>VWZG01011267.1:164319-224418 GCA_013396735.1 Grallaria varia | reverse complement strand
AAAAAAAAAACCAAAAAAAAAAAAAAAAAAAAAAGCCAAACTGGAAGTCCAATGCCTTTTTTTTTTTCCTCTCCAAACTGCGAGGAAAAATAATGGTGGAAATGCCCTGATGAGTCTGGGCAATGTAGTCACACACAGACAGCAACCACAAACACCCATCAGGAAACAGGTTGTAATCCTTCCGCTGCCTCATCCCTGAATTTAGGGATTTGTTGGAGATGGGAAGCAGGACATTAACATGTACAACGTGCCAGCTATCTCAGCAACATAAAATTCCTGGGTTTCCATCTGCCATCTCTCAACAGGGTAAAGAAATTCCTCCTGCAACATACGAACAGTCGTCTCTTTTATAGCTTTTTAATGGAAAGCAAATAAAAACTCTCAAACTTTGAATTTATCAAAACCATCTTGAAGAGTCTTTCAAGAGAGTTTTTCCCCCCCTTTGCAAGAGCTGCACCAGCTGCATCCAATCATGCCAAGTAATTCCTTCCCAGCTATCCAGCGAGCCTTGGGAAGGGAACAACTGCAGTTCAGATCCATAGGATGGTTACATGTGGTTGATAACACAGGGAAATGTGATTTCCAACCGAAATAAAGCTGCAAACAAATTGCAGGTGACCAATATAAATAAAGCCAAGATTTTTTTTTTCAGAATTAAGTGCCCTCAGATAATAACCACGGAATAAAATCCTTTCCTGGCTCCCAACACAGCCCTCTTTCTCTGACTCCACCTTTTTGCGAGGACAATACCCCAAATGATGTGATTGTGAAGTTGCCATCAGGTGGGTGATGTCACAGCTCCAACCAAAACTCGGTGTGAACCCCAGCACTGAGGAGGGGATGCTGCTGGGTTTGTATTCAGTGAGCAGGAAAGGAAGGGCTGACCTCAAACTCTGCAGACACCACTGTGGGATTTTCCTTTTGGAGCCCCTGTGCTCTCCAGACACATCTCCATCAGCAATTTAATGCACTCCCAGGACAGGCCAGAACTGCAAGGCTTTTGGAGGGCCCTGATCCCTCGAGTCTGCAGCAGTTTGAATTTGAAGTTCACCAGGAAGTTTTGAAGGCACTGAAAAAAATAGATCCTGGAGAGTAAATGGAATACATGGAGACGCAACGGCAAAAGCACTCAAACAAATTAAGTGTTGAGACGTCAACACAAAGCACAGGCACAAAATCTTAATGCCCAGAGCCCTCCGGGAAAGAGCCACTCATTTCTTAGGGCGACTGAAAGGAAAAGAAAGCAGCATAAAAGTTTGACAAGGTACACGGATTTTTGGATAACAAGCAACATTATGAAGAAGGAAGGAATCAGGACTATAAAAAAATTAAGAGGGTGGAAGATGGTTCTTCAGAGTCACCCACCACCAGCAGAGTGCCTGGGTAAGGAGAACCACAGAAATGAGACCTGGGAGTACAAACATTGGCAGGGGGTTCATCTAGGAAAGAAATGTCCTGTTTGTCCTGGAACCAAGTTATCTGTTGGATATAAGGGATATGTAAATATTTAGAATAAAATATACTGAATATGCACAGAACAAAAGCTGATGGCAAAAGGAANTGGGTTGGAAATGAAAGGTCATCTCCTTCCAACCCCCAGGAGGACAGTCACTCACAGCAAGCCAAAACTGGGATGGAAACAAGTTCTTGCCCTGGGAGTGGGGTGGAGTCTGAGTCCAGAAAGACCATAAGATGGAAAAAAAAAAGAATCCAATTGTGCTTTAAATGAATCAAAATATGACCAAAGAAGCAATGCTCTCTCCTGCTCAGTTCGGGGGGCAGAGGACATAATAATTGGTTAAGTGTTAGTGATATGAACCAGTCACACCAATAAAAGCTCTACCAGCACAAAAACTAGACAGAAAGTTGCCTCCATGGTTGTTGCCATTCCTTTTGAAGAGTTCTTAGTGCACAACTACTTGTACTTTGATGGACCAGGAAAGAGAGGGGGTGTTGGGATTTAATACTGCTCGTTTTCAGCCAGGTCCCAGGAAAGGTCCATCTGCCAGTAAAGAACAGCACTTGTTGAAAAAAAACCCAACATTTCACTGCACATACTTCCTATGGCACTTTATCATGATAAAGATTTGGAGTAATAATGCATAAATTGGGAGGGAAGTGCAGTATTTCAGAGGAGCTGAGGGGAAACTGAAGAACAGAGGAAAACGGCAAACTATTCCCTTTGTGAAGATAAAAAGGGGAAAAGTTTCAAATCATTTAAGGAGAGTGGACATCAGGAGTGCAGTGATGTCCAGCAACAAACACCACTGCCAATGGCAAGGTAGTGAGTTAATCCTCAGTTCAGGGGAAACCTCAAACTGGGATCTCAGCAGGACCATTCGCCTGCTTTTGGGATCAAGTTCCTCAAGGGAAATTAAGTCTTGATCTTCAAATACTGGAGTGTGAGTCAAGCCCCATATTTTTCGTATTTTCATAATTTTTCATGCTTCAACGTGAGCAAGTCGCTTGCACAGTCTGTAGATCAACTAAGACCTTACAAAACCTCATCACTCCTGTGTCTGAAGACAGAACCTCAGAAGCACTGAGATGGTCATCAGCCTTTTGAGGCACTTGATATGAGGACATCTAGTTTGGGTTGACACTGAAATGGAAACAGCTGCTCATAGATATTCACAGATCAAGATCAGTGCACCATTAGAGCAGTTCTATCCCACCCAGAAAGGTAAATACACGCCTTTGTTCACTGAATTAATCCAGATTTATACCTCCTGTAATCAAACCTGTGATTTTTAACTTCAGGCAGCTGGCCAGCCTGCCTGTCTTCTGTATCTTGGACAGCAGCTCCATCAGTTGGGAACGCGCCCCATCTGCTGAGTATCTCGTGTTCCAGTAAAACAAGTGGATCCCTCCTGGCCACGGGCCAGCTGGGAAGTGGAAAGATTTATGAAAACTCTCCAGAAAACATTTCAAACAGCTGTAAGAGAAATCCAGGCAGCATCTGAATCACACAGTTATTGCCCTGCTACTCCATACAGTATTACCGGGGTCCCTCCAGCAACTCCATTATTTAACAGACCATTTAATAGGCTATTAGGAATCCAGTTGTCTTCATTAGAGCAAACAGGTAAATGTGAGCACAATGGAGCTGTTCTGTGAGTGGGCCAACTGCTCAGAAGGAAAGGTGAAGCGCCACGCTGATAAACAGAGAAGTTTCACAACTGGCAGAAGCAGGAATGCATTACACAGGCTGGAAAAATGGAGCATTTCAGGCACTGAACAGCTTAATTCTTACCCCAAGTTAGCAGGAATAAATAAATGAATAAATAGAAATGGGAGGTGGGGGCGTGTGGTGCTCCAGACCTGCCGTAGATCACATCTTCAAGTGCTTGCCCAGATGTTGAACATTTCTCAGGATGAGTCGAGACCCTGTTGCTTCAGGACAGCCCCAGCATCTGCAAACCATCAGGACAGAGCCAAGGCCCAGCACTGCACATTGTTCTTACAGAGCCCTGTGATTTAATATTTGTAGGGTCACGAGTCAATTCCAAACCCGGCCGAGCGTGGATGAGCCACTGAGGAGGCACCAGACACGTGGGAGAGGATGGGGAAAAGCGTGTCCTGGGACACACGGCAGTGCCAGTGCCTACATCAGCCCTACCCCAGGCAGGTTCAGAGGCTGGAGGTGACCGTGGAAACTCCCAGGGCAGAGCTGAACCAAAAATGCCCCCACGGGGCAGCTGGACCAGGCTGGAAACTGCTTTCCATGGGGCAAAACCCCTCGATGTTCAAAAATAAAGGGTTTTGAAAATACTAAACCTGCAGCACATTGCACAGGGAGAATTTTGAAGAGTCGCTAGTTGAGAAAACACACACTAAAATTCCGGTTTATAAAGAATAATTTCCTTCTTCATGGATTCCCCCAAAGCTCAGCTCAGATAAGGACTTAGCAAATCATCCCATGTGAGGAGCAGATGACCCAGAGCCGGGTGGCAAAACGTTCCCTGCCTCCTCCTTGTGGTAATAGAGGAAAAGGAACTTCTCACAAGGTCTGAGGCATTCCCAGCCTTTTCCAGGATGTCTCCCAAGGTTGCAGAGCCGTGGGGAGGAGTGTCAGGGCTCCTGTGAGAGATCCCAGGAGGAAATACCAGGTATTCCTTCTCTTCCCATGGCCCTTAAGGGGACAGGTCAGAGCTGTGGCAGATGTTTATCATGGTCCTCGTTGAACTAGGGAATGGTTTAGGTTGGACAAGCCCTCCAAGACCTTAGAGTCCAATTCCCCCACCACTGACAAGGCCACCACTGACCGTGTCCCCCAGTGCCACATCCACTGGTTTTTATTCCATCCAGGGATGGAGACTCCACCCCTGCCCTGGGCAGCTGTGCCAGGGCTGGACAACCCTTTCTATGGAGAAATTTTTAGTTTACATCCAATTTAAACCTCCTGTGGTGCAACTGGAGGCCATTTGCTCTTGTCCTGTCCTGGAATGGTTGTGCCTCCCTTACCAGAAGCTCAGCTCCTGGGTGTCTGTCACCAAGGGCTCCGGCAACGTTACCTTCTTGGCACAGTTTTATCTAATCATTAACCAGACACCACAGTATCTGGCCAATATATTTTCACTTTTAGTACTTCCTAAAGCAAATCCAAGTTTATCTTGGTACTTCTTCCTTTTAATGCAGGAAAATTCCAGGAACTTATAAAACTTACTCATTCCTACAACAAATAATATAATTTCTTTTTCCAGATCTGAAACATTCACTGCTTTATATCTCAACTCTCGAGCTTCTCCAAGTTCAGGAGTGACTGCTGCATCCCACCAGGATGTCTCCCTTAGGGCTTCCTTTTGAGGTCTGTGATGGGGGCAGACCCCAAATGACCTGGGGCTGCTGCCAGTGGGGATTTCCCACGGAGTGGGAAAAAGTAGGATTCTTTTGTTGTTGCTTTAAAGAACAACATTTCAAAAGAATTCCGAATTTCTAAATATTGCTAGAATGAAATTAGCCACTGATCTTGCTTTGCCACTCCCCGTGGTGTAAATTAGAGCTGCTCCAAGAGTGTTTCCTCCAAGAAACTCCTGGTACCAAGGCATTTACAGCCTCCAAACAGGAGTAAACAATTCGGACATTCTGGTTTTCCACACACTCCGGCTTGAAAGGGAAGTCAAAAAGGCACGTGGGCTTGCAGCTCTGCCCGCGTGCAAATGATTTTAAAGCCAATTAACCTTTCAGTTCTAGGTGTAAAATCCAGCCCTGTGTCAGAGCAAACTCCGTGCCTGTGCTTGGGATGCACCACCTCCAGCAGCTCTCACTGCTGCAGGCAGAGAACAAGCAAGTCCACTTTTCCAGAGCTCCTGCGTAGCTTGAAACGAACAGGAATCCGCTATTATTCACATTAAATATGCTAATAGAATCTGAACAGAAAATTGGATCCCTCCGAAAAACACATTCCGAGACGAAAATTTCACCAGGGCCGTCACTGCCACGGATCAGGATGTCTGATGCAAAGCGTGTGCTCCACTGCTCTTAAACACAAGGAAAAGGATGTCTGGGCAAATTAGTTCTCTGGAGGCCAAAGTTGAGAATGGAAGAAGAGCATATCTTCATTTCAGCAAACAGCAATTCTTTTTCATGGTAATGCCATTAAACATTCCTGTCAGGGCAACATTTCTCTGGGAACGTTCCAGGACAAAAGTGCTTCTTCCTCTGGGATTTTTATCCTGCCAAGGAATCAATATTTTAGCAGTGTTTCACCCATTTAAGTGCCTTCCTGCAGCAGGAAGATGGTAATGGGTTCAGCCCTGGCACAGCTGGAGGCACTTCCGAGGTGAGTTGTTGTCACCTGGTGGATCCCTGGGATGGGGACAGAGGGGGTTTCGCCCCGTGGAGGGAGAACACACAGGGATTTTTGTTCGGATTGTGGAAAATTTCAGCTCCCCCAGCTTCCCATGAAGGACTGGGCTTAGTGGTTGGTTCCTGCTGGGGACCAGTAGGTATGGAGCGACCACATGCAGGGGACAGATGGGAAGGCAGGGCTTAGAGCCAGCAAAGCAGGAAGGCACATCTGGATCTGGATATTGAATAGGGAAGCAGAACTCTGTTCTCAATCAACACAACACCCAGATATTCCTGCGCTACCAGATTCACCAAATTTCACTATTTCTGATTTTACAGAACATCGAAACAGACAAAAAATGATCCAAATTATCAAAGGAAAATTGCAACGTCCTCTAGAGCTGATGATAAGGCCCTATAAATTCCCAAACCTGACAACTTGGAAGGTGCTAAATTTGTACCAACATTTGCACCAGCATCCCGATCACAGGCGATGATTTGAGGAGAGAGAGGAGAAGAGAGAAGAAAATGGAAGGGTCTTCTACTTTGCAGGTAGACTTCAGCCTAGATGAAAATTATTTCAAGATTATTCCAGGAGAAAGGAATTTAAAGAGAAGGGCTTTGAAAAAAACAAATTAAATTAAAATCTGTCGCCACCTCCACGTAACCAAACGAACTCGCTTACCTTGTGCTGCCCGTTAAATGCCAAAACTTTGGGGTTTATTTGTCCCAGTCGGAATCCATGAAGTGCTACCATGCCTCTTCAACATCTGGGACTCATCTTCTCTCTCCTAGTGACTCCCCGGCGTGCAGATGTGCAGCAGCATCCCACGGCATGGGAAGGGAGCGCGTTGAAGGGGCATGGTACCGATGAGGGGGTGACCTCGGGGCAGTTCCGAAGGTGGATGACCTACATCAGGGGCACGGAGACGGCCAGCACAGAGCCAAGAGCAGCCAGGCCTGACTTGCTCCCCTAGGCATGGTTTTTAGGCTGGGCCCTGCTGCAGGGTTCATCAGGGAGAGGAGCAGCTCAAGTTGTCCAAGTCTTCGCCCGCCCCGCGCCGCACGTAGGATGAGGTGGGTGCTTCGGAGACATTTGTCATTAAAGCAGGCAAGGACTCATCAGTCACGTCCTCCTGCTGCCTAAAGAGGAGCCCGGCTGCTTCCAAAGTGGCTCGCTAATAGAACTTTGACTTTGTGGAAGACATGCATCTTTAAACCGCGCCGCCGGAGAAGAGCTGTTCCAACAAGTACGTCTTTTATAATAAATACAAGGAGATTCACAGCCAGAAAGGAAATTGTATTTAGGAATAAATTTGTGTTAGGATTTTATTACTAATTCATTACATTCTTAATCTGAAAAATCCTGAAGCAGCACAACTGGTTTAGAATTATCATTAATAATTACATTGATACTGAATTCTTTTATGCAAATAGTACAGTAGACTTAGAGATAGGACTCTCTGTAAACCTCCTGAGTGTTTGCAGGAAGTTTAATTCATTCCCTATCTCCTTTAGTTTGCAAATGAGGTGTGAAACAATTGTCTGCTTCTAGAAGGTGGGAGCATTCAAGTGCCACACGGAGTTAATGGCTGGGGCTGTGCTGTCATCCTACAGACCCAGTGCCGGGGGTGAGGCCACCCAGAGCTGTTAATTAGCACCCTTCATTAGTGCTGATGCTGTGCCTGGCACCCTGTAGGTGGCCTGTGTCACTTTCTAGCACAGCCAGGTCTGTAACTCACCTGTGGCTCCGTCGGGCAACGTGGAGGGTCATCCAGGACACCAAGGATGGGCTGTGGCCAAACAGGACATCGGGACCCACCTGATGACACAGGGGAAATATCTGGCCCATCATTAGGAACTTCTCCTTCCCCAGGGAGGGAAGAGCTCCTGAGCATTGTAAACACAGGGATGGCGGATTAACATGATGCTGTAACCTCCCAGATACCTGTTTTGTTTTGGTTTTTTTAAAAGGAACACACATTGTTGCCAAATATTTCTGGGAAAGCAACAAAACCCTATTTTGCTAAAGAGATTTCATTTGAATATGTTGTGCCTGAGCCTCATCGTGGAGTGTCTCAGCTCTCCTCTCACTTTCTGCTAATGAGTTTCGCTCCCTGGGTACCGTGTGGCTGGTGAATTTTTCAAGAACTGATCATTAGCAATGTTTTGTATATTTTATTTTCTTGTTTTCACCGTATATAGAGTTGTCATTTTTAATTCATTGCCCACCGGAATTTTACGAAGGAAAACTCACATTCTCTTAAAAATAATATGAGGAGCTTGGCGCAGATTTTAATGGATGCACGACGTGCTGCAGGTGAAATTCTCCAACTCTAACACAAGTGTGTGAGAAACAAGGACCACACTGAGAAAACAAAGCGGTTACAGAGATGAGAAACTTGCTCTTCCCACGGAGGAACAGTGCGCTGATAGTTTAGGGAAAATCTCCTAATTCTCCCCAAAACATCACGCAGTCGCCGCCGCTTCCGAAGTGCATCTCCTCCTCTGGCCTCTGGCTCCAGATTAGAGAGTTTGAGCTCAGCAAATTGGGGATTTTGTTGGCACAAAACCCTGAAAATGCAAGTTTAATCCTGATTTATGGGGAAGGGGGTAACATAATCTTCTTACTTTACAGTATTTAAAAGCGTGCAGTGGAATCAAGTGGTTTAGCCTAATTTAGCTGGTTTTTTTTTTTTTTCTATTAGATTTGTGAAACAAGATGAAATAAAATTAGTGTTCATGCACAGAGCTTCTTATAATGAGTTGAGAAACTATTCTGGCAAAGAATTCCAATTGTAAAATGGGGTTACAATGCAATGCAGAGCCCTCTTTTTCACTCATTCTTAGTTTTTTGTTTACTCTGACATCACAAACCAGACATTTTCCCATATTGCAGGAGATAGAAGTCCATTGGTATTTTGCTCTGGTGTCTCCCAAGTTGCACCTCTGACTTTGGCTCACCTGCTGTGCTGAGGGTGCTCAGCCCTCCAGCTCAATCCCCCCATAACATCAACCCTACACTTTGTAGCCCCTCTGTCCATGACTGGGGAGGAGGGACTTCTCCTGCTGCAGATCTGCCTTGTTAAGTCAGGGTTAAAACCAGATACAGTTCTCCAAAGTCTGTCGTTGTCTGCAACGAGAAGTCCTCCCCCTCCTCCCCTTTCTCCACCCCTTCTACCTGCAAGGAAATGATGACATCCTTGGAAGGGTGAAGCAACCCAGCCCCACATCTCTCCATGGTGGGGAAGACCAGAGAGAAGTCCCACTGATGAATCCCATGCCAACAGAGCTCAGAACTTGGTGGGACTTGGTCATTTCTTCTTCCTTCTGGACTAAAACTCATAGCCACAAAACACTGGATCTTTTCCCAGCACAAACAGCTCCATTTGTGGACAGCAAAGATTCATGGACTCATGGAGTCACAGATTCACTGGGGTTGGAAGGGACCTCAAAGCCCACCCAGTGCCACCCCATGCCATGGGCAGGGACACCTCCCACCAGCCCAGGGTGCTCCAAGCCCCATCCGACCTGGCCCTTGGACACTGCCAGGGATCCAGGGGCAGCCACAGCTTCTCTGCCCAACCTGTGCCAGGGCCTGCCCACCCTCCCAGCCAGCAATTCCTTCCCAATATTCCATCTATCTCTGCCCTCTGGCAGTGGGAAGCCATTCCCTGTATTCTGTCCCTCCATCCCTTGTCCCCAGTCCCTCTCCAGCTCTCCTGGAGCCCCTTTAGGCTCTGGAAGGGACTCTCAGGTGCCCCTGGATCCTTCCCTCCTCCAGGTGACCCTCCCCAGCTCTTCCAGCCTGTCACATTCCTGCCAGACCTGTAAAACAACCTCAGGAACTATTGACATTCAGTGCCCACCACTGACATTGAAAATCAGCTTGGACCCCATTTTCCCTCTCTCACACAGCAAAGGAAGTCCCAGCCTGCCCTGGGGATGTTGGTACCCAAAGCATTTATAATCCACTGTCCATCTGCTCTTATCCCATCCCATCCTAACATCTTCCAGCTAAGAGAATCCAGTTTTCACATCTCTCAGCGTGTCACAAATTAAAGGAAAAGCAGAGCATTTCCCGACCTTCCCCCGTAATCGCCAGTGCATTTGCTACAATGCTCATCGATCACGAGGCCGAGCAGTTAAAATATCACCACTAAACATCCTGACAACTCCACAGTCTCTCAAGGAACATCCAGAGCTGAACAATGTGGACATTTTGCAGAAAATTTGGCATATGGAATGACAACGTATTTATCTGCTTTTGTTCACCCTTTGAAAACAGGTTTCATTGTGGCTAAAGAAGATGGAGCCGTAGAATCAGCCACTGGGTAACCAAGCCCAGATATCAGAGGACATAAAATATTTGACATCTTTGTGGTAGTTTTTAATCAGAAAACCTGCAGAAAAAAAAAAAGAGAAAAGAATACATAATAAAATGATTCCACAGGAGAAAAATGCATGACTTCAGCCTCACCCACAACATTACAAATGGATTTTGTCAGCTTGCAGTCTTACAAGGCTCGTTGATAGTAAATTAAATTTGGTCAGTTTATAAAGGTATTGCTTTCATGTTTCTCTCATAAGATCCCCCATTCCTCTGAGGTTTGGAATCACCTTGCTTCTCCTAGCTTGTCTCCTGTCTTCTATTCTCCATTACACAACAGATGACCTATCAGATATTCTTCTCCTACTCCAAGAGCTTTCCCGTTGCCAACCTTCAGTGAGAATAAAGCCTGCAAGCCTTTTTATCTTCATTCCGCTGCTGTTTCCATCGGGGTTGGTTGTTGTTTTTTTTTTCCCTTTCCTAAAGATCGTTTGCCAGCGTTGCTTTCTCAGTTTTACCCAGTGGAACAAGCAGTGCCTTCTGAACTGACAATTCTGACTTTTTGCTGCTTGTGATTTTTCTAAAGCATGACAACTGCTTGCATGAAGACATGGGAAACCTTTTCAGACAAGGAACTCGAAAAAAAAAAGGACAGCCTTTCAAAGAGCAGTGGTAGGTACTGCACAAGGAAACAAGTCTCTTATGTATTCATTTAATCCCTGCGCACCTTTTCCATGGCAGGAACAATTAGAACCAGGACTTCTGAACACATTATATTAATTTATTCTTTTTTTTAAGACGAAAGTGTATTCTTGCACGAAACAAAACTTTTTGCTTTTCTAGCTGCATTAAAATATCATTAATCTTTGATGCATTTGACTGTGAAGGAGAAATATAAAGAGAAATAAACAGGAAACGGGTCCCTGCAACTCTATTACAGGCTAAAGGCAGGTCTGGGGGAAGATTATTTTAAACATTTCCACTTTGTAGATCTTGCACAGTACCTGCTGGTTTCTGGGTGGGCTCGGGAGGGTACGGATGTGCTGCTCTGTATTTTTGGTGATTGAGCATCAAAGGGGCAGAGCAGACCCAGGACTGTGTTCAAGCTCCTGTCGGATGCAGGGCTGGGTGAAGCTGCAGAAATTAAAGATCCTCCCCTCCTTTTCTCTTGCAGGACGCTCTGAGCCCTGATAACCCCCCCAGGGCTCCCACAGGCTGGGATGAAGGGGCAGCCAACACATCTGCAGGTACCACAGCAAAACACATTTGGTTTCATAGAATTGATTGGGTTGGAAAAGACCTCAGAGATCATCAAGTCCAACCCTTAGTCCAACTCCAGTCTGTTTACCAGATCATGGCACTCAGTGCCACGTCCAATCTCAGTTTAAAAACCTCCAGGGACGGTGAATCCTCCCCCTCTCTGGGCAGGCCATTCCAATGCCTGATCACTCTCTCTGGAAAGACATTTTTTCTAATATCCAACTTAAATTTCCCCTGGCAGAGCTTAAGCCTGTGCCCCCTTGTTTCAAACTCTTTCACCAAAATCTCCTGACAGTTTCCCCTCTTTCCCACCCTCCTGCTTTCAAAGAGCAGTGAAACCACCTCTCTACTCCAGCAGGACTTGCAGTTACAGCAGCAGGCACAGCAGCTGCTCTTCAAGAGACCATCCTGAACTAAGAATTAATAGATACTACTTGTTTCTGAATGAAAGAAGAGGGTTCTTGAGAACTGCCCAGGAATTTAAATGTTGCCCAGAGAAGCTGTGGCTGCCCCTGGATCCCTGGGAGGGTCCAAGGGCAGGTTGGACAGGGCTTGGAGCAACCTGCGCTGGTGGAAGGTGTCCCTGTCCATGGCAGGGGGTGGCACTGGGTGGGCTTTAATGTCCCTCCAACCCAAAACATTCCAGGATTCCATGACTTTGAGGACTTAGAGAATGCTGGGACAGCAGTTGTGTGGTGAGTGAGACAGGGGAGGCTGACATGAGCAGCTCTCACCAGTCCATGAGCTGGTCTGATCACGGATCTGCTGCTCACACTGAGCTGGGCTGGGGGTGATGTGGCTGAAAGCCCATCTGGAGGATCCCTGGTCCTGATGGAGTGAGGGATCCTGCCAGCAGAAAACTTCCTCAGGTTTGCAGCCTGAAAAATGTAAAAGAATGATTGATGATGAAGGTAGAGGTGTAGTTTGTTTTCTGCAAGCCTTAAAGCAGTTAATAGAAGTTCCAGGCAATGAGCTGGGTTCCTTTTCACACCTAAAAAACCCTTTATCTCTGCTCTTCAGAGGGAGTTTCATCAATACTCCACCTATTAAGACATACAGGACTGGGGACAGCAAGTGCTATAAATGCAGCAGAGGAGAGGGAGTCAATAGATCCTTCCACACAGAAACAAAACTATTCTATCCCGCTTCCATAATGGATTGGGAGAACAGCTATCAGGTCCTATTATCTCATTGTAAATGTGAATGGAGCCTAATAGCCTGCTCCAGAGCTAAATTAAAAGGAGGATGGAATCAATAGATGTGAGAAGATGAATCAAGTGTCCATTTCCTTGAGCTGATAGCAGAAATAACGTGATAATGCAGGAGACGCTCTGCTCTGACACTGCTCGGGGGGGGACTGTGCAGTCCCCCCTCGGTGCCAGGCAGGGAGTGGGGGCCCTTCTGACTCAGGGGCTCGGAAAGGAGCCCTGATGTCACACACACCGCAAAAAAGGGACGAGCGCCGCGAATCCAACAACTTACCAGCAACTTCTGCTCTGCGGCAAATCTGGGGGCTCCTTTGCTTTCCTGCCCCGTTAGGTTGGAAGCAGTGCAAAGCAGAGGCTGTGCAATCCTTTAGGACCACATCTGGCAGCGCCTCCTCTCTGAGGGATGCTCCTCTAACCATTCCAAAGTGGTGTCGGGAGGTGTTCTGCAAAGCTGAAAGGCAGCAACCAGAAATACATCACCTGCTCTCTGGCTTGCCTAGGGCTGGGCAAGACACTTTAAAGGGGAGAGAGAGCATGAAATACGACTCAGGCTCACCTTGCCCCTTCCTAAGGTGCCATCAGCACCACTCATCCTCTTTAATTTCAGAGAGAATCGAGCCGTAATTGCAGAAATGGTACCACGGCACCTGCTGGGATGTTTCCAGCAGCACTGATTAATCACACAAGCTCTTTAACAAGTTAGTAAGACCCTCAGTGAGGGAATGTGCAAGGGAGGTGGGGTGGTCATTGACATTATTAATGTATTGATTGGAGTAAAGAGCCTGTTTCCAGCTCTGCCACAGACTCCCGATGTGACCTTGAGCTTCTCACTTTCTTCATCTCATCGTCCTGCCTGTACAGTTACAGTAATAATTCCTCACCTTTTTGCTGTGATGGGCAACACAGATTATCTTTTGACAGTACATTAAAGCTCTTTTCCTGAACCCACTCTGGTATGATGTAACACAGATACCACCTTGCCCTGCACTGAAAGAGTTTTCCTTAAACAACAAACGAGCAAGCAAACAAACCAACAAAACTCTGTCTGATATGGCTCAGAAGCTGCTGAGTGTTTCAAAGAGCTTTACCACATACTTATATTGTTGGTATCTGTGAGAGTCAGGCAATAACTGAGGTTGGAAGGGATCTCCGAGTTGGCTGACCCTCCCAGAAATACAGTTTGAAGCTTTTTTTCCCACCTTATAAAACAGCACCTGCTAGCTGATCTGAAACAGATCAGCTGTTTCAGATCAGCTAGCCCAGAATGGCTCTAGACTGAAGTAGAGCAGTGAGAAAACCTCCTGTCTCAGGGAAGTGAAGGCCAGTCTTCATCCAGTATTTCAACCCTATTTCGGCAGCCCTGACTTATCCTTTGACTAAACCACAGGATTCAGGAGCTGTTCTGGCAATTCCTGCTTCTTTTCCTCCTCTTCCCCTTCAGTTTTCATTTTCCTCTCTGACCCTCTTCACCTTCTCCTGCAGAACATCCCCTAAGGCCCCTCCTGCTTCACCTTGCAATGAGCTCAGCAGCTGAGCAGCTTATCCCTGTAGACGTTTCCATGTCTATTTTGGTTCAAATGACTCTCAGATCCACCTTCCCACTCACAATTTGGCTCCTTTCATCCAGCCCTGCCTTTCACTCTCTCGGTGACTCCTATGCTTGAATGTCTTCGTGAAAATTCCGTTTTAAAGAGACCAAAGTTGGACTCCTGATCTTTCCTCCTTCCCGAATCCACTGTCAGTCCTGTCAATACTTTCATCTTTCCCGTCTTTCAGAACTATAAATTAAGTGATGACATCCTACCTTTAATATTTTAGCCAATTAATGTTGACTTGGGTGACAGAGATATGAAGATAACAAGTATCTGTGCTGTTATTTGTAATTGTATCCATGAACTTTGATTTTTATCAGTAAAAAGTGTTATTTTAACACAGCCTTATGCCCAGATTCTGAAATCTGGAAATAAGTCCTGCCACCCTCCTCCCACACACAACAAACATGTTCCTGGTCATTAGTGAAGGGTAAAGAGCAGAAATTATTGTGAAAAATCCAATTTAAGTATATTTGGGGTTAAATCAGAGATACTCTAAGAGCTCCAAGATTTTCTGTAAATTCTCTGGGGAAAAAAAAAAGAAAGGAAAAAGAAAAAAGAAAAACCAGTATTGGGAAAAAGTGACCAGTATTAGCAAGAAAGACTTTTTAAAAAGTCTCTAATCAGAAGCGGATGTTAATGGGTGGTTTAGAAGATGAAATATGAAAGACTATGTGTTAGGTTTGGACTTTAAGGAAAGCAATGAATTCACAACACCCAGGTGTATCCCCAGTGCTTTCCCAGCCCTGAAAGGTGTTATAGAGGACACACATTCCACGTGGTATTATGGGTGAGAATGAAAACCCTGTAAATTTACAGAGTTATTTATATAAGAAAGGTCTGAAGGCATTTGTGAGTGTCCAACGGAGGGCGGTTGGGCACAGAACATGGCCCCAAGGCTGCCAGAGCTCCAGGAGTGTTGGATGATCCTCTGGGGCACAGGGTGGGACTCTTGGGGATGGTCCTGGGCAGGGCTGAGGGTTGGACTCGATGGTCCTTGTGGGACCCTTCCAACTCAGGCTATTCTGGGATTCTGCATCCTGATCAAGGTCACTGACGTGCTTCCGCTGTCTCCATCCGTGGAATGCTGCTCTCCTCTCCAGTCCATGGAATGCTGCTCTCCTCTCCAGTCCATGGAATGCTGCTCTCCGTGCCCTGCTTGGCTGTGCTGGTTCTCTGGGAGCAGCTCAAGTGCAGACCCTGCCCGGCACCACCTGATCCACCAGCAGCTGCTCACGCACAGCAGGAGCTCTACACTTGGCATGTTCTTCCCTGATCCCTGCCCATGGGGTGCTGTCAGGCAGGGAGGGGGGAAAGAAAAGCTCATAAATCAGGCAAGTGCAGAAGGAGAATGTCAGACAATGCGTGACCAAAATGCAGCTCTTGCCACCGAGCATGGAATGCTCAGGAAGGGCACCTCCTGTATTCCTGGTTACCTGTGCCAGGTAAAGGCAGGAATTCTTGTGCAAACTCCCATTTAAACAGATTTGTCTGTAAATCACACTCTGATATCTCCAAGCTTCCCAGCTTCCCCTCGCACTTGCTCTAACAGGTTTTTAAACCTCATAATTCCTGGCTCTGCCTGGCAGGCTCTGTGGTGTGGAGGAGCCCCAGCTCCTGCTGCTGCACCTCTCACATGCCTTCTGGCTGTAGATGCTTTCAAGATCCCCCAGAGGCCTCTCTGCTCTGTCAGAAAATAAGGGAGCATCTCCTTTTTCTGTACAAGATGTTGTTTTCTAACTGTTTTCTTTTTTTTTTAAGTTCAGGAACAAATGAAGGCATTGTCTTGAAGGGGGAAAAAAAGCATCCACTGCTGAGTGCCAGGTCTTGATGCTGGTTGAGGGGACTTGAGTGAAGTTGTCCTGGCCAAGTTGTGCTGTGGTTTAAAGAAGAGTATTTATAGTTCATGGCAAGCATGAAATCACTAAATGGCAGCTTTGCAGAGATCGTTGCAGGCCTGCAAAGATACTTAGAGGAGAGAAATAAAAGTCTTATGCAATATCAGCTGGCACAGGTAATTGTATTCAAGTGCATCGTGAAGGGCTGGGTGATCCTGGGTGTTTGCAGGAAAAGAAAGTAGGTCTTCCGAGGAAAACTGGGAGTGGAGCTGAGAAGTCTTTCCCAATCAAAGTGACCTGGGATTGCAGCCGTGTCGACAGCACCAGGGAAACCAAGGTCTGCCATACTCTTTGCACTGTCTATTGCTAAATGATCAGCACTTGGATTTGGGGCAGGGCCTTGAGTGTCTCCCTGGGATCTGTGGGGTTCACGTTAGGGTGAGCAGCAGCTCCATTAAGTTTCCCACAGCAGAGTCTCATGTGTTTGCTGCTCACCCATGTCCCCAAGTGCCACAGTCCCGTGTTTTCAGGGCACCTCCAGGCATGGGGACTCCCTGGGTGGGGTGAAAACGCTGAGGCTACAGCTTCCCCTTTAACAACAACTACGGTGACAATAATAACAATATTACGATGATGATAATAATAATAGGAATGATAAGGAGAGGGAGAAAGAGTAACAAAACCCAAGAGAAAGAAGTGATGCCCAACACAATGGCTCAGCACCTTCTGCCCCGTGCCCAGCCTGTCCCCCCAGCAGCTCCCCCCAGTTTCTGTACTGGACGTGGAGTTCTGTGGTGTGGAATGTCTCGTTTGGCCAGTTTGTGTCAGCAGAAGGCCTGTTCCTCATCCTCCCAGAAATCCAAAAGCATGCACAGAAGAGCTGGGTCATCACTCAGAAACCTTGTAAGAAGCACCCACAGAAACAGCCTGAGAACCACTGTCAGGTCACTCATCAACCAACCCCCCCAAACCCCAAAATCAAAGAAACCCTGAGCCTTTAGTGCTGCTGCTGCTGCTGGTGTGCCCTGCAGTGGGTGTGAGGCTCTCCAGAAGCAGCTGAGAGCTGACAGTAAATACACACTTGCAGTTCATTCCATATCAAAGCACTTTGATTTACTCAGGAAATAAAGTATCTTCTGGTGCTCCATTCAAATGTTATATACAGATTTAATCACAAGCCCCCTGACAATTTGTTTTACTCACAAAGCTGTGCTTTTGTACTTCTCACATTCCTTTCCTTTGCCTTTTTTTTTTCCTTTAAGTACCCATCCCGTTAAAATAAAAAAATCAAAAAGAAAAGCCAAATACAGGACACAAATGACATTTTTCTTTCCACAATCTTATTTTCAAGCCAAATGACATGATCTGGCGGACTCACCTCGATTCCTGAATGCTTGGGACTGCTTGTGCATTATGAGACACGCTCCACCATTGAAATAGAGAACATTATTATAAAGGATTGAATACCACAAGTGAGTCAACGATGCAGGAACAAAAAGGCACAGTGTCTGCTGGGGGGGGGAAATGATAAAACAAGCAGGTAGGGAAGAGGAGCGAGGACCTGGATTCACTTTAGGAGAAGAATGGGGTCCCCTGAAAGCAATAAAAGCTTTGGGAAAGGAGCAAAGGAAAAAAGGAGGTGGGGAGGGGGGAAGAGAAGGTTGAAACAAAGAGTTGAAAGGGTCACACCTTTCTGAAGATACTGAACTGAAGCACCAAGGCTTTGTCGGGGTTGAACTTCCGAACTTTCCGAGGTACCAAATGAATCATTCCCTTCCCCGGACTCCAACCCTGTTCCCACATTCCCTCCTCCTCCTCCCCAGTCCTTCCTCACCAATTACTTGCCCAAACAAGTTTATCAGTGCCCAGATAAGGGAGCTGTGATTCAGGCTCCCTCCTTCCAGCAGGTCTCCAGGAGCCAGCTTGGAGAGACCCTGCAGCACGTGGGTGGCAGCAGCAGGAGAAGCAGGTGCAGCAGCTGAGCTCGAATCTGCTCAGCCCTCGCTGCCTCAGCAGACACAGACACTGCCCTGACTGAGCTGCTGCTCCTGGAAACAGACTCCTTATGTATATATACATATATATGTACACACACAGAGGTTCTAAAAGCCAATGGGACAAGGGATGCAGAAGACACAGGACCAGGAAAAGTTGTCACGTGTGTTTAGTGCAATGCTGAGACTGAGGGATGATGCTGAGAAATGCATTTTTCTCAAAAATTTTCTAATACAGAATCATAAAATCATAGAACAGCTTGGGTTGGAAGGGACTTCAAAGTCCACCCAGTGCCACCCCCTGCCATGGGGCAGGGACACCTCCCACCAGCCCAGGTTGCTCCAAGCCCCATCCAACCTGGCCTTGGACACATCCAGGGATCCAGGGGCAGCCACAGCTTCTCTGCCCACCCTGTGCCAGGGCCTGCCCACCCTCCCAGCCAGCAATTCCTTCCCAAAATCCTTCCCTCTGGCCATTGGAAGCCATTCCCCTTGTCCTGGCACTGTGTGCTCTTACAAACCGATCCAGGTGTCCACCACCTTCAACTATCCTGGGTGAGCTGGAGATGAGCTTTGATGCAAGACCACAGTGATCCTGGGAAAAACAAGCCACAAATTATTACAGCAACAGCACTATAGGAACAAACTATTGTGTTGGCAACAAATATGTGGAAAAAGCCCCTGCAGAGTAGACACCAAACTTTGGGCTGTGATGGTTGAATTCTCTCCACTGGTTTCCCTGGAACTATGGACAGATCCCATCCCAAACCCCTCCAAGTGCAGGACAGAGGGAAAAGACACCGTGGAAACCTCCACGCTGGCCAAGGTGCCTGGGTGGAAGATGGCCACACCACAGAGCCAGGTTCAAGGTAGGGAAAAAAGGCAAGGATTTCAAACTTTGCTCATATATATTCTTCAAGTGGTGTTTAATACCTCTGCCTTTGTTTGTTTTGACAATGGATCTTATCTTTTGGTAAGGGCTGTGTTCAGGACTATTATTACCCTCTATAAAAGCCTCACAGTCTTTCTTTCCACTTGTTCAGCACACCAGAGTGGCACAGCAAATTTAATCGAAGAACGCAGCTCCAGGGAGAGCCTTTGGAGACTCTCCCCTTTTTCATAATGCTGTTATCTCCCCTTCCTTGTGTTGGGGATGCATAAAAATCACAAAAAAGTCATTCTGACTATATTCTTCCTGATAATTATTGTCAGACTGCGAGATAAGTACCCTACGTGATGTAATGTGTGTCAGAGCTGGCTCTCTGAATGCAAATCCTGCAACTCTTACAGGGCAAACAATGGTCGCCCTAAACACCAGGGCCTGGTATTTTGCCACAGACAAGAGAGAGCTTTGATTTTTTGTGTTTTGATAAGGCACAATCTGGGTGCCTTTATCTCAGCTGTTATATTTAAAGATGACATTCTAGCCTTGCAGCCTCGCCTATTGTCTTGACCCTGATTATCTCCAAATGTTGTTGTTTAGTCAAACTCACCGTTTTAATGAAAGGCCTGCTCCCAATTTAAGGCAAATTATTTAAATGCAGAGTATCCTATACACTGTGGTTTCGAGGAGAACTAGGCGGTTAATCAAAAGTTAATTGTATAATTCTCATGCAGATTAGGGCCTCTTGCAAATGAATCCCAGGTTGTGATTATTAAAAAAAGGGAAAGTGCCGGAGTAATGCACAAGGGTCTTCAGCCTGGTAAACAATCAGCTAAGGTTTAATTTGTGGTAAACAAAGTGCTGATACACCAGGGGTCTCCAAAGGAGACAAAAAGGTGAAAATAAATTAAAAAACAACATACAGATATGATCTTTTTGTTTTTAGGCATCTCTCAAAAACACAGGCTAAATGAATAAAAAGTAAGCCATTAATATTTACTGGCAGCATCCCTGGCACCATGCAAATGAGGGCAGTTCTGTAATTATCCTGCAGCCCTTGGACAGGGATCCTGCTCGGGCAAAGTCGCTGCCACCACCTCCAAAACCCACCTATGTGCTGCTCCCGTGGCAAATAAACGGCTCTAATGAACACTTTGATTAATCACAGACCTCTCCTCCACATGCCAATAAAAAACTCTGGCAGAAAAGGGCACGAAGGGTAAGTTTAAAGCTTCTATGTGGGCTTTGGGGTTATCTGAGCAGAGGAATAAGCAAATAGTGGTGCTTTCCATGCCAAAAAAAGTCATTGCTCAGTTAAAAATTAAAATACAAAGGTACTGATCCTCTGGAGCTCAGCAGAAACACTGTTTGATCCCAGGAACTGAAGATGGAAAAGGAGCACCTGGTTTTTAGCCAACAGCCTGGGAAACTGGTTTTTCTTGCTTGATAAGAACCCAATAATTTTGTATCCTTACTGTCCCAGATTTTGGACAGGATGGCAAATTGTTAGGACTCACCAAAGATGACTCTCTTGCAACTCAAGGGGTCCTAAGTGAGACCTTGGACCTCTCCTGGACTGCAGTGGATTGTGAGCAGCATCTCCCTCTGAGCTGGACACCTCAGAGACAGCAAAGGGGTGTTGTCTGAGTCAACCTTTAAAGCCTTTAAGACAGAAAGGGTGAAAATGAGACTGTCCGAGATGTTCTCCCCAGTTGCAGCTGGTTATGATGAAAAGTAAGAGCGACGTGAACACAGTTGGTGGAAGGTCGTGTGTGACTGCAGAGCTCTCTGCTGTCAAGTGGGATACAGGATCAACAATTCCTGTCTGTCTGCCCAGAATAAATCTACTATCAACTTATTTATTTACTGATCACAACACGTTTGGTCCTGTAGAAAACAAAAGAGAAACCCAAGAGAGCAAGAAACGAGCTCCACCCTGGGACGTGGGTGCTTGGTACTCACCTCCTTGCTTTCACTTCCTAGAGGGAATCTGAGCCATGATATTTCCTGCATTGAGGACATTTATCCTTTAACTTTAAATTAAGAGCAAGATCCTCAGCCAGATACGGGGGATTTGAGAAAAACCTGATTGCTGGCCACGCTCAGGCAGATGGAGCAGTATCCTACAGGAGGGAAAGAGGCTGGGTTAGATTTGGAGTTATATTTATATACACACAGGCACACAGGTAAAAGTTTCAAGAGGAAATGGATACAAACACTTCTAAATACTTGGAAATTTATAAAATTGTCATAATCTGCAGCTTCCCAGGATTCAATAGTACTTATTATAATATTTTACAGGGATTATTTATATAAAAGATGACCACCAAAGGATCCAAGCCTCCTCCAGTGGGAGCCTTCACCTGGAGGAAATGCTATTTGACATTAATTAGTGTTTAAATGCACACATATTTATCTGCCATTAAGTTGCAAAAGGTTACTAAGAATGAACACCCTTGTCTCTAAAGGCCGGTGGGTTTTTTTTTTCACTTCTATGATTATTCTTACTTAGAACATTTTATTTCAAAGGAAAAGGAAGGAAAATGTTGCCCTTGAAAGCAAAACCTAGGAACTATTAATTTTGTCTATCTGATATTTTTGTTGTGGTTTTGTAGTAGTAGCATTATTATATTATTATATTATGGTTGTTATTATTATTAATATAAATAATATTTAATATTGTAAATAACAAGAGCAGGAGCCAGTGAATTTCCCTGCCAAAGCTGAAGCCCTGGAGCGCCGGGAGCAGCTCCTGGGGCAGCAGCAGCAGGAAGGAGCCCCGGGGTCGTGCCAGGGGGAACTCTTAAAAGCTCAGGGAATGTAGATCCCATTTCTACAACATTCATTGCTCCACACTGAGTTTGTTATGATTGTTTCTTTGACCAGAGGAACCCCAGAACAGCAGAGACCTTTAACCAGCACTGCCCGGGGTGCAGGGGAGGGCAGCCTTGGCTTTTCCAGTATTTCAATGACATAGCTGACAAATGTTACATCAGTTTTAGAAACTAAATTGTTCAGGAATATGCATTTTTGATCAAAACATAAAGGAGTTTAAAAATTTACTGGACATAAATAAAATATTTTACCTTTCTGATTCTTATTTTCCAAACCCTCACAGACACTTCATACTAATATTTACATTAAACTTCAATATTGATGTAGAGACGATAAAACAGAACGGCACACTACAAATACTTTAACAGGAGGCAGGAGGAGGTTTCCACAAAAAAAAAGGAAAAACAAAAAATGGGGGGGGTTTCAAGACGTTCTTGGGATCACTGCTCCACCAGGGCAACACACGAGCACGTGAGAGGTTATTCCACCCCTGTGGAGGTGACTGCAGCCCTGGGGAGAAGGTACGAGAGCCAGAAGGGACCCCTGGAGTCAGAGAATGGGTTGGGTTGGAAGGTACCTCAAAGCCCACCCAGTGCCAACCCCTGCCATGGGCAGGGACACCGTCCACCAGCCCAGGTTGCTCCAAGCCCTGTCCAACCTGCCCTTGGACACTTCCAGGGATCCAGGGGCAGCCACAGCTTCTCTGCCCAACCTGTACCACGGCCTGCCCGCCCTCCCAGCCAGCAATTCCTTCCCAAAATCCCATCTATCCCCTCCCTCTGGCAGTGGGAAGCCATTCCCTGTGTCCTGTCCCTCCATCCCTTGTCCCCAGTCCCTCTCCAGCTCTCCTGGAGCCCCTTTAGGCACTGGAAGGGGCTCTCAGGTCTCCCTGGACCCTTCTCTTCTCCAGGTGAGCCTCCCCAGCTCTCCCAGCCTGTCCCAGAGCAGAGGGGCTCCAGCCCTCTGGATTTGCTCCAACAGCTCTGCAACCTTCCTGTGTCAGGGACCTGGGTCTCAGCCTGTCCCTTGGAGCATCCTCATGATCTGTCCAGCCAAGAACAGCCCAGCAGGAGCACAGACAAGCCCAAAGCAACCAAAGCCACGTCTGGGCACCAACCTCAGCCTTTTGGGCACAGTTTGCAAAAGCCCCCAAGAACGGCAATGGCTCTGCCTTGCCACAGCCTTGGCACTGCTCTGCCCTTTCCAGCTGGAGGGGAGCCTGCAGAGCTGCTCCAAGGGGCTCCTGGAAAAGGCTGAGCCTTCTCCCCAACATCAGCACACACAGCAGGGCCCGGGAGCACAGAAACAGCATCACCCCCCAGGGGAATGTCTCTGCTGTCCCACACAGCCTGGCCACCACATCCTGAGCCATCAGCAGAGCTGGAAATCCATAATTCCTCCCAAAACACACTATTTGCCTTCTTGGCACCGCAAGTGAAACCACAGAGTCCATGGCACGGCAAGAACATGACATGCTTTGTGAAGTTTCTTTGAAAAAAAAACCCACCCAACTAAGGAGCCCAGTTATTCGCATTTAAGCCCATTCTCTTTTTGTTGGGGGGAAAAAAAGGAAGTGATCAGAGCCAACATCAAAAAATAGCATTTCATCTTCTTTAAACATAGGAAAGAATAAAAAATGCAACCAATTAGAGCCAGGTTGCAGGGGAATCATTACAGAAATCAATCTCCAGCAGCAGGAAAGGAGCTACAAAATACCAGATGGTCACTGGGTAAGGTCCATGTGAGAACTAGAAGTACTGATTGTCAGGAAAAAAAAAAAAAAAAAGACTGAGTTTTCCTTGGGGGAAGACAAAACTGATCAAAATTAAATTCTTCAGGTTTGTAATGAGCTTGTTTTGCTAATCAATATCTGAGCATGAGGGCCAGGCTGAGGCCATGCCCTGGCTGCCAGGAATCCATGTGGGAATGGCCAGGGATCTGCTCCTCTGGCCCTGGCTAGTGAGCACACCCATGCCAAGAGCTCCTCCTGCCTTCCCAGGACTACAGAGACAGAGTTTTGAGCTCCACAGGCAGGGAATTCAAACTGTGAAGTTCTCAAAATAAATGTTCAAATAGGACCCAGCATACGGAGTCAATGGGGAGGGAAGGAGTTGATCACACTCCCAGAATTCCAGAATCATTAAGGTTGGAAAAGCCCTCCCAGCCCAGGGAGCCCACCCTGTGCCCGATGCCCACCTTGTCCCCCAGCCCAGAGCACTCAGTGCCACGGCCAGTCCTGCCTTGGCCACCTCCAGGGCTGGGCACTCCAAATCTCCCTGGGCAGCCCCTTCCAATGTCTGACCACCCTTTCCAGGAAAAAAGTCCTTCTAATGTACCTGCTGGGCCAGGGCTGATCCACCACTGTCCCTTGGTCCTGTGCCACCACTGCACTCCTGCAGCTCCCAGCAGAGCAGACTTGGGAAGCCTGTGCACCTCAAACTGTGGGTTTCCAGGGTGAGACTCAGTTTCCTTCTCAGAGCAGGGAGGCTTGGAGACCTCTCCAAGGGCACCCAGTCTTCTCTCGGGTTTTCTCACTTGGCCATGACTGAAACAACCACTTTGAGCAACTCTTGGATTCAGTCCAGTGGCAGGAAACTAGTTACAATAAACAGAATTTTAAAGAAATTAACTCAGGACCTTCTTTGGGGTTTAAAATTGTAAAGAATCCCCCGGTCTCACAGAGTTATTTCAAGTGGAGCTCAGGTAGTTTGTTCCCCAATTAATTCTGGATAAAGAAATCAACTGAGAACTCTTCTCCCCTCTTACTGAGAACTCCTTGTTCACACGATGCCTGTTGGTGTCCATGGAATTAGGAGCATTCCATGGAAACATGTGAGAGCTCTAGGACATGATAATGAGGAGTGAGAGGTGGCCAAAAAAGCTAAAGCTAAAAAAAAAGGAAAAAAAAAAAATCTAAGAAGCACATAGCAAAACTAGAAATCTCAACTCTTGCTTTAAGAGATACTTTAGGACAATTTTTAAATCTTTGAAGCCAGTTTGGGACTTCTGCAATCTGTGACTCGACACAGACATGCTGGGTTTGGCCTGAATTTTGGGTTGGTCCTGTTTGTGTCTGGGTATCAGCAGGAGCTGCCTGAACCAGCCCAAATCACTGTTATTTCATCTAAGGAATAACTTCAATACCTGGCAATTAAAAGCTGGACAAATGAAGAAATGCTAAGCGCACCCTCAATATGAATTTGACCTATCAGTGAAGAAGTGAGATCACTTTCATGCTTTTATATTTATGTCAGGCTTTAAGGCACTGAGGTCACCTCTGCACATTCCCCTGCTCTCAGCTTAAGTGCAGCAAACATGCAGAGGCAATAATTGGGTGATTTACACTCCCCCATGAATCAGTCACAAAGTCAATGGCTGGATTGGGGAATGTCAAGACTGCAGAAAAACTTGGACAGCAAACATAAACTAAAATTACAAAGCGTGCGGTGATAAACATCTTGAAGAAGACCCTGTTTTGAGCTGTACTTTATCTCTCCCATCTATTCGATATCACATATTTCTGCTATTGCAACAAAACTTGAAATACTTCCAAGCTGATACAAAATGAACCTGCCTGTACAGCTTCACATCCACAACAACCTACAGAGGAGAAATATTTCATCTTGAATTCATTTAAAACCAAGAGATTGCATGACATCACTCTGACATTTGCTAAGATAGCAACAGCCAGCTGATGTCACACACCTTATAAGTAAATATGTCAAAATATATTAGCTCATATTTTTATCTGGACAGCTATCAAATTAAGTCAACAGAAAACAAACCAGGCTGAAAGCAAACATTTCCATTTTTACAGTCAGTCTCAAAAGGGACAGAACAAATTATTTATAACACTGCAATTTTTACATGTAGGCAAGACCTTTCTCTTTGGACTGCAGGAAAAAGGAAACAAGAAAAGTCTTAAAAGCAAGCTTATTTTCAAGTCTGCACAATTCCAATCTCATAGGTGCACAACCCAACATTCCCAGCAGACCACGGTTCATAATTCTGCCTAGAAATGGGCTAAGTACCACTTGTTGTTTTAATGTGAATATTGTGAGAGCTTGGGAAAAAACACCAGATTACTTTTCTTTGGTGGTTGCTTTCCCAGAGGCAGACGCTGTTTCTGTCTCTCTCCTCCCACCCCACACACAAATACTGGCACCTTTCAAACTTGCAATTCACCCAAGCCTCAAAGGCAAGTGGCAGTGCCTTTGCCAGCCTAGAGAGGCTCGTTCAGAAGAGTCCGAACCTCTGTCACACAGCTGGAAATAAGAAATAACACGTTTTCCACAGCAGTGACACATCTGTCCATGGTGGAGCATCCCCAGCCCTGCCAGGCCAGTCTGTGAGCTCAGAAATGCCTCGGCCTTGACCATCAGCACCTGGACTGAGCTCCCCTCCAACCTCCCAGGAACACTGTCTGCTCCCAGGAACTCAGGCTGGAGAGCAGCTCCTGGGTTTAATGGGCAGCTTTGGAAATGGATCTTTCCTGCCTGAATAACAACCCAAGAGGGACAGGATTTTTGCTGTTGAACTTTCAAAGAAAGTTCCTGCCCTGCATCATGGCCAGGAGGGGAAATTATTGCAACTAAAGCCATCTGCCCTGCAAACAGGGACCCTGAGGGGACCCTCTGAGCTCTCCTGCCCCATGGTGGGCTGTGACAGCATCTCCTGGGGGTGGGACCCTTGGAGCCCCCCTGGCTGGGCTGGCACCCCCTCCTGCAGGCTCAGCCCTGCACCTGCTGAGGAGATGCAAGCTGCTGAGCCTTCAGCTCATCCAGGAGGAATTTCCACAGGCACCTGGTCCAGCCTCCTTCAGGTCTGTGTGAGTGCCAATGGACTGCAGCATATGTCCTGGGAATGGTGCCCTCCTGGTTCCTAAGAATGTTACACTCATACAGAAGTCAGGCCTGTAACTGAGTTGGTGTCATGCTCATAGTAAATTCTGTAAGATCTTTGGTTAAATTGTTGACATTAGGCTATTGATTAAGGACTGTTAGGTTTAAGCTCTGTTAAACCTTTAGGTTTAAACCCTTGGTCAAGCCTAGGGCTAAGTTTGGCAAGGGGGTCCATTCTGAACCTTGTGACCCAAGGGGAGTGGCTCCCTTACCCCTTTTTTTTGTTGTATTTTCCCTTCCTTACCCTTCTTCCATGCCCAGCCTCCACTTGGATCATTTCAGACTGATTGATTTCAGTCTGATTTTCCTCTGTGCTGTCACCACCTGCTGAGTAGCAGAGTGACTTTGCCAATGAACTTTGTCACACTTTCACTTCCTAATAAACCTGCTTTTGCCAGCGTCTGTCAGTGATGCTTTAATTGTCCTAAAACACACTTCCTGCCACGACCCTGCACCAGGGTGGGCTTCCCATGGGGTCACAGCCTCCCTTGGGCATGCCCTGCTCCACTGTGGGGTCCTGCAGGGTCTCTGATCCATCATGGACCTCCATGGGCTGCAGGGGAACCTCAGCTCTGGAGCCCCTCTTTGTGCACTGCCCCTGTGGCTGCAGGGTTGCTCCTCTCCCACATCCCCACTCCTCTGTCCAGCTGCAGCTGTGCAGGGGTTTTTGTGCCCTTCCCAAACCTGTTAGCCCAGAGATGGTGCCACCATCCTTGATGGGCTCAGCCTTGGCCAGCAGGTCCCTCCTGGAGCTGGTGTCAAAACCTGGCCACACAAACCCAGGGCAGCATGGAGAATAAATTCCTTAGAAAAGGCTGAGCCACATGATTCATTCCTTCAGCACTCAAGGGAAGTCAACGAAGGGAGCCCCACCAAGGGGATGCTGTCACCTGTCTTGGCTGACTCTCCCCTTCTCTCTCCTCAATGGCCCTGGCAATGGATCAAGCTGAGCATCAGGAGTGGGGTTCAGGAACAGTCTGGAAAGGAATGGAAAGATGACAAGCCAGTTATCCAAGAAATCTGTCCCTTTTGGGGTCAGTACTGCTTGTCCTGAGCTGGGGCATCAAAGGGATGTGGCCCAAGACCCGTGTAGGTCTCCCAAAGTCCTGGAGATTAGAACTGGAAAGGAGACATAAAGCAATGCCATGGTCTAAGACAAGGAAAAACACTTGGCAGCCATCCTGGACTTGTTTTCCCCTTGGAGAAGAGCTGCTGGCATTTGCACTGGGAAGGGATGAACAAAAGGTTCTGCTTATGCAGCACCTCCAGGACAGAGGGATGGGAAAACCACTCTAAGGAAGAGACTTCCCATGGGGGATGCTTTGTTGATCCCAAAAGGACAGGAGTGGAGATCTGCTGTGAAACTGGATATATCAAATCCACAGAAAAATCACATTCTGGCATCAAAGGGACAACTTTCTTCCTTCCTTTCCTCCTCACTGCTTGATGTGTGAGTGAAAGCACCTGCAGCCCATGATCCTACAGACCCACAGAGGGATCGTGCCTGGGGAATTCTGCCAGCCCTGGGAGTACTCCGGGATCTCTCTGTGCAGGACAACAGCAGGGACAACCTGAACAGGAGTACAGGCTTTGCAGGTGAGATGTGTGTTCTGAGAGGCACAGCTGGCAGGAAACATTCACTACTTACTTTCAAGGACATTTTATTTTATCAGAAAGAAATGACAAGGGGGGAAAAGAAAAGAAGTCCATACTGTTTAGAGGGAGATCCCAGTGAGACAAGGACTTGGGAAGAGGGAAAGGAGCTGTGAGGGCTTGACTGGTTTTCATCTATTTGGGTATTATTAACGTGCCAATGCCTGGGAAAACCAAGGGCTTCTTGGCCAAGAGAGAAAGGGGAGGGTCTAAGAGAAATCCTATCCTACAATGTTGGAAGAAGATTAAAAGCCCTATAACAAACACCCCACTCACATTTAACTGCTTTGTCTTTTCTGAAGCCAAATCCATCATTACTTCACTTACACCAGCAAAATTGTACCCACAGAGTTCATGCTGAATTCTCGAAGTCTTCCCTCCTACTATAATCTTTGAAAAAAATATTTCTTTCTGTGCATAGAAGAGATTTATTTTACCTGACGAGAGTGAACACTCATAGTGGAGGAGGACGCCTGTTCCCTGTGCTCTCTCTATAAATCCCAGATCCAAGTACATGTATTTTTAATAACTGTACCTTAAAAAGTGAAATAAGATCACCTCAGTATTACAAAAGCACTATTATTTTTTTACTAAATAATTAATTATGAATTATTAAAATTATCCTTAAAGGTTTGATTCTATTTTTGCCTAAACCAAGCACCTGCTTTGCAGGGTGCTGGGTGTCTCCTGACTTTGAATGGATGTGCAGTTAAGGGGAAAATATCAGGAGAACAGGAATAAGACTTAAAACAATGATTATGGAGTAATGTCTGCGTATGTTTTCTTTTGCTACCCCATCAATACATCCAGCAAACCAGAAAGCTTGTTTGACTTTTAGTTTTTTAAGTCTTTGATTTTCCTGCTTCTCTTAGTGTGTTATTTTTGTTTTAATGAGCCAATTTTGCCGCTGGTTTATAGCAGGGAAGTTTTCCTGGGTGCCTCCTGTACACCCAAAGCCATCAAGCTGCTGACAGGGCCTTCCAAAGTCACCTGCAGATGTTCTGCAGCAGCTGCTGCGGCCAGGGAAGGAGCTGGGCAGGAGAGGGAGGAGACTGAAACAAAGGCTGCTAAAGGGGCTCAGCTGAGGGCAGCACAGTAATGCCATGTTTTCTTTTCATTATTTCCCACTAGGAGAAGAAATAAGAATTTATTTTTTTGCTTCTTCCCAAAAAATGTTCACTTACCTACCTTAACATGGCTTTTTTCTATTCTGAAAGGCACCCATGCAAAGAGTTCAAAGCAAGCCATGACTCTGCATAATGTAAAATAGTTAAATAATAAAATAAAGTAAAATAAAACTGAATAAATCAAGTGAAAGTAAAATCAAGTGAAAGTAAAATCAATCAAGTGAAAGTAAAATCAATCAAGTGAAAGTAAAATCAAGTGAAATCAATAGTTTTAATTCTGGGCAACCAGTCAATCTACAAAGACACTTTGCAAGATGCTGGGCACTCAGGTCTCCCTGACCTCAGTGGGCTGTGAAGGTGTCAAACACCTTCTGTTCCCACATCTATTAATTATGTACATGACAAGTACTTCCTCCAGCACAAGAGACAAAGGAAAACAGGAATGTTTTCCTGATAAAATGCCACTCCAGCCCTGCCCAGGTGTTTTCCACCTCTACAATCCAGCAACACCTCCATGAGCAGCAATGTATCTGTAACAACTTCCTTCTCCTGCTGCCGGAGTACCTCACACAATTAAACAGGCGTGTTTTCAGCAGGGACTAGTTAAAGAATACCTCCAAAATGTTTTGCCTTCGCGTGCCAATTGTCACAGCGGAGCCATCGCAGAGAGCTGGGAAAGCTCTTGCAGGCTGTTTTGCCAGCACGCTCCAGTCCTGCCCTTCTGCATCCCTCTCCTTCCAGCCTTTGCCCTCTCCTGAGCAGATGCTGCCGGTCGCGCTAAATTGGGTAGTGGTTTTGGAAGTGAACAAATTGGGACTAGGAGAAGACCCCAAGCTCATTTTCAATTTTGTTCCGAGCTCCTGTTTGAGCTGGAGTACTTAGGAAAGCAATAAATAGGCCAGGGCCATGGGGGAACAGCACTTGATGTACATTTGGGTCAGGGGCTACCACTAGGATTTCCTCAGAAATCCAGACGATATTCTAATAGAAAAAATTGCAGCCACCAAAAAAGTTTTGTGGGGAGCGCTGTGGCAAGTCACGCTCGTGATCCTCAGTGAGATACAAAAGAGCAGAGAATGAGATTTAGAGCAAAGTCTATTTTACCCAGGCACTTACACACTGTAAACTCACCTCCCCCTGAATGTCTCCGCTTATATTTTAAAATAGGCATTCTACACTTTTATGATTAATTACAGAGAAGATACAGCTGAAGGAGGCCATACACTGAAGTCTGTTTTTTAGCAAAATCTAGTTTAGTTATATTGGACTTACTAGTAATACAGGTTATATTAGACTGAATATAATATAAGTGGTATTAGATTAGTAATACAGGTAATATTAGGCTTAATACTAACATAAGCAATTTATTATAGTACTAATTCAATAACAGATTAAAAACAAAATTTCAGTTTCAAAATTTAGCATTATTATATGGATCCTTAAACTACAACCAGCATTATATTATCCAAGTTTATGGTAGTCACATAATGAAGCAAAATAACAAACCTCCCTGTCCTTGTCTTTGTTCTTCTGCCTTGTCCTTTGGATGACTGACACAGAACATGCAGAGGGAAATTATTTTTAAACAGAGACTTGATCAAAAATTTGGATTTTGGAGGGCTATTTAACAAACACACACATTCCCTGGCATCGGGGGTTGATGGGAGGAGTTCAGCCCATGGGGTGCCCATTTAGTGGATTTGCTCCCACAGAAATTTCCTTGCAACATTTTGATGAAAAATATTAAAAAAGATAACCTTTATATCATCAACTGAAATACTCGGAGCATCAAGAACCAGCCTCAAGCCCCTGTGTAGCAGAACAATGAGTGTTGCTCTCAGACACGTCCAGGTCATCTGGTGGGACAACCCACTCCATGAATTGATGCTACAGGTTGTGGATGAAGGGTGACCAAGGACCAGGCATGGTGGTTGCCCCTTCTACAACTTTGCTGGTTGTAGAAGATGATTTGATTAATATAAACAACAAACAAACGTTGTTAATCTTGATTCCTTTCATTCCATCACAGTTGGACACTGTTTATATCACTCTGGAGTGAAAGGAAATGATAAAATAGTTCTTCTCATGGAATGAATCGTTCAAAGAAAAGTCAGAAAAGCACAGAAAACCCAAGGAATATCTATCTTTGTTGTAACAAAGACAAGGTCCTCCTCTTTAAAGGCCTTTCTTTAAAAATGGGACAAGAAGTTGGAAGAGCCTCTCGGTATCTGCTTCACTGTTATTTGTTACATTTAAAAAGTCAAAGGGAGCCCAAAACAATAAAGGCCTCCTGTTTGTAGTCCCAACTCCTGAGCCAGGTTCCCACTGCGGTTTTACACCTGCAGGCACCCCTTTATCTAAACACACATTTTCCTTACCTTAAATGTAGAAGGGTCCCAGCTCATCAAGTCCAGGATGTTTGTCACTGATGGGTTTCATTCTGCTCATCCTGGTGAAACAAGACTTTGTGAGGTTATGACTATTTTTATTTGTATACAAAAAGCATCCAGTCAGAAAACACAGAACCCCACAATGTCCCAGGTGGGAAAAGACCTGAAAGCTCATCCCATTCCAAGCCCTGCCATGGGCAGGGACACCTTCCACTATCCCAGGATGCCCCAAGCCCTATCCAACCTGGCCTGAGTAACTCCTAATCCATCTGTCCTGTCTGAACATGGACACTTATTTGCTTGAAACATTTAATTATTTGAAAGCAGTTGCTGTGATGGCAAACACCACAAGTTCATCTGCAGGGTCCTGTTCTCAATGCACTTGTTGTGAGACTGAGGTCACGCCAGGATTTAAATGAATTTCATTATTTCAGTTGTACAAACCACTGCCCAGAGACCCTACACATAAATATTGCTGCCCACTGCATCTGGCAGTGACTCAGAATGAAATCTCATTATTTCTCACAACAATCTCTAATAAAGGCCAGTAAGCCAGCACAGCATACGTCTGTTTTGCACAGATTTAAGATTGGAAAAGACTTTTAAGATCATCAGGTCCAGCCATCAACCCCTTAAAACAGTTACTAAGAAAAGACTGATATAAACTGAAAAAGACTTTTCTGCTTTCATTCCCTAAGGCAAACATTCTCCCAGGGGAATTGGAAAACATTAAAAAAAGGACCTAGAAAAAGGGTGTCACTTTCAGAGAGAGACTGCAAAGTTCTCAACATGTGGACTCAGATGGCTTTTCTTTATTCCTACATCACCTATGTCTTCTTGTCCTGTATGTACAGGTATGAGAGCAAGGAAAAGGCAATAAAACCCCAAACAACCCCAAGCTTTTGGGTTTGGAATTTAACAGGGACACCAGGATAGGGAGCCAGGAGCCTGGGAAGGTGAACAAAGCAAGCCCAGCTATTGCTTTCTCACCCAGCAGCAACATTTAACCCAGTGTTTCAAAAGATGATGCTCACAAATAGGGTGAAGTCATGTATTCAATTTTACTCAACTACTGGTGTGAAATTTTAATCAAAAAACTAGAGAGCTCATTCAAAAAAGAAATTAGTGAAAAAAAAAACTTTGGTCGTCTCTCATCAGTGAAAACTGATTTAGTTATGCAAATTACTGCTATGAATATTAAACCACTGATGAAAGGTTTTTAATGAAGGGATCTTTTGTTTTGGAAATGCAAGGGTATATGCTTTAATTTCTTGCTAATTTACTGTTCTTTGATAATGTTCGCATTTTCCCCAAAGTGACTCCACTGATGGGTTTAATACTGTGAATAGAACTACAGGCCAACAATACTGGGTTTGACAAGCCTTCCCCTGTGTAACTATAGATCATGATTTGCAGCCCCTTATGCACAATTCTATTAGGGTGAATTTTGTCTACAGGGCTTTCCATGAAATGAATTCTCATTTTAATGTTAGCCTCCTGCAGTTTTTAATTTTTAATCTGTAATATGAAATTGCAAATTTTACAAACATCATTTGAAAAAGCCACTAGGACAGAACCGAATGCCAAAGTTTACATATTGCCTAATTAGACTGTTATGAGAAGCAGCTTATCAATGTCAAGCCAAAGATCATCAAAAAATCCAATTACTAATTTGAAAAACACATATATTTATAGGTTCATTTTGTTTAATTTGCATCCGATTAGCTTAATAATTGTTTAAAAATTGTATTAAGGTTAATAATTTGGGCTCTGTTTGCAACACACCTGTGGAAAAGACTTTTAAGAAGATCTGCAAGTGGTTCAGCAGATCCAGTGGGCAACCCCAGGAAAAACAAAACTCCTGGCAGTCTTTGCCATCGGAAAGCACAGAGAGCTCATTACTCAAATTACAGTTTTAACTATGAAAAGGTATTAAATCCGCTCTCTGCCGGCTCTCCTTCCAGCTCTGCCACTGGTCAGGCACTGAAGAGGAAGGACTGGACTGTGTGGGCTCTCCCAAACCTTCTGGGAGGATGCACCTCAGTGTGTTGTGTCCTGTCACACCAGCCACGAGCAGCTCTGAGAGCCCAACAAGGAGTTAGGACTTTTACAAGTTGGGATTAAAGGGAACAACAGTGGGCAAGGCTGGGTGGGGGGGGGTGGTGGTGTTTACTCTTTAAGTGGAACCTCAAAGTTGATTTTTGTGATTACGGGATGAACAGGTCTGTGGAGTTGGTCTTGTGGCTGGACTAAATCTTAAAGGTCATACCAACCTAAGGAATTCTGTAATTCATGGAATAGATGCCACATCCAACATGAGTTAACCATTGTGGCTCGTGGAAGGGTTCATCCCTCTCCCATCCTCCACGGCGTTGCGTTGGTGGGGTCTGTGCTGACAGTTCTTGCCAAGAGGCAACTGCTGTGCCCGTGGCCAACGCTGACCCTCTGGATCAGCACAGGGCAGCCGTGGGCAAAACCAGGCTGGGCAAGGTGCTGCGGGTGGTGGTGCCCACGTTCCAGCAGGTGATGGGAACTGGGGAAGTGGAGCTGCCCCAGCCCCAAAACCCAACAGCCAAACTCTGCCTGGAGTCCCTCGACTGGAACAGAAGGGCCATCCTTTGCCTCGGGATGCAAGCGCTTCCCTTTAGTTAAAGGAAAGAAGTTGGGTTCCCCAGAGGGCAAGGAGAGCACCAACCCAGCTGGAGTGCCCTGGAGGAGCTGCCGTGTCTCCGCTGACGGCTCAGGGGCCTTGGGAGCAGAGTCCCTGGGTGATCAAATTAGTCGTTCTGCTGCCTCGCTCCCTAATTGGCATGAGGGACACCAACTAATGAACAGTGTACAGCGCAACAAAGGAGGCATACACTGCACAAGGAGAAAAATTAACTGCTGCTAATTGGTGGGCTTGGCTTTGCTGGTGTTAATCACACACGTTTTAAGAGCAGGACTCTAAAGACACCACAGTCTAAATTTACATATATATATAGTTGGATATATTTTGGTAAACGGGCAGACTTCAGCTTCAAAAGATGCTTTTTGCACTTGGTCCAGCTCCGACGTTAGACTGATAGAAGTCTCAGTTTTATTTTAAACTTAGTTTCAAGCTTTGACTGAAAACATGCTCTCAGTGGGTTCAGTTAAAATGAATTTGGCCCTTAACTCACCTCATGTATGATTTCTGATCTGGCTGACCCTCCTAGAAGGTTTTCTCATTTCCCATTACTTAAAAATAGGTCATTCAGAGTTGCATGAACACATGCAAAATATTAATTACAAAGTTCGCCCAACGCAATTTTGGTTTCCTGGTGGGATATCTTCCCCCTCAAAGAAAAGCAAGGATTTATGACAGTGTGTTCTGCTTCAGATTTACACAATAAATGCTTTTAGGTGGTTAAGAAAAGCCCAGTCTTTCTCAAATTCTTAAGGGCTTTAGATTTGTAAGTTATGTTACAGTTAAGCAAATGCTGTATGGATCCTATTGTTTAAGTCAGAAGTTAAATGTTGTAAGTTAAAGCTGAGTACTTATTTCCTTCCCTGTCTTTCTACGGCATCCCAACCCTTCATTCCCAACTCTGACTGCAGGTCTCTAGTAAAAACTGATATTTACAGTGAAATAGAATGTTTTACTCATTACCACTTCTGCCATCTCTCCTGTAGAAGCTGTGGCTACCAAACAGCAGTTTGGGACTACAAGGTTGTATTTTAGCCATACATTATCCTGCATTCTATTGGAATGTAAAAAGCCCTTCTGGGAAAAAAAAAAAAAAGTACCATATTTTATTTTAATGAGGTTAAGCAAATACTAAAGTCTAATTTATAATACTGAAGGATCAGACCAGTATTTTTTCCTGAGTTTTCCAATACAGATGTTTTCCCATTTTTTAGTGTTAACATCCTGTTTTATTTTAGTGAGGACATGATGACAGTGCTTGTCACAGACTGACCCACCTCCTACCCAAATGAACTACAAAGACATTAATACCTGCCTTAATTATCACAAAAAGCTCACAGGTGACCCAATACACCTGACATTTAAATTCTAGTTGGGTTTTCGTTACCTTTTTTTATACTACACAAGGAAAAGTTACTTCAGGAGACGTTCCTCAAGTTTATAGCCTCCACAAATTCCAGCCTTTGGAGCGGGTTGCATGCCCGGGAAAATTCCTAATCACGACTTTTAGATGGCACGTAACCTCCCCTGCAATTCTGACAAAGGGGGTTGAGTTCCCACCTGTCCCCAGGTTTTTCTTGTGACCTCCTCTGAGTACCAGCCGTAAATTATATTCCAAAGAAACAGGGAAGGAAGCCAAAGTGGGAATCTGCGGAGACAACGTCCTCCAAGAGCCTCAATTACCTGCTCTCTTTTCATCTCTGAGAACTGCCTCCATCAGACCTCAGCCTCTGGGAAATTACCAAACCTGGCAGTGTTTACAGCTCGGTTCCAAGGTCAGCAACCACCCTCACCCTGCACTCTCCAGACACCCCCAGGTCACCTCACCGGGGGAAAGCCATGGAAAGGCAAAGCTAAAAGGGGGAAAATCCAAACACAAGTTTTCTTTCCACACCCCATGTCATTAAGCAGCTGATGTCGCTGTCAAGAAACTCCTTGAAGCCAAGAACTTGCAGTGCTCTGACAGAGTGTTGGATGTGAAGAACGGCAGGAACAGACAGAACTGTGGCATCAGTTACAAGGCAGGCTTGAAATACCAAAATCCAGTTTTGTTAGGAATTTTTTTAAGGTTTTTTTTAAACCCTCCATCACAATCAAGTTACTTTTTCAACCTTATTTATCCTATTTGTTTTTAATAAGTGTGGACATTCAATTCAGAGTGCACATGTAGCTTCCCTCAGTGAACTAATGTAGATCAGTGACAACTGGCAGCCCAGGGGTGACAGTAAGGAGGTTCATAACAACACTCCTAGATAAATAATGCTCCTGCTTAAATCATAAATATCCTAGAGGGGTTTAAAAGCCATGTGGATGTGGCACTGGGGGACATGAGTCAGTGGTGGCCTTGGCAGTGCCGGGGGAACAGTTGGACTCTATGATCTCAGAGGGCTTTTCCAACCTAAATGATCCTTTAAGTCTGTGATATTAAATACCATCAACAGTCAGGTCTGTTTAAACAAGGTTTAAAATACTTATTTCTTCTTAACTACTCATTCAAAAGCACTTGAAAAATTACATTTTAAATAAACTTGTAGATATAAAAATACATAAATATCTCTCTCCAGGAACTTGTAAATGCAAGCACAGTGATGGACAACTCCATGAGCACGGCAACCTCTGCTACCTGACTTCCTTTCTTTCCTTAAAGTGCCCAGATTAAAAATCAAAAAGTCTGACAATGCAGACAAGACAGCACTGAACTTTTTCTACCGTGTTCCCCTTATTTATATAATTGGTGTTGCTGCTATGAAGATGCAACACTGCAGAAGTCAAGGAGATGAGGCTATCTGAAATTTTTCTAGGGAAGAAACTTTCTAGGGAAAAGAGAAGACTTGTTTCTTTAGCTGACCCTCAGCTAAAAGCTTCTTCCAGGGAAGTTCATCAACAAAACTTCTGAGAAAGATTGGCTATGTCAAATTTTGAGTGGAAATACTCACAAATTGAGTGAAAATACAGCTGTCAATGCAATAAATCTTTATAGAATTGGAATTAACCTGAATTCATGTTAAATATCATGCTACACAAGAGCAATATGGAAATCTACTGTGGAAATGTCCTGAACTGGGAGCAAGGCCACAGTCTGTGTGCCTGCAGTGCCCTCACAGCCAAACCAGCTTTGTACAATCAAGTCCATCAGCCACTCACCTTGTTCTCCTGCTGTTTTCCTCGTTGGCTGAGAACATTTCCACAACTGATTTAACAACATCACTCACTAAGAGACTTCCTCAGGTGAACAGTTTTTACTTTAGGGCCTTCCTATCCTGTCTCTTCATGAAATAACCTGGACTTCCACTGCTCTTCATGGACCTGCGTATTCCTGGCACTGCAAGCAAAGCAGAAGTTAGTCCTGCATGGGGGCTGACTTTAGAGATCTCTCCTCTTCCTAGAAAAGCAATGGGGATACATTCTACTGCCTTAGAGAAGGCTGTGAGTAGTATTCCTTATCAGCCTTTAGCCTGAATCCCTGGAACAGTGAGGCAGCCCGGGAAAGTGGGAATGAGAAAAGGAGACAACTCCCAAAAGACAGTTTTGGCTGGAAGGTAAGAAACACCAGCCATGGAGAATTAGGTCATTTAATCTGACCTGGCCTTCTGTTAGAATTCAGAAAAGGACCAAACATGAAAATTATACACCACAGCAAATGCAGAAAAATCCCACAGCACTTATTAGCATCAGAAAAATATCCCTCTGTGTCCTTGATTTCCCAGCCATTGCACCTGGGGAGGTGTTTACATACAGACTGGTTTCATTTTAGGGGAGATGATGAACTTTGCTGAAGTCAGATTTTAGGGATAAATTTTGAGGGTTGCCATGGATGGGAAACTGGTGTGTTTTTTTTGTTTTTTTTTTTTTTTTTTTTTTGTTTTTTTTTTTTTTTTTTTTTTTTTTTTTGTTTTTTTGTTTTTTTTTTTTTTTTTTTTTTTTAAACCAAACAGAAAACAAAACCCCAAAAAACACCACCAAAATATATCCCACTTCTCATGTAATTTCTAGTGCTTGGGTCAATTTTTTTTTAATCTCCCCCCCTGCTTTATTCTTTCCCCTTCTGTGTCACACAGACATGGATTAACTCAAAATCATGGTTTCTCTTACTTCTGAGAATGAAGCGTATAGATCCCCAATCTTCAAATCCTTATGAAAACCAAAGTACTTTTCAGTTCACTGATCAAATCAGACTCACAAAACACCAGTTTAAAACCCTCTTTAAAGCCTTTGCTGGAACAGAAAACAAACACATCGAACCTGGTCTTGGGCACTTCCAGGGGTCCAGGGGCAGCCACAGCTTCTCTGCCCACCCTGTGCCAGGGCCTGCCCACCCTCCCAGCCAGCAATTCCTTCCCAATATCCCATCTATCCCTGCCCTCTGGCAGTGGGAAGCCATTCCCTGTGTCCTGTCCCTCCATGCCTTGTCCCACGTCCCTCTCCAGCTCTCTTGGAGCCCCTTCAGGCACTGAAGGGGCTCTCAGGTCTCCCTGGAGCCTTCACTTCTCCAGGTGAACAACCACAGCCCTTCCAGCCTGTCTTCATTGGAAAAGCAAGGAGAAAAAGACCCTTTTCTGTAGGATAAGAGGAAACTGGAGATGTTGCTTTTCCTGCTGGGACTTAGTATAAATACAGAGCAAACAAAACAGGCACAATTCCAAAAAACCCTAGACAGAACAGTCCAGAAATCCTGTTTCAGGTGTTGTGACAAGATGCACGAAGCTGCAGAACCTGAGTTAGCAAAAAATCACCAATCCTGTGCTTCTTCCAATGAAACATTTAGGGTAAAGATGTTTCCCTCATGTGGAAGCTGAAGAAAAGAATCCTCAGTCCTAAAGTAGTAACGGTCACCAAGGGTCGACTGGAGTCACAAGAAACATTTTGGGGGTTGATAAGGAGGAACAGTCCATCCACTGGCTCTGGTACAGCCAGCACATGCAGGAAGAAAAAGAATTAATTTGGAAATACAAACTAAATCTACTGCACTTAGGTTTATGCTAAAACTGAGGGATTTTTTTTTTTAAGTGCATTATAATAGGATAGAATGCCCAAAGAATAAAACATTCCTATGGGTATGGGTACAACACATTCGATATATTAAAACAAACAAACCAAAAATTCAACCTAAATTAAATACTCTTAGTATCATATATGAGGTCTGATGTCTGAGTAGGATCCAAAGCATTCCTTAGTCTCTTTTGGATTTTGAAGACAACAGAGTTCATAAAGATGAATTCACCTAAGAAAGGGTCATTCCCTCTCACTCCCAAAAAGAAAAGCTCTAAAGAACACCCAAATGTGGGATCCAAGTGGGGCCCCTCCCTGCAAGGACGTGGAGGGGCTGGAGCATGGGAAGGGAACAGAGCTGAGAAGGGGCTGGAGCAGCAGGAGAGGCTGAGGGAGCTGAGGGGGCTCAGCCTGGAGAAAAGGAGGCTCAGGGGGGAAACCTTCTGGCTCTGCAAGTCCCTGATGGATCCAGGGTGGGATTGGGCTCTGCTCCTAGGGAACAGGGACAGCAGGAGAGGGAACAGCCTCAGGCTGGGCCAGGGGAGGGGCAGGTTGGATATTGGGGAAATTCTTTCCTGGAAAGGGCTGTCCATCCCTGGCACAGCTGCCCAGGGCAGGGCTGGAGTCCCCATCCCTGGCAGTGCTCACAACACTTGTGCATGTGGCACTTGAGAACATGGTGGTGGTGCTGGGGAGTGGCTGGACCTGACCTCAGGGATCTTTTCCAACCTTAACTGTTCCATGGTTCCAACTGCCCCGCTGTTGAATATCCGCAACTCTTCACAGACCACAGGCTTTTAATTCAGGTCTAATAACTGCACTGATGTTCCACATTGGGGCTGAACATTCTCTGTTTCCACATTTAATAACTGAACAAGATTCCACCAGCCTCAAAGACAAATTAGCCATGAAAGGCCCTAAAAGCCACCTCCAAACCACACCTGGCAGAGAGAAGGAACCTGTAAGAAAACAGTAGCAATTAACACATTCTGAACTATTCTTAGGAACACAAAACACACGAGTCCCAAACTGTTTAAAGTTTAATGACTTAGAAATCTGCACTTTTCAGTACAATTTACTGATTTTTAAAAAAAAAAAAATATCAAAATTTCTGCATAATAATTCTGCTAATACAACTATATTTTTTCAAAGAATATTTACACAACTCTAATGAAAAATAAGACTTATGCATATGAAAATTTAAGCAGAAAATAGCTTCACCAGGCAGTAATATGGCTTCGTGATTGCTGTACTAATCAACAGAAAAGGGGGATAAAATACTGTTCTAACAAGATGCATTTTACGTTTGCAGCTTTGCACAAGCACTTCGTGGTTTAGGACCACTACACAGACAAAGCCATGGAAAAAATATCCAAGTTCTATCTGTAAATGCATTAAGAAATACACTTTGCAAAGCAATCACTGAATTACCAAAATAAATCTGATCTTAAAATCTGAGTGCACATCAATTCACATTAAAAAACCTGTTATTTGAATGACTGAATTGATTTAAGAACTGGTTCTGGGACTCTTAAGACTATTTCCTTGTTCTTGTGCTGGATCTTGTCTTCCTGTCCACAATTCCAGAGGTCTGAGCTGCCCTCACATTTTCCTTCCCAAGTTCTTCAGTTTTCTTTCTTTTTTCTTTTCCCAGTGATCCATTTGCATAATTCCCTATTTGTACACAGAAAAATTAGCTGTAAATTTGTATCTTCAACCAAACATTTTACACAAAATTCCACCTTCACTTCCATTGTTTTTAAAGGAAATGTTCCCCATGACAACATTCCAAAGATTTCATCTATGAATCCAACAAACCAGATACAAACCCCATCCTTCTGCACATCCAATATGCTTTAAGCTGGATCCCTGAGGATTTACAGCTATTTCTGAAAGTAGGTTAACATTAATGAGAGCACCAAATCCAATTAGCTACGATTTAAGGTAAAATTCCTTCAACTGATGTGTAAAACTAAAACATCACCAAATACCAAAGGAAAGTCCTGCAAAAATGAAAATACAAGTTTTAAGGCAGGAAATTCCTCAACATGGAGCTCCAAAGAGTCGTTGTCATTCCTATTTCAATGCATTTATTTGATAATATTTGTATCACGGTTGTTTTTAAGTTCTGTCACATTAACCTGAAAACTCTTGGGAATCTTTTACATGCCAGAAGGAGCAGGAAGGCAATTGGGTTGGGCTGGTGAGGCACCTTGAGTGTTCTGTGTCCACTTTTAGGCCCCTCAGAAGACAATGAGGGGCTGGAGCATGTCCAGAGCAGGGAAGGGAGTTGGAGCTCCAGGAATGGCTGAAGGAGCTGGGATTTTGGAGGCCTTTTCCAACCTTAATGATTCTCATTCAGTGATGTGTCAGCCCACAGAACTTTGCACACATTATTACTGTATGTACCTGTAACTTCCCCATGCTTAGACAAGAGAAAGCAAATTGTCACTCACCTGATTTTAGTTTTTTGGGTGCCAGGTCATCTGCTGGCAGCTGACATTTCCTTTTACGAGAAGTGGACGTTGCCTGGTGTGTGGGGTTCCCTTCCTTTCCTTTTCCAGACTGATTCTCTCCCTCAGAACCAGTGGAGGTCACACACAAATTCTCAGTTCCCAGAGCGTTTCCATTTCCTGGCAACTCACTGTTTTTAAGAAGAGAAGTAGTAGCTGCCTCTAATGTGAATTGTACCTTCCTCCTGTTACTCCTCATTTGCCTCGTTCTTCCCTGGCATGAATCATTTTCTGCAAGTGTAGCTTCACCTTCTCTAAGAACCCCATTTTGAGCTCTGCCTTTTGTCAGGTTGGGTTTTTCCCTCAGAGAAGTGGAAGGAGTTTCTTTAGATGTGGAACGAGTTTTCTTTCTGCCCACTCCTGATGGATTTTCTTCTGCAGATGGAGCTTCTTCCAAAGGTTCACTCTGTTGCTCTTCAGGAGCTCCATTCCTACCATATTCTGGCAAACCCTGAAGTGAAGTGGAACTAAAAGCCACTGAAGGGATTGTTTGCCTCAAGTTCTCTTTTGAAAGATCCCCATTTTCTTGGGAATTACCCAAAATCACCTGTTTGGGTTCCCTATAGTTACTCTTCCTACCACTTTGTTCACCCTGTTCAGGTCCTGTGGCTTCTAAGGGGGTAATTGTTTTCCCTCTGCCTTTTCTCAGTTGATTTTCTTTTACAGATGAATCCCCAGTTTCTAAGGGAACACTTTCCTCTACTTTGGGAGTTTCTTCCCTCCCGTTATCTGCCCGTAAACGGCGTTTCCCTCTAAGAGAAACGGAACTTGTTGTGTGTGATGCCAGAACAGTTTCTTTCCTTCTGCCCCTTCCTAATGGCTTCTCCTCTGCACAGGACACTGTTTCCAAAGGCACACTTTGTTCTTCATTAGTACCCTCACCTTTAGCATCAGTCTCCGACAAGACACCTTTTCTCTGGAGAGGAACTGAACTTTCTGCCTCTGCTGCAAGATCAATCTTTTTCCTTTTGTCCCTTGCTGAAGCATTTGATTTTGCCTGCAAAGTTTTATTTCCCAAAGCTGGATTTTCATCTTCTCTCACAGTCATCTTTTTATCACCACCTTCCAGCAAACCACGTCTGGTTCTGACAGGAGATCTCGATGCCTGTGATGCCGCAGCCACCTCTCGTCTTCGCCCTCGTCTCAGTGGATTGGCTTCTGTTGAACAGGGAGTACCTTCCAGAGCTGAATCCCCCTCCTTTACAAAAGCCTTATCTTGACTATGATCTGCAGTTAATGTTTGTTTTTCCACAAAGGCAGGAATAGCTGTTTGTGGAATGGAGTCAACTTGCCTTCTTCTGCCCCTTCTCACTTGTGAAGGATTTTCAGAATTCTCATGCTGATTATTGTCAGTCATTCCTTTGCCATCCCCAGGTAAACTCCTTTTTCCTTCAACCTCTTTGGAACTGGCTTCTTCAAGTTCAAAATGAACTTTTCTACCTCTCCCCATCCTACACATCACTCTCCTTCTTTGTGCTGGATTCTCCTGCAGGATTTCAGTTTCCTTGGGTTTAAGTATTTCCTGTTGGTTTCTCGTCCGTTTTGGATGGCCAAGAGCAGGACTGTCGCTGCTGGCAGCAGGTACTGAGGTGGCAGCTGGGGTGTTCCGCCCCTTTGTGACTTGGGATGTATTCTGGACACAAACAGAACCCACAGAATCTTTGAGAGATTCATCCACTTCTGTTTCTGAATTAAACTTGGGAGGAATTAGTTTTGGGTTGTTCCCATCTTTGGTAAATTCACCAGTCTTTTGCTCCAAGGAGTCTTTTTTGCCTCTCCTGGTCCTGGTCCTGTTTGTTTCCTGCACTGCACTTCTGTTTGCTTCCAAGTCCAGAGCAGTGACTAATGTTTTGTTTGTCTCTCCAGAAGATGACTCTGCCTTTAGTCTTTGAAATGCCTCCGTTGTAATTTCCTGAGCATTTTCTGTTTCATATCCCTGAGATACTTCCATCTCATTTCTGACGTGTGATTGTGCTTCAGTATCAGTCTGAGTTGTTGTTTCCTCAGTTTTCTGAATGTTTCGTGTATTTTCAAGTGTGACCCCACAGGTGTCTGCTTTGACTTCAGCTGAGGGCTTTCTAGTTCTAGTACTTCTTAAAGACTTAACTCTTTTCTCTGTCACTTCAAGTTTTGTTTCATTTTCAGGTTCTTCTGCTGTGACAGCCTCAGGATCTTTGTCAGAAGTCTGTTCATCTCTTTGTCTGATCTTGGCTGCTGGGTCTCTACGAAGCCTCCTTGTTGCTCCATGAAGTTCTGCTGAAGCATCTTGTTTAACTTGGTCATTTCTAGCTCTTCTTCCTCTTTTAGGTGGAATCAGTGGTTCTGTGTTCCCTGCTCCTCTGGACCTCTTCCTAGGTGACAGAAGCACTTCTTCGCTGTCTTCTATACCGCTGTCATTAGATGTGCTATCAGGCTTATTTACACTTGTTTGCAGCTGATAGTTTTCACCCTGAGTGTTACCAGATCCTGTCTCTATGGCTGGATCACCTTCAGTTTCTAACATGTCATCAGTGTCACATTCGTGCAAAATCTGTTTTGTCCTTGCAGGCTCTTTCTGCAGCACTGAAGAATCTTTGACACAAGACTCAGAATTATCACTTGGATGTTTTAAATCCTTCAGTTCTTTCCTTTTACCTCTTCCTGCTCTTTGAGGAGCTCCATGTGGTTCCTGATCAGGCTGCTCTGAAACAACTTCTTGTAGGCAGCACTTTCTTCTCCTCCCTCTTCCTTTGTTTTCAGATGGGATTGCTCCCATCTCCTCTTGGGTGCTGGATGTATCCAGACTTTGCAATTCTTTGAAATTCACATCCCTTTCACACCGCTCTGCTGGAGCAGGATGGACAGTCCTCCTTGGTTTGCCCCTTTTCGGTCTTTGGGGTGACTGATATTCACTGGTTGATTCCTTTTGTTGAGAATCTTCACCTTGGGAAATCTTTCCTTTATTTTCTAGAGCAGGGTAAAGAGCACAAACCAAAATTAGACATCACTATACCTGATCAGAGTATATGTGAGTTTCCACTTTTCTTACAGAGCCACCTTGCTCAAACAAATCACACAGTATCTTAATTTAAAATTAAATAAATATTTTAACCAATTCCGATGTTAAAGGCCAGGCTTTGGACCAAAGTTGTTTAATTTATTTGGTAGGCCTCATTTGTTACTTTTCAGCTATGTTTTTGGAAGTCTTTGCAAGGATAATCTGGAGTAGAAGCCTTAACACAGGTTTTTCACACTAATATGTACATCTGTCTCCAGGAGAAAAAGGGATCTTAGCTCAGGAATTACCAGAGCTCACTGAGAAACCTTTGAACTTTATTGTAACATGTATTACTTTGTACATTCATTATTCCTCTAAACAAAGTGTACTTACCAGATTTACGACTGGCATTAGAATAAGGAGGTGCAGTATCTTGCTGAGAATCCGTAACATTTACTGATGTGACCTAAGGGAATAAACAATCACCAATAAACGCCTGCCTGTGTCCCAGGTACAGGGGCTGGGACCAGTTTACCACTACGTGGGTACGACCAGAACTGTGTATAGAGGCCCCTCTGTGTCATTTCTGATGAATGTTAATAAAGGATTGTTGGCAGCAGCTGCCCAGGGCACACCTGACCCTTCAGTCTACAAGCTGAGCGTTAAAGGACCCTGGGAGACAGGGGAGTGTTTCTGTCTTCACACCAGTGACTCAGCTGTGGTAACTCCCCTCCAGGGAGGCATCAGCACCTTCACACCCAGCCTGAGGGGTCATGTCTCCTCATGGGCCTTTAGGGACTCGCACAATAGGCAGTTGCAAGGATCTAGACCATCAAAGATTGCAAAAATATCCCAAGACTCACAGAGTTAAATCATCCACTGTGAAACTCCTCACCCTGAGGGAGGTACTGGGCATTCCCACCTGAACCTGAGCATATACAATCCTCAGGTTTTGGAACTTCTGGTACTACTTATAGGATCCAGAGGAAGACCAGAACCTCAAGAGGACTGTGACCATCATCCTCACAAATAGGTTTTCCTTTTCTTTTACTCTGCACCCAGGGTGCTGGGTTAGACATCTGGTTTTGTGGGTTCAAATCCATTTTTCTTTATCATTATATTTATTGAAATCTTTTCAGTAAACTGTAAGTCTGACTTATAATCTCTCTCGAGTTGGGTTCGTTCGTCCTGATGGTTTGCCTTTAAACCAGCACAGCCAGACAGGACAAGAAGTTATGAAGCCAACCATACACAAGCACACAAACGAGGCAAACTTCCTTCTTGCCAATCTGAAGTGGTGCCGCAGTTTTTAAAGTGAAAGACAACACTGCAGAGTCAAAAGTAGCATTGACTCAGAGGGAATTTGGGGTATTGAAGCAAAATGGAATGTTTTGCAGTGTTGTATTTCTAAGCACTAAGCCCAGTGATATTCAGCGTTTTACCAAAAGAACAGAAAGATCAGCACTAATAAAAGTGACAAAGCTGTGAATTGTAAGGTCAGAATGGTAACAGAGAGCAACTCTAGGCGCTGCTTAGACAAGATTCCCCTCAAAGAAAATACAGAGTAACACAGGCAAATGCAACTCTCTACAAAAGGCTCCAAAATACCAGACGTCATACTAGGAGGCCTAAGCATTCATTTACAGGCTTCAAAGTCTAAACACATCCCTTCCAAAAGGTAAAGAAAGTATTTTACCTCCATTTCCTCCGGCGTATCAAACATTTCTGTCATTCCAACATAGTCCACTTCACAATCAGACGATTTCTGCCTGGGCTCTGCCATAAGCCTTTGCAGCCCCACAAAATCCTCCACTGGCTGATACTTCTGTCTAGGAGAACTCACTAATCTGCTAATACCAAACATGCTTTCTACAGGTTCAACCTTTTCCTTTGGTGTCTTGAAAATGCGGCTGATCCCAACCATGTCTTCTACTGGTGGATTTTTCAGCTTTGGGCTTTTCTTGACTGAAGTAACACCTTCCACCCCTTTTACTGCTCCCCTTTTCTGTACTGGAGTCTTCAGCAATCTTTTAAGGGCAATTTCATCTGTAACTGGTTCTGTCTCTTGCTGTGGGGTCCTCATGAGCTGTTTAATGCCAGACAGGTCCTCCACTGGTTCTGGTTTCTGCCGTGGGGTCCTCATGAGATGTTTAATGCCCGACAAAGCCTCTACAGGCTCAGGCTTCTGCTTCGGGGTCCTCATGAGATGTTTAATGCCCGACAAAGCCTCTACAGGCTCAGGCTTCTGCTTCGGGGTCCTCATGAGATGTTTAATGCCCGACAAAGCCTCTACAGGCTCAGGCCTCTGCTTTGGGGTCTTCATGAGCTGTTTAATGCCCGACAAAACCTCCGCAGGCTCCAATTTCTGCTTTGGGGTCCTCATGAGCTGCTTGATACCTGACAAAACCTCTGCAGGCTCCAATTTCTGCTTTGGGGTCCTGAGGAGATGTTTGATGCCTGACAAAACCTCTACAGGCTCCAATTTCTGCTTTGGGGTCCTCAGGAGCTGTTTGATGGCTGACAAAACCTCTGTAGGCTCAGGCTTCTTCTTCGGGGTCTTCATGAGCTGCTTGATGCCCGACAAAACCTCTTCAGGCTCCAATTTCCGCTTTGGGGTCTTCAGGAGTTGTTTGATGCCTGACAAAACCTCTACTGCTTCTGACCTTTGCTCTGGGGTCCTTAAAAGCTGCTTGAAGCCTGACACCACTTCAGCTGGCTCCAACTTCTGCTTTGGAGTCACCCTTTTACTTCCTGATTTCATCGGAGATGCTTGTTTTTCTGGAATTATTGACAAACTATCCACACTAACATTATCTTCCTGCACAGCTTCTCTTCTTTCAGGAGTTATTGTGGATATTTCATCAAACACAGAGCTTAGAGATGACTTCTCTCTCAGCAAGTGACAAATGCCTGGACTCTCTCGTTTCTGTTCTGAAGCATCAGAACTATTTAACGGTGACACCATCATCTCTCCTGAAATAAGGAGCAGATTCATGTAATTTAGAAAAAGAATCAAGCAGAAAATCCAAGCATTGTAATTGCTGTATAACTAAAATGGATTCAAACAGTCAGAGCCTTCTAGAAACCCAACGAAAATCCAACCACGTTCAGCAGAGGTTTGCCTGAACAACACTTGAACGGTCTGAAGTTTCATACCAACAGAATGAATATCACCTACTCAGAAATAAAATGGAACTACAATATTTTCTTTTAATACATGATTAATATTAATGGTTCCTTTTATGGTTTTCTGGATGCTTCCTCTCAACACTAAGTCTGCCCAGGCAGAGACCACAGCTACCCCATAATATACCTAAATACTCCTTTTTTGAGGTACCAAACATACCGCATTCTTCAGGAGTGTGCAAGTCAGAAATGTCCCCTGCAGCACATGTTGGTGTAAAGTCAGCGTCCTGAGCAGCAGCCAAAGGTAATGTTTTTCCACTTTTTCTTTCTGGAGTTTGAAACATTTCAGGCATTCCTAGAAATTATATTTGAAGAATTAAGCACATGTTTTGACTCAAGAACTACACCACTGGCAGAGTAAGCAACAGACTTTAAAACCTCACCTGTGAAGCTTTCATCCATATTCATGTTGACCTTCAAGATGGGATTTTGTACCACTTTAGGGACGTGTCCAGCTGATCTGAGTGTGGTGGAATAAGCTCTACCTACAACTATTGTAGCAGGTGACTCAGCATGACCTGTGCTAAAATGACCTTTTATTTTCTTTTCTGGAGTCTGGAAAAAGAAAAATCAGAGTTATTAGACAAAGATTCCTCTTGGCAGAAGAGGTGGCCTAGCCACTCTCCATCATTCATAATCAGTCCTGGCTAACCAGAGAGGTCCCAGATGACTAGAGGTTGGCCAATGCCACCTACAAGAAGGGTTGGAAGGAGGAACGCAGGGCAGTGACCACCTCCTGTGCTGGCACTGCTGAGGTCCCTCAAGTTCTGTGTCCAGTTCTGGACCCCTCAGAAAGACACTGAGGGGATGGAACATGTCCAGGGAAGGAAACAGAGCTGGGGAAGGAGCTGGAGCAGCAGCAGGAGTTGAGGGAGCTGCAGGGGGGACCTTATTGCTCAGTTGGAGTCAGTGATCTTGGAGGTATTTTCCAACCATAATGATTCTGATTACTTTTAAACAAAATCTACATTTCTTACAAGCCATGACAAAGACACCAACACCCATTTTACATCACGCAGAGCTCAGGAGCTTCCAGCTTCTGGAGCAAAATATGTACAAGCTATTTGGTGGTTATGGAAGAAAACCAACCAAACATGAAAAAGGAAAGGAATACCTTTGGTGGTTGGTTCATCCTCTTTGGGGGTCTTCCCCTTCTTTGGACACCTTTTTTAGCGGTCTTTGACTGTGGTCTTGCAACACCTGATTTTACCACTTCTGCCCAGGATTTTGCAACTAGAAAGCAAATGAGAAATAACCACTTTAACTCTCAGCTGTGTAAACGGAAGTTCACAATTATTTCTTTATGATTCTAATGCATTTTTTGCAGTCAGGTACAGGAAAGTGGTTGCTGTATCACCTGACACCTGCACTAAAGTGCTCTCTGAAACACATCCAGCTGGAAAACCCAAATTTAACAAGTGGCCAAATCCCCAGGATGGCATTCCACACCAAAACAATGAGCTCCACACAGTGTCAAAGGGGTGTGAGATCCTGGAACTGAATGCTGACCCAATTCCATCCCCTCTCTTTTTGCAAGGAAAGAAATTTTCCCACTCAAAACTTGCCAGGAGCCTTTCAGACTCTTTCATTATACATGAGCTTTCCTCTGGTGAGATTTAACATCAGAGAAATGGTTTATAAGTGAAACATATCCAGCTTTTCTTTCACCACCTTCCTGAGGAATTTCATAGACAGGAAACTATATTTATACTGCTTAAAGCATTTAGAGCTACACAGACTTTTCCTAGTTTTTCTTGTATCGCCTTCTCCTTATAACACACTCCAAAAATTCCCAAGGCAAGGTTCCCTTTATCCCAGAATCATTCTGTACACAGCAGAGGGATCAGGGAATTAGTTACAGCTGTGTAATAAATGAAGCTAAAAGTTTGTAGGACATCTGCTTCAGAAAAAAAGCTGTAGGAAGACAGGGGTCATACAAAAGAAATTGTATTTTTTTAAGTAGAGATAAAGGGGAATGCTGTTCTTAAAGAAAAGGGCATTATTCTCCTGCCAGAATTGCTATGCAAATCCGTAAATAAAAATATCTTTCAAAAGCTGTCATTGCAAGGGTGTTCAGGATGCAGGGAAAATGCCAAGCATCCAGGAGATTATCTGAAAAAGCACCGGAAATGAGTTTTATTTTGGATACAAAGCAGACATCCAAAATTTTTAGAACTATGGAGTTCTTTTCATATTACAGGAGAAACTGATGCACTGATATTAAAAACCACTTGCACCTTACAGAGGTGGTGAAAAATGGAATGCCATTAATATTTGGGAAAAACACTTGTGCTGTCATTACGATGAAGAGAATAATAATTATAGTAATAAAAAATCCTGGGTGACTGGTGAATTTGATTTGTTCAGACTTATAACTTAGCAGTTGACAAATACACCTCATTTGTAAGGTTCTTCAAAGGTAAAAACTGTCAAAACTATTTCAAGCCAGTGCTCACCATTCAAATTGAAATCTTCAACTTTAAACCACTTAAAGCAACACCCAGTTATCATCTTATTTTTTATTTCTGTTATATGCCACTTTCCGTGGTTAAATGCAGTCCAGTTCCAAGACAAAGGCTTTAAGCCTTGCATAAAAATAAGGCACAAAGGAACCAAAGTGAAGCTGGATTGTATCCAGTGTACTTTTTTCAAAATAAAATCGATGCAATTGACAAAATATGATTTAGTTCGACATTACTTGAACTTGACAGAGTTTATAGGTCACAGTTGTAACTAACTTTGGAAAGAGAATGTTAATTTTGCCACTGTTCAACTTCTGAACGTCAAGACCTGTGTTCTAACCATGGGTTTATAGATGCTTTAGTGGATTTGCTTTATGAGAAAATGCAACACTTTGCACTTCTCCGTTGCTTCTAACAAGCCCAACAGTTGTCAGAAGATCCACCAATCTCCTGGTGGCCTCTGCATAACGAAACAAGCCTACTTCAGTTTCATTCCTGTATTTTTAAGTGTTAAAATGATCATTAAAAATTAACTGCTGAAACAAACCCAGTAAATTGGCACTGGAGGCACCACTTCTTCTTTGTGCACGGAGAACTCCCACAGTGCTGCTCCTTCTCTTCAGAGGAGTGCCCTTCAAACGCACTTGGGCACTTCTAGTTAACTTGGCAGGTGTAGCTGTAACACAGGTTATGTCATCCTGGCTAACAGGGGAAGATGGAGGTGTTTTCACTCGCACACCACTCTTCTCCTGTGTGTTCAGGTTTTGTGCCCCAGAATCCTTCTCCTCTGGGATCGGTAGCGTCGCCGGGACCTGGGAGATGGAGAAACGCCCCTTCCTGAAAGGGGATGGAGAGCCAGAAGGAACTGGAGGTGCTGCCTTCCCCGAGGAAGGGGAAGAGGCAGCTGGCGACCTCTGAGCTGCCAAACTTTGTGGTGACATTTTTTCTTCCTGGTAAAAAACAGACAAGCAAGCAAACACAGAATTAGCACACAGTGGATTTTTTCTTCTTTTTAATGGAGTAGTTGTTCAGCACACCTCCACTGAACATCAAGTTGCCCATTGAAGGGCTCCTTATCCTTCTCATAGAAGCCATCAGGACCAGAATGAACCAACATACATCAATAAGATGAACCCACCTGACTGAAATCCTCACTTCTTTAATCTGTAACAATCTCTGTGGTAACTGATAACTGCACTTAAGCCCAAATATGCAGCCCACTGAAACAAATACGGAAAGGGAAGTAGTATAATGTACCCACAACTGTAATTGGGATAATGTATATTGGCACACCAAAAACTAACAACCCTCCCAATGCATCCCTCCAAGGCTCCTGATAGGATTAGTAAAAGATCATCTCCAGAGAGTACTAAGATTGGATCATACGCCATCAAACCCACAGACCAAAAACAAGTGCTATTTAATTCTTCATGGTCCCTCATAGGAATTAAATTATCAATGCAGGTTATCTCTGCAACTGAACCTGCTTGGCCAGCAGTCCTGACTCCATCCTCTGTAGAGTCCTGTGGAGGAGCCCTCACCTCTCCAAATGGTTCAGGGAGAGATGGGACTGGTATCCTGGGGACTGGATGAGGAGGATTAAGTACCATGGATGCTAAAGTGCCAACAAACAAAAACTCAGTAACAAGTGATTTATCCCAACTGAAACATCCATTATGATCCTCCTTATCAGCATTAGGAACTAATCAATGGCTCCAATCAGATCTACTTCCTCACTGGGACAGAACTGATGGAAAGGATCACCAGCCCACGGGGAATAGTCCAGGTGTAGCCCAAACCAGCCCCTCCAGTGCTCTGAGCTGCATCCAGGCCCAGCTGTGGACAGAATTCCCACAGCAATAATTCTAAGGGAGGGTTCTGAAGATCCACGGCCCACTGGAATTCTTAAGGTAATCTGGGATAATGCCAACAAATTTGAAAGAGAATCTCAATCTTGGTGGCATCTAGTGAACTTCACTTACAACCCTACCAACAGCAAAGCCCCAGCTTTAGCTTTCCCAGCATTGTCCCTCAATGGGAGGGTCTCCCTTATTCCTTTTTATCCTTACCCTTCCTTCTTCCATGCCCAGATCATTCCACATAGATTTTAGTTTCAGACTGATTGATTTCAGTCTGGTTCTACTCTGTGCTATAACCACTTGGTGAATAGCAGAGTGACCTTGCCAATGAACTTTGTTGCACTTCCATTTCACAATAAACCTGGTTTTGCCAGCACCTGTCAGTGATGCTTTGATTGTCCCAAAACACTCACTCGTGGCACCAACATACACCAAACAAGGTTTTCTACTCGTTTTGAATTCATAATAACTAATAACAAATAACAGAATAAAAAATATAATAGAATTTATAAATTCTGTTCACAGTAATGGTCTTAGCGACTTGATTAGTCTGACTAAAGTTTACCTGGTCTGCAAAGTGCTTCAATCCCTGACTCTTTTTCAGCACGATACGAGGTGAGGTTCCATATGGCAAACTCCGTCTGGCAGGAAGAGCCCCTTTTTTAAGGGGAGAGTTGGGAGGCAGGCTTTTATCAAAAAGTTCTGGACTCAGATGGCCACCAAAAGACACTCTCTTTCTTTTTCCCAAATTTTGAAGGAGCAAATCACCACTTTTCCTCTTCTGAGATAACCTTTTTGTCTTGTCTGAAAAGAAAAAATTGAAAATATTTCTATGAATCCAAGAATCCAAGTCAACATTTTAATCCACATGGAAGACAGTGTTTCTTTGAGCATTTTAAAGCTGGAAACAAACCAGAAGGTAACTCACCTTCCAGGGAAATAGATTTCAGGGAACTTTACTACATGTTATTGTGTATTGTTACGGTGAAATGTAACTACCTATTTTAGAACTACTGTCAGCAATTGGCTCTACATTTTACTTAAGTGGAAAAATTCTCAGAAAGGTGTTGCAAGAATTTCTCAAATATAAAAACAAGGCAGTGGATCAAATGTATTTACCTGAGTCTTCTCCATCCAGCAGGCCAGAAGTATTTGTTTCTGAGACAGTCTCAGACCCCCTCTTTGCTGACAGTCTCCGAGGTCTGACATCATCAGTATCTTCCAACTCTTGTCTCTGGGGATACCCCTCCATGGCCAGCTCTGCTGCAGTTCCACTCTCCTTTCTGCCTCTAGGCTCACCAGGATGTTCTTGCACAGTGTTTGTCTCCAGTGCGGTTTCGGTCAGCATTCCAGAGCTGCTTGGCCTTCCCATTTTCCTCCCAGAGCTCCCTGGCTTTCTCCCTTTCCTCCCAGAGCCAGGTTCCTGACCAGCAGATGCCATTAACTCTTCTGAAGGCTGTGTTTCTGAATGGACACTTTTGTCTGAGAATTCTTTACTTTGCCTGCTCTTTCTTCTGGGGCTCTTGGAATTGGAGAAAGAAGCAGGAGTTTCAGAATGTCCCACCTTGGAGTCAACACAGTTTGCCTGATCACTGATTTCTTTCAGCACTTTTTGTGCGGGTGCTCCTGGATGTTCTTTGCTATTTCGTCTCTGCTTTAAGGATTTGTTTTCTGGGAAAGGCAGCTGTGTGATGGCTGAATCTTCCCTTGGAGTTTCAGCTGCAATTCCTGATAGAGACTTCGGTTTCAATGACGCACGCCGTCGGGAGGTTGGAGTATCAGTATTCCCAGGATTCATTCCAGTGGTTTCTTCGGTAGGAGACACGAAAAGAGACCGACGACTCTGCCTCCTGGATGTTGGTGTGGACAGCACATGGTTACCACCTCCAGAAACATCTGGGGTGTGAGTCTTAGCGATGGGGATTTTCTCCTTAACTGGACAATCCAAGCGTTCTATGGAGCATTGTGGCAGTGTAAACCATAAATTTTTATAATCCTCCTGGCTGGGAGTAACTTCAGCACCTTTAGATTCGCCTGGCGTACTCAGTTCCTTAGGATCCTGCAAGTGACTTTGCCCAGTATCTCCTGACACCTCCTGTGGAAGAGAATTTGGAAGACTTCTGCTAAAACATCTTAGAATTGCACATTCTTCAGTATTTTCCTTTCTGTCTCCTTTTCCTTTGCCCAGATCATAAACACAACCTGATGATGAAATCTGAGCATCTGGTTCGGGCACAACACACTGCCCATCTTCTCTTGCAGCTTGTTGAGAGGCATTTCCCGTGTGCAGAGATTTTTCCACTTTCATCTCATGTTTCAGATTTTCATAGAGCTTACTAAAGGGAGACATCTCCTTTTGCTTTTTAAGAACTTGATATAGTCTGTGTGAAGATTTGGGCGTTTTTGGTTTGACAGGTAAAGCTTTGGAAATATTTTCCTCTGTAGTTTGCTTATTTTCATTGGCAAATTTTGTTTCACACTCAGTACTATCTACATAGAGCTTAGTAAAGGGAGACATCTCTGTTTGCTTTCTAATATCTTGATACATTCTGTGTGAAGATTTGGGTGTTTTTGGTTTGACAGGGAAAGCTTTGGAAATATTTTCCTCTGTAGCATGTTTATTTTCATTGGCAATTTTTTCTTCACACTCAGCATTATCTACACAGGAAGCAAAGCAAAACAAAAAGTAACACAGATGCAGAGTTACTTAAAACTGCAGAACTACAAATGTAAATTCCATAAATGTAGATTAAAAATTCCTTCCTTTCCTCTCTCAAGGCAGTCAATCAGGGTCAAGAAACAGCCTGGAGTTTTTGCACTGCAATATTTGTCACAAAAATCAAACATGTCTGTAGAAAAAGCCCTTCGCCAAAAAAACTTTGCATCTTTCCCTGAAAATGAGGGTTACTAAAGACAGGAAGGTTGTGAAGGTGAGGTCCTGGCATTTAACCAGTTTAGGGACTATAACTACGACCCTTAGAAGCTCTAGAATTTTCTGGTTCCAAATGAAACAATTATTGTAAACAATTATTTCAGTATCTCCAAAATTATTTCAATTTCTCACTAAGAAGAATTACTTATTACTGCAAGGTAAATTTTAATCACAAAGGTGAATTTGCCATGTTGCACATTTTTACTGCCCCTGAAAAGTAAAATGCAACTAGGAATTGCTTCAAATACCAGTCCAGCTCACATCTGGATTGCACTTGCCAGGCAGGTGTACAGAGCTCCCTTTCCAAACTGAATGTGCATAAACCACTGAAAGCCCTATCCATGATTTTTGCCTGTTCCAGGCTGTTCCTGCCCATTTGTCAGGATGCAATTAAGTGATTTCCCCTGGCAGGATTCAGCATGTAGGTATGATGAGACAGTCACTGCCACAGCAAAGCGTTCTCAGATTCAAGTCTTAAAATGCCTCTTTTCTTCTCTTTTCAACCTTGTTTTTCTTCTTATGCTGAGAATAAATGCACTTAAGGGGACAAAAGAAAACAAAGCTGCCATAGGACAGGTACCAACCTGAAGCACCAAGACTTTTAGATCTTGAAGTTTGTTTGTGTAATAATTCCACTTCTGCCACCTGCTGAACATGAAGGATCTGTAAATTTGTACAGTATTACAGCAGAGCAACAAATAAGTTACAGTTTAGTTTTCAACTGTACAATAAAAAACACTGTTTATAACAGCATCTAGATTGTTTACTAAATAGGCTTAAAAGTATTACAAAAAAAAAACCCCAGACCATTCCAGTATTTAAACACATTGATCAATACATTTGAGGTCCTACAGAGCAGAAGTTTGTCTTATCATTACAATTATTAGCTCTGAAAGCAGCTGGAGCATAAGAATATAAACCAACAATTTGAATCTCTCCTTCTTACCAGACTTAGTGGAAGATTTATAGTTCTACCTGTACTATAACTTCATAGATTATTAATTATCTATTACCAAAACATGACAACCCTATAACTACTCAATTTTAAAAAAGTATTCATCTGAAAAAGTTCCTCTGTATTTTCAGACAGAGAGGTAGTTTAGGGCTGAAAAGTTATTCCTAGTAAGAAAGCAGACCAAGGAAATAAAATACTGTACCCTTTACTAAATACCAATGTATTCGTAACTAAAAAACCCATGGCCACAAAATTACCTGCAAAGTTTCATCTTTTGGAGACCTGGAATGCCTCTTTTTTGGAGTTGATGGGAGAGGATATTCAAATCTGAAAGAAATATTTAAAATACAACTTTTTTTGTCAAAGATTTGATGACTAAACTGCCATTAATAAGAGAAATAACCTAGGAATAGTTGTCCCTTCCCAACAATACACACATATAATTTTTAAAGGCTTTAACTACATCAAAATAATTCTAAATTTCCCCCTTAATTTGACTACCCTTAAAACAAAATCAAAATAATCTCTGAAGACAGCTCTATCTTTATTGATTTAGCTTAACATAAGTGATAAAAGCCCCAGAATCTTCAAGCAATCCTGTCTTCTAACGAAGGCTTGTAGGACTTTGTAAAGAAATATGAAAGAAACTACATTAAGTTACATTCTTGGGTCAAGTAACGAACAGTTTGGCATTGGCACCCACCTGAAAGAACGATCAATAATAGTTAACACATCCCCATGCTTCAGAGGAACTGGCTGCTCAAAGCAAGCCCCATTCAGCTGCGTAGGGTTTACTGTACTCAGATTAATCAGCACTGCCTGAAATTAAATAAGTATTTCAGTAGTTGGCAGAGATGCAACGGGGCAACGCACATCCCATTATAATATGCACATCTTACCTCCTTGTTCTCATTTATTTCGATTTTACAGTGCTCGTTGGAGACCCAGGGCAGCCGCATGCGGATGTCACACTCTGTTTTCCTGGGGGGGAAACACAACTTCAGTTTCACACAAAACACAGCACAATCTGATAAAGAATTAGGGGACTTCCCAACATTTTAGTTAGTAATTGTATAGTAGCACGATTTTTCAAACTTGGAGGAAATTAACTACCTAAAGTCTTTGAGATGTGGAAAAAAACAGCAGCTCATGCTTCAGAGAATCTGTATCAGAAAAAATGTGTGAAATACTCAAACTGTCAAAAAAGCAGAGACATGATTACAACAGATAGCTGGTGGTCTGAGATTGCTTCCCCAAGCCTTGGGGAATATTTCTAGACAATATCAGCACATGCTCTTACGCTCACTGTTAGCCCTTCATTACCGATCTGAGACAGAGACAGTTGGACATTTGGCCTCACCTGGATAACCACTTCTACCTCCTTAAAAGTTGAGAGCCAAAACATGCTTCTAAGTGTACAGACTTTGCTTTTCTTTCCTTTTTTTAAGATAACCTCTAATGCTTTTGACATGCTGTAGGTCTTAGGCAGGAACATACCACCTACTGTGCACGGCACCTGATGAAATCAGTGTACCTGATGAAATCAGTGTACCTGGTGAAATTAGTGTACCTGGTGAAATTAGCATATGTATCATTAATTATCTATCACCTCTCTGGGCAGCTCTGCTCCAGCCAAGGAACAATATCATTGACCCTGAAGTACTTTTCAGTCTGATTCTGGACTGAATAATTACAATTATTAATGGTATCTATCAGTCAGTAAAGCACTGGACAGACCTAGTTTAAGGTAGGTAACAATATTTTATTTGCAGCCTATTTATGGGCTAGTCAAGTTTTCACACATATTGTTTAGGTATATTAATTTTATCTTTTAGTGTAAAACATCTGGATTGAGGTCAAACACCATTATCACTCAAGTGAAAAAGTCAAAAGTGAGTTTTAAGACTGAAGAATTAATAAGAATTTATACCTCCTCAATATTAATTCTAGTTTTGGTTGACATCTTCCAGTACCAAGATTTTGAAGTGTAACAAAAAAAGAAATTTATTATCAGTTATCTGGAAACTGCCTCTGGGTAAGAGAATGCCATCACCTGTTTATCAGCTGCGGATTACGTTTAATCCCTTCCCCAGTTTTCCTCTGGCCAGAAAGTTAAAATAAATAAATAGGTAAATAAAGTTAATTCTGGCAAGGAAAGGACAAAAAAACAGCAACAAAAATACAGTTCAGCCTTTGAGTCCTACAATTACCCTTAATCCAGGATCTCCTTCCCTCCCCTGTGCATCATTCATAAACATTTATTTTTGCAAATAAGTATTAAACTATCTAAATTGCAGGAAAACATCCCTCATTATTTCAGCGTGCTCAAGTTCTCAACAAATTCTCACCTTCCAAATAAACAAGAAGTCGAGGTGAGTGGAAAAACAATTCCATCAGTCCCATTCCTTTTAATCACGATAATTTTCCCGTAGCGCGGCATCTTCGAACGGAGGGAACCTTACCCTGAGAAGAACATCCAGATTACTCACCCCAATAATGCTTTACACATTTATGAGAAGGAGCTGATGTAAGTTTTTACATTCTACTTCTGTTCAACACTTTCCAATGGACAGAAGAATCTCAGCACCGTTTACAGGGGTAGAAAACTGGGGATACGTTTATGTAAAGTCAGACTACTTTTACTTATTCAAGAAGTATTTGCTTCCCATCAGAGACTTTGAAGAGGTTCAGGGGCAACACACACTATATTTTGTCCCATAAACAACTTAAAAACTCACTCCTCTCATCGAAATCTAAATATTTCAGCCTCTCACCTCCACGGAAATTCTTAAGACTTCATTTTAAAATAAACATAGACCAACCAACCATAGTTGTATCCTCCCGAAAAAGGAGGGAATAGTGGAATTACCGCCCTGGAGCACCGGCAGGAACAGCTGGGAAGGGGCTGGAAAGTCGGGAGTTGCTGAGCTATGTCGTGATGGGCGGCGATAGAGCCGAGGGAGGCAAGTGCATGTCCCTGTGCACATGTCCCGACAGCAGGACAAAGAGTTAACCGGCATGGAAACTCCCTGGCACAACCACATATAATAATGCAGCTTATACGAAAGTATATGGAAAAGGTGAGACAGGAGAGTGCCGCACAGCACAAGCGAGCCCCAAAGAACCCTACAGGAAGTACTCTATATTTGAAAAGCAGCAAGGTGAACACAAATGAATTAAATGCAGTTAAGAGGCACCATTCCGGAATTTTTTGCTCGGATAAAAACATGTTGACAAACAAGCTCCAAGCTGCAGCAAACCTGACAACACCACCCTCAGCAGTCCCCTTATAGGAAACGACACTATTCGGCCTCCTGCACTCAAAACACCCTTATTCACTGCACCCACAACACCCAACACCCCATTCGCCGCACCCGCCTGCTCCCACAAGCGAAACAAACCACATGGGCTGCACAAACCGGAATTTAATAGCCTGGGCTCGGGGCGGCCACAGCCACAGGTAAGATAAACACCGAAGAGAGGCCAGTGACCACCCCAATGACCATCCTATGTCGGGGTAGGCGGCCACTATGGGGGGACGTCATGCGGCCCAACCCCTCCCCGCGGCCCCCCGCACCCCAAAGCCGGTCCCCCCCGGCCCCTCGCCGTCTCGCCCTCCCGTACCTGGCTCGGTCGGAGCGCTGGTGGCCGCTGAGGGGCCCCGTGCGACAGCACCTCCCCCGCCGCCCCCCCGCTCTCCTCACGGCGCGACGACGACTGAGCCCTTCCCGCGCGCGCGCCAGCCCCCGAGCCCCCG
>VWZG01011267.1:143512-164283 GCA_013396735.1 Grallaria varia | reverse complement strand
GCGTGGATCCCTCCGCCGCGCACCGACACGGGAGCCGCGCCGACGCACCGGAGCGGCAGCCGCCGCCGCCGCTCTCACCTGCCGGCAGTCGCCGAGGGACGGCGCCGAGCCCGCTGGGCGGTGACGGGCGGCACCGGGCGGCCGAACTCTTTGAGCTCTGGCCTGACTCTTTGAGCTCGGCCCGGTGCCCGCTCGGCGGAAGGAGAAACGAAGGCACCAAGCGGGCCGTTGGATTTTCAAAAGGAGCGCGGCGGGCGGTGATTGGTGGAAGGGGAGGCGCGGCGGAGCCAATGGGGCGCGGCGGAGGCGGTTTGAGTTCAAACTGAGGCTCCGCCCCCTCGGCAGCCGCTCCCGCCTCAGGGCGGGGGAGAAGGGGGGGCCGGATCCTCTGGGACGTGAACGTGTGCGTAAATAGGAACGTTTTAGTAAACCTGAACCTGTGGGTAAAGCTGAAGCTGTACGGGAACCTCTGCTGGAATCTGTACCTGAACTCATGTATAAACCTGCACAGGAACCTCTGCCGGAATCTGTACCTGAACTCATGTATAAACCTGCACAGGAACCTCTGCCGGAATCTGTACCTGAACTCATGTATAAACCTGCGCAGGAACCTCTGCCGGAATCTGTACCTGAACCCGTGCATAAACCTGTACAGGAACCTCTGCCGGAATCTGTACCTATACCTATACAGGAACTGTATCTGTACCTGAGCCTGTGCATGAACCTGTACGGGAACCTTGGCCAGTACCTATACCTGAACCTATATCTGTGCCTAAACCTGTACAGGAACTTCTGCCGATACCTGAACCTGAACCTGTATCTGTACCCATACCTGAACTTGTGCATAGATGCATACAGGAGCCTCTGCCTGTTATCTGTACCTGTATCTCTGCATAAATCCATACAGGAGTCTCTGCCTGTTACCTGTAGCTGTGTCTCTGCATAAATGCATACAGGAGCCTCTGCCTGTTACCTGTACCTGTACATAAATCCATACAGGAGCCTCTGCCTGTTATCTGTACCTGTATCTCTGCATAAATGCATACAGGAGCCTCTGCCTGTTATCTGTACCTGTATCTGTGCATAAATGCATACAGGAGCCTCTGCCTGTTATCTGTACCTATATCTGTATCTGCATAAATCCATACAGGAGCCTCTGCCCGTGTCTGCACCTATATGTGTGCTTCCACCCGTGCCTGTACATTCATATCTTTGTCAGACAGACTTTTCATGCTTTAATTCCTCGCCCAGTGGGACTGCCAGGGTGTAATTCCTGTGGGACTGCCAGGGTGTAATTCCTGTGGGGAAAAGCGGCTCTGCACAGGACACAGCACAGCCCAGGGACTGACTGGAAAGTGCTGAGCGGGGCAGAGGGAAGCCCAGACTGGGTGAGAACAGCTCGGAAATGCATGGTGTATTATATTACAGCATAGTTAGAGGTGCTAAATTAACTCTGGAGAGAAAATTTAGGACTACTAAGAAACAAAAGATAGAGTGAAAAGAGATGATAATCCAACCAGCTGTGCTTTAATTAGAAATAGTTGTACTTCAACAGCTAGGAGGAAATTCTTGAACATATCAATCCTTGAATTTTTTTTTTTTTATAAAGACAGCAGAACTTCTGTTTTCTGTTATGACATAGCAACAATAAAATTGACATCTCTATTTACCAAGTTGCTTCAACCTCCACCTGAACCCAGAGCTGTGCTTGTACCTGTGGCTCTGCCTGAGCCTGTACCCATGTCAGTACATGTGTCTGTGTCTATGCTTGTACATGAACATCCTCAGATCAGTTAAAAACACCCAGAATGAGTTTCTATCACTTCAGCTTTATAAAGTAATTTAAGCAACTTGATTTAATCAGATTAAAATACTATTAACCACAAAAATAATTCTAACCAGGAAAATAAAGGGCTTTAAAGGAGGGGAGGGAAATAAAGGGAGCAGGGATGGGAGGGGGAAAGCAGCAGTAAAAGTTAAACTAGTGTTTTAAGTTCATTTTAATCAGCTATTTATTTACCTTCATTTTGCCCATCTCTGCTCCCGGACAGGGAATTAACTGCCAAGACTTGAATGTGAGGATCTGTGGGGCAAATAGTCAAGAATCAAGATGAACAATGTGCTGCTCTGTGTTTGGAGAGAGAAGAACAAAACTGAAAACCAAAACAAAACAAAGAAAACACACACCAAAAAAAATGAAAACAAAACAAAACAAAAAAAAAAAAATCCAAAACCCAAAAACTCACCAAAACCAAACCCCACATAAACAATTGTTAAGTAACCAGAATTTAGTTCAAGTCACACAAAGAGGGAAAGAGCTATTCTTAACCAAATGCAGTTTCCTGTCATCCTTATCCTTAGTGAAGCTTATATTTTATATTACTGTCATACGTTTGTATAAATTTAAAAATTAGTCTCTAAATTATAATCTCCAGGTATTAAAAATGAAAAGGCATAATTTGAAAATAGCCAAGAAAAGGAAGGTAAATATAAGACCTTTGAATAATCTCTGATCAGAAGCATTTTTTGGTCCTTCACCATAACCCTCATCACGAGGTATCTTTTTAAAATGCTTTTAAAAAAATGATGCACACTATGCAGAGATGATGGATCTTCTGTCTTTCAGCTCCGTTCTTCCTGTAGTTGGAACATTTGCACCAGTTCTGAAAGAACAAAATACAGGCCCCAACCACCTAATTTTACTCTCTGGACTCTCCTCTGTGTGAAACACAATATTAAGTTTTAAAAGCAGGTGGTACCACAAAAATCTAAGACAAAATAACGTCTCTTGCTGGAGAAGTAAAGAGAAAATAAAGTGTGAAGTACTTACAGAAATTCTCAATAATTCAAAAAAAAAAAAAAAGGGAGAACAATTTACAGATTATATTTAAAATACACCCCACATAAAACACAGAAGTTTGAATTTCCGATATTTTCCCCATCTATTTCCTACCTGCTGAACCAACTGAGATCTAACACTTAATCCCTTTTTTTATCTTTTAAAATGACCACAGGGAAGCATCCTGAAGGAGCACTGTGGGTTCCAACTTGCCCAGTATTTCTGATATGTTATCCCCAAACCATTTCAGGTACCAAAAAACCCCTTATTTTTACCACAACTAAGTTACAGCAAAAAAACACCCCACTCAATTTATTTCTACCCCAACATAACACTTTAGTTTTACTACAGGAACGTCCAAGGGAAAATAGAAAGGTTGTTGAGTGATGCCAGAAGAAGCAGCAGAATATATGGAACCTGGGGACCTTAATTCCAAGTTAAAGTTCTGTGCATGTGTGAGGGAAAGATACAGGGGGAGCAGGGGGAGAAAGGCCTTTCACAAGGTCATCCAGCCCTTTGTGCTTCTCCTTTTCAGGGGCTGAAAATTCCCCTACTCAGATCTTTCCCAAAGCAGAACTTTTGATATCACTACTATTTTATTTCATTATCTAGTTTGCCTCAAAGACTATTTTATGTGGTGTGATGACTTTGGATGTGATACAGTTAGATGTGAGCAGCTTTTTAAATGTTAATTCTTTTCCTTTCAATTAAATTACTTTGAAGTCTATTTTTTAAGCTTTGGTGGGGTTTTAATTGAGTTCAGGATATTAAGTCAGGAAATAATACCAGTAATAGTTATTAATTATTGTTGTTCTATTTCAGCTTTTCATGATAACTTTATTCTACTAGTCAATCTCTAATTTCTATATAAAACATTCAAAAATCACGATTCTATTGGAAAACTAATTGGGTATAATTGCTAATAAACATATTAAAAGTTAGAGCCTTCCTGGGAGGCCAATACAAATGCAACTGTTCCTGAATGATGTATCTAAACCAAACAGTTTATACCAGTAAAGCTCTTTGAAAGCTGAATTTATTACAGTCTCTCCCAGCTCACATGTGACCAACCAAAATAAATAAATAAATACATCTGCACAATGCCAATAATTGTATATTCTGACATTATTACAGTGATTTATTAGTGCACTTACTGCACAGAGCCCTGTCACAGCCTTTGGGAGAAATGTCCCTGCAAACACAGCACTACTTACAGGGAAAGACAAATTATAAGAAAGGTTTTAAGCCTGGCTTTAAATCTGTCTCCAAGAGCAGCAGCACTCCCTGAAACAGCATCTGTACAAATATTTGCAAAAGCAGATTTACAGGAGGGGAAAAAATAGATGGCATTTTCTTCAAGGTTTAAATTTGCTGTTGGGTTAATTTGGGAACATTTAGTTCAGGAGGAGTACAAGCTGACAAATACACCTGAATGCATGCTGAGCTAAAATTGTCAGCGGTCAAAAATAGGGAGAAAAATCGTTTAAGTCAGTGCTTGAATCTCCTTTAAAATCAGTGTTTTTATTCCTCCCGTGAAGATCCCTGTTAGTTCAAGTGCCTGAACAGGTGGCTGGGAAGCACTGAACGAAGATTATTTCTCACAGATTTGTACTATCACTGCTTTTTAACTGAAAATCTAAAATACAGGCATTCCAGTTAAACCTTTAACTAAATTAGGGCTTTTATAAGGTATATAGATATTAAATCAGTAAATATTCAGGCTATTCACAATGTGTAAAGCAGATCTAGAGAGGAGAAGTTACTGTGTGGTAAAGCCCTGAAAATGTAAAGATTTGCAATAGATTTCCACTCTTGAAATGAGTTTATTGCACACATTTTTGCACCCAAGGCTTTGGAATGCTTGTAATACAGGCACAGAACCTCATTGTGACAAGTGATTTCCCATGGGGAGAATCTGCCTAAGTTGATGAAGAAACAGGATGTATTTTCCAAAATGGTTTCCATCCACATTTAACAAATACTTTGAAATAATACATTGCCCTTAAATGGTGAAAGAACAGAACAAACTACTAAAGGGAAAGAAACTGTGAAAGATCATTATGCGAAGTACTAATATTTTTAGATAAAATCTGCATTTCCAATAGTCAAAGTTCATCTTGAAAAGCAACAGCTTTCCAATAGGTGCAGAAAGGCTTCAAAGTCAGGAAAGATGACTGGAAAGCAAATGACATTATGTCATGGTGAAATATGTCAGTTTTAAATGCAAACTAGTACTTTGTAGTCCATACCTGGGACTGGGACATTCTGGGTCTGTGTGAGACTTGCCACTTAAAGGATTTCAAAATTACCCACAAGGATCACCAAGTCTAACTCCTGGCCCTGTCCGCATACCCCAAGAATCCCACCAAGTGCCTGATCTGGGAATAAAATTCTTAATCCAGGAAGTTTTCCCATCAACTTCAAGAGATCACTTTTAATCCTAAAGGTGATTTTGCACCACCCAGCCAGTCCTTTTGCCCATCTGAGTCAGCAATTTGTACACTTGTTTTTTATGACTGCGGCAACATTCCATTGGATTCAGCAAATTAAATCAACCTCTGTTAAAGTGCAGAGTACTTACCTTACGTGAGTACTTACAAACAAGGGAGGAGAGCTACTCCAGGTGCTGCTTCCTTGGAAACAGCTTCTACTTGATCCATAGGCTGCCACGTGAATTCAGAGTCATGGAATGGTTTGGGTTGGAAAGGACCTGAAAGTCCACCCAGTGCCACCCCATGCCATGGGCAGGGACACCTTCCACCAGCCCAGGTTGCTCCAAGCCCTATCCAGCCTGGCCTTGGACACTCCCAGGGATCCAGGGGCAGCCACAGCTTCTCTGGGCACCCTGTGCCAGGGCCTGCCCACCCTCCCAGCCAGCAATTCCTTCCCAATATCCCATCTAACCCTACCCTCTGGCACTGGGAAGCCATTTACCCCTGTCCGGTCATTCTAGACTCCTGTAAACAGTCTCTCTCCATGTTTCTTGCGGGCTCCCTTCAGGCTTTGGAAGGGGAACTATAAAAATCTCAACTAGAAAATACTGTGCTCAATAATTCCTTCTTGAGCTCTTCCCGACACGGAGAGTTTTCCTGCCTTTGTGTCCCCCACCTGGCAAGAAGTCACAGCTTAGGTCTTTTGTTCAATGGACAGTTTGAGTGTGACATCCAGGGAAACACTGGAACCGTTTCTCATGCAATGGAAACAAGTGAAAAAAGAAAATCATTAGTTGGGAAAAGAACTTCTTGGCAAAGTCTCAACTCAAATACTCACTCAGTAATTCCCCTCCTCTGTGCAAAGTAGCACAGAAAAGGTATAAAAGTCGTTAGAACAAAGCTCTTACAGAAGGAGCTAAATTACAACCTAATCCTTTAATACCTCAGATGAATAACAGTCAGTGCAGTTCAATTGCTTGAAAAATTCTCAGTTGAACAATTCCTGCATTAGGCAAAGCATTGCTTAGTCTTGGCACATCTGCCCTGCACAGAGCAAACATGTCTTTGATCTGCCTTGGTTTATATTGTTTAAACAACCCACGAAAATAAATATATTCCATGAACAGTTTACAATCACATGTGGGTTTTTTACAAAAGCTGAGTTTCTAAAACTAGAACTATCTTCATTACAAGTTAAAGCAGCACAAGGTCTTTATGGTATTTTTTTGTAACGCTTAAGAGTAGGAAAAAACACTTTATCATCAGTGCAGTATGTGAACATCCATATGTTCACTGTAGAAACTATGCAAAGCTGTAGTAATTATTTCAATTATCATTACTTATATTACACAGTTATTAATTAATAACTGATTAATAGTTGAGATTCTTCTATTTTCTGAAAGCAGACCAAAGCATCTGTCTGTCCTCACAAAAGTTACCTTCAAGCTGTACATCCTGAGAACTGCTAAAAGTACATGATCCAATCACACAAAACATTTTACCTGCTCATCTGGAATTAGTAAAAAAAAATAAATTAATAGTTTTTACAGGTAATGGAAAATTCAAAGCATAGAATTGTTAAGTTTGGAAAAGACCTCCAAGGTCACCAAGTCCGGCTGTCCACCAGCAAGTTCACCATTAACTCATGTCCTCAAGTGCCACATCCACACGTTTGGAACACTTCGAGGGATGGTTACTCCCTAGACAGCCCATTCCAATGCTTTCCAACCCTTTCCTTGAAAATATTTCCCATAATGTCCAATCTGAACTTCTCCTGGCACAATTGGAGGCCATTTCCTCTCATCCTGCAAATGTCAGAATGGTGTAAGAACCCTTACAAGTTCTTCCAAACAACTGTAGAAAAAACAATGCTAAAATTCCCTCCAAGAGAAGGTATATAGGTATTAATAAATATTCAGGATATTCACAATGCATAAAGCAAATCTGGAGATGAGAGGTTACTGTGATAAAGCCCTGAAAATTTAAAGATTTGCAATAGATTCCTCTCTTAAAATGAGAGTTTATTGCACAAACACATTTTTGCACCCAAGACTCTGGAATGCTTGTAATTCAGGCACAGAACCTCATTGTGACAAGTGATTTCCCATGGGGAGAATCTGCCTAAGTTGATGAAGAAACAGGATGTATTTTCCAAAATGGTTTCCATCCACATTTAACAAATACTTTGAAATAATACATTGCCCTTAAATGGTGAAAGAACATAAACTGCTAAGGGAAAGAAATTCCCAGGTGGGGCAGGGCTGAAGGGGACCAACACAAATACAGCCTCACTGAATCCTACTTGGCACATAAAGCTGGACACCAGGACTGTCATCTCTGAGCAAGGCTACTCCTGGTTTACACACCCTGTTACAACCCTGAGGCCTTCTCGGTTATTTTCAGCCAGATGTCCAATCTAAAGCTCGTGGAAATGAATCAAGGAATTGCTGTTCCCTACAGTGAACTTCCAACATACCTGAAAGTTTGGCTGCTGTTTTTAGCTGGGTACGACACCCGAATTTCCCACGTGTCAAAGCTCTGCATTGGCAGATCCTCCTTTATCCACAGAGTTTGGGAAGACCTGGATTCCAGCCGCTGCCATGAGTTTCTACACACTTTATCTATACCGTGTTCAGACATGAATCAGAATATTTCCCCTAAACAACACTGAAGAATTACTTACCTAGATAATGGATTTCAACTCTTTTAGAATACTTAATTCAAATGAACACACAGCACAGGAATGAAATTCAAAGATTTAAAGGAAGCAGTACAGTTGGAGAATAAAAAGGAAGCTTTGTTCTTGCATCAGAATGTATTAGATCCTGGGATTTGCATGTACAAATAATTCAGCGACATTCACCAGCATTAAAAACACAGCGAGATCAAATTAGAAACGTAATAAAAGAAAATAATAAGAGCTGAAACTGTATAATACATCCATATATTATAAAGATTTGACAAATTAAATACACTTTGGTTATACAGAAAATTTTCCGTAACTTTACATGGGAAAAAAATGGGACGAGGGAAAATGAAACCATTTCAAAATACCAAACACGGGTGGTCAGGCTCGTTTGCAAAGTTTAAAAAACTGATACATAAAAATAGCCTAAAAAACACTGGTAATTACAATATGCATTCTTCATTAAGGCCCAATTCAGCAAAGCACTTAAGGGATCGCTCCGGGAACACGGAACCCATGGAATAAAGATGTTGGAAAGCTTAAATGCTGAGGTGAATGGAACCAACTGAACACATCAACAGTCAAGTCACACAGTGACCAAAACCACAGACAGAGCAGAATGTGCAACTTCCAACCCAACCATTTGGCCTTTGAAAGTCATTCCATGCAACAAAAGGAAATTGAAAGGAAAATTCCTATCCATCAGGAGGCAGCTCCCCACGGATCAGGCTGGACACAAGGACTGGGAAGCAAAGCTTTCCAAACTATAAAAAAGTCATTACAGAGCTTAGTTGTGACTCCTGAAATATAGTTTAGGTATTTCTCTCCCTCCTCCTAGAAATCAGAATATAGTTATCAACTCAAATCTGAGTACCCACTGAGGACCTGATGCTTTGCCTTAACTCCATCCTGCTCCTGGCTGTAACCACAGAGTGCCCTCGTAGTAACCTGAGGCAGCCGGAGTTGTGCTGAAGCTCCCCTTGCTGTGGGACCCCAAAACCATCACAGCAAATCACCGCTGCACTGAGACAACCCTCAAGCCAAGGTTTTACCCAAGGCACCCAAAAATCTGTCCAAGAGACAAACTGTTACCCAAATGCAGGTCAAACACCCAGGAAGATGCTGATACCCAGATCAGGAAATGGGAATTTCTTCGCGTTATCCTCCATCCTCCTTTCACTCCCTGAGTCTCCCTGTGCTACAAATGGTCATTCTGAAACCCCCACTGTGTCCACACGGGATTTATTTGATGGCTTTTCTAAATCTGGATGGAATTTCAGCATGCAGCAGTAAATGCGAACTTCCTCAGAGCTCATTTTGGTTACTCAACGCTGTGGCTTGAGTGTATCTTCTCATAGAGACTCACACCAAAGGTTTAGTCTTTAAACAATCTTCTTTTTTAAGTGCATAATTCACTGTACAAATAAATACAGAAGTGCATCGATGGGAAGACAAGAAGCAGTGTGGGAATAGCTTAGGAATTCCTAACTTGCAGCTTTTCCATCCAGGATGACATGGAAGGAGAGGTGTGGACACCTCCTTGTTCCCTTGCATTGGTACAATGTGACTTTTATCAGAAATGGGATAAAATAGTGCAAGAGCAGCAGGGAAATGCTGAGTGGAAGCTGCTTATTTTAATAATTCTTGTGTTTGCATCGAAAAAGCCCAACTGGACAAGACAGAACTATTGCATATTAATTAGGTAATTAAGTACAGATTCACCTCCTTTGTGCTCATTAAGTCATAGGTGCATTGGAAAGAGTGGAAAAGAGACACTTTCATTATTCAACATTCAGATTCCCTGGGATTTTTGTGTTTTCTAAGCCCCAAACAGGAGGTTTGGGGCTATAATAAAGACTTTGCAATTTTATTTCACCAATTCTATTATCAGTAGTACTTTCATTAAAAATATATCTCTGTACACAACCATAAACCCCCTTTAGAGAAACTAAACAGTCCTTTTTGTATAGTATGGGAGGGGAAGGACTTAGAGGAATTCTTTGCTACAACTCAATGTTTCTGGCATTAAACTGTTGGTAAAATGTTTTTTCACATTTTTCCCAATATTCTTAATAATTCTGTTTAGTCAAATCAAAGAATAAGAGTTCATCTCTTTTGCCTTTGCTTAAAGAAGTGGGAAATTCTGCACATGTAAATAGAGAAGAGAAGCTTTAACTCCATTTCTGGCCTTTCTCCTCACGTGGACAAGGTCAGTTGCAGCAAAATAGACTCTTCAGATATGCAGAATATTCTCAAAATAGCCATAAACTGACATCATTATATTTTTAAATCAATTTAAACTGGGGTCACAGTTAGGAAAGAACAAAATAACTGGACTTTGAAAGTTAAATTAATTCAAAAATTCAAATCTGTATTTGTGTTTTATGGACAGTAAGTCTCAAAATCAAACTGCCATCAATCTGGAGGCTCTTAAAAACAGTCTTTAAAAATAAATAACTATTTTCACAGTGAAGAGAAATTTATGGCCAAACCATGTTTAAACAGATGTACCACAGTTGGCTGTTTTTAATATGAACTGTAAATCATCTGCCAAAAACTTCAAGAATTGGGAGATAACATTCTTGATAAATATTTATAAGTGGCAAAACTCAAAGAAATAGACCCTCAAGAATTAATTTACTGTTATTTAGAATAAAGGCTTCTATCCCATCTTACATTCTATACAGTATAGGAACATTATACTTTGCTTTAGAAGATATTTATATTTAAGAAAGACCTTTGTACAGCAAATGCAACTTTAAGAGCAAACACGACATTGTATTTACAGTAAACTCAACAACCCAAATGGCATGGAATAAATTAACAGAATATACAACCCTTTATACAGACAAATTAAAAAATAAGGCAGAATTCTCATTTGAAATTAGCGTAATCAGAAAATATGTCGATGAAATCTTGTACCACTCTGTAGCAGAATTCATACTGTTCCTGAAAAACAAGAAGAACGGGTCAAAATGGGCTTTGGTTGTGTCACCTGATTACATTTTGAAAATCAGACTTCTGATAAATGCAATATATTCTAGCTGAGACTGGGACCAGTAGCTGAAGACTAGTCTGTTCTGATTTCTATTTATCTATTTATTAGTATGAATAAAAACAATAGTAGGTCACTCTGTTGTCAAATCCAGGCTGATTGTTGCTCTTCAGTTAAAATGATTTCTTTCAAGGTGATGCTTCTTAAACTGAACGCACTCTTCGACCTGCCTTCTCACTGCAGTGCAGCAGCTCCTGGGACCTGCTGGCACGGGGCTCCTACTGCAGCAGGAAACTCCTCCTGAGCATTCCCCAGAGAATAATCATGGAATCAGAATCTTAGAATTGTTTGGAAGGGACCTTAAAGACCATCTCATCCCACGCCTGCCATGGGCAGGAACACCTTCCACCAGCCCAGGTTGCTCCAAGCCCCATCCAACCTGGCCTTGGACACTCCCAGGGATCCAGGGGCAGCCACAGCTTCTCTGCCCACCCTGTGCCAGGGCCTGCCCATCCTCACAGGGAACAATTCCTTCCCAATATCCCATCTATCCCTGCCCTCTGGCAGTGGGAAGCCATTCCCTGTGTCCTGTCCCTCCATCCCTTGTCCCCAGTCCCTCTCCAGCTCTCCTGGAGCCCCTTCGGGCACTGGAAGGGGTTCTCAGGTTTCCCTGGATCCTTCCCTTCTCCAGGTGAGCCCCCCCAGCTCTCCCAGCCTGTCTGTTTTCCAGCTGGCTGGTCCTCTCCATCCTAAAGGGGGGATCCATCCTGTTTTTCCAGGCACGCTGCTGTGCCGCCAACATGATTTACTGGATCACAAAACCTGTAACAACACTGACAACAAACAGAAGTGGCATCTGAATTCCCCCATGCTGGAAAGCCAAGTGCAGCAGGAGCCCTCCCGCAGGCTCAGCTGGGAATATCTGTGGCAATTACAGCCTGAACTGACGGTGTTAAATTCCAGAGCCAGACCCCAGAAAAAGGCATTTCAGCCCTGTCTCAGCGTGACTGTGGATAATCCAGTTCCAATTCTTCAGCTCCTTTCTTCCCATCCACCCGGAAAAGAGGGTTTGAGGCAGTTGTTTCTAAAGAAGTTTCAAGGTGCCATGAGAATACAAAATATCAGTATTTTTGTATGTTTTGAATATAAAAAAAAAATTCTCAAAAAAACTTGTCAGTGTTTATTCAACAGGGAAAAGCATCTGGACTGAGCTCCACATGTGAGTTGTAAGTGACTTCAAGGAAAGATTTTAAACAAGTCAGAGACAATTCCAGGGAAGGAACTCCCCATCCCTGGAGTGTCCAAGGCCAGGTTGGACAGGGCTTAGAGCAACCTGGGCTGGTGAAAGGTGTCCCTGCCCCTGGCAGGGAGTGGAATGAGATGATCTTTAAGGTCCCTTCCAACCCAAACCATTCTGTGATTCCATGTTTTCACCTTCTAGTGGCCAACTGTGAGCCAATTTATGCCCAGACACATCAAGGTGAGAAAGAGCAGCTTAAAAGCCATTTATTTCATTCTATATTTTGTCATCTGCAACCCTAAAGATTTTGGTTTAACTGCCTCAAGTTCCTAAAAGACACAGGGCATTCAGCCAAGTTGTCCTTTCAGAAATTCTATAAAACATCCCCTGTAAAAGCTCAGATTTCTGATAATGCCTTGCACATTCGCAGCCACCATGCATAATTGATGTCAGCCTTTGTTCTCCCCCAACCGAGAACATCCACAAAGAGCCCTCCTTGCAGAGCCCCGGGTTGTCACACATCCTACCAGTGTTTGCACCATGTGTGGCCTTTGCAGTCTTAAGCTCTTCACAGCTTGAAACACGTCCAAGAGCCCCTCGGCCTTGACTCGCTCCAGGATGTTGCTCAGTGCTATGAAGGTCCCTGTTCTCCCTGCGCCAGCACTGCAAGGAAAACGTGTTTGGATGACAGACACTGGGATAAAGATGGTGAAATAACGGGGACACAGGGATTTGTGGCTCTGGATGGCGACAGATGTAAAAGAATTATTAGTACTGCTGTTATCGTTGCTCCAGAGCAATTTGATGGAACATGTCCAATCCAAATGTAATTGTTTTATGAATTCTTAGGATTGTAGAATCATAGGATGGTTTGGATTGGAAGGGACCTTAAAGACCACCCAGTTCCACCCTCTGCCATGGGTAGGGACACCTTCCACCAGCCCAGGTGGCTCCAAGCCCCATCCAACCTGGCCTGGGACACTTCCAGGGATCCAGGGGCAGCCACAGCTTCTCTGGGCACCCTGTGCCAGGGCCTGCCCACCCTCCCAGCCAGGAATCCCTTCCCAATACCCCATCTAAATCTCTCCTTTTTCAGTTTAAAACCATCCCCCTTGTCCTGTCTCTCTCTGCCTGTGTAAAACAGATCCATCCCCTTGTGTTGGCTCACTCTCCTTCCCCTCTGCAAACGAGCTTTTGGCAAATCCTTGCAGCCCATACAAATTGAGGTATTTTAATTAATTTTAGGGCTCTGAGCTGTCAACTTGATTTTGTCTTGATCAGAAAACAGAAAAAGCATTATTGATTTATAAAATTCAAAAAAAAATTAAAAGTAAAGTATGATTTCTGCCAGAGGAAAAGGCACAATAGTAGTTTTGCTGCTGCTTTTTTGGTTATAAATCAGTGGATTTGGTACAGCAAGAGCAAAGACAAATTGAAAGACTGATAAAACCCCCACACTCGGAAAGATATAATTTGAAAAAAACCCCAGATGAAAAAGCACAAATTTTACCTTTTAAAAATAAGGAAAAAGAGATGCTGCAATAAAAGTGTACAATTAAAAAACTCCAAAGAAACAAAAAGGGAAAATCTGACATAGAGCAAACATATATTCCAGTTGTTATATACCAAATCATACCCAAGCTTCCAATCAGCATTATTATTAATTATAATCAAAATACTGTTCCTCTCTGCTCTCAAGGAGAGGAACACACTTTGCCTCGAGCTCAGGTGAGTGATTTCTTTTATCCTGCTGTCAGTGTGTACAGCCCAGCAGCCTCTCCCTGCCCAGAACATCCCGGCACATCCCAGCCCCTGTTCCTGCCCCAGGGGACTCACCTGCAGTGCACGGTGATGGGATGGTTCCCTGTCTGCTGCTGCTGCTTCTGCACGGCCGCGATGAGGTCGATCATCCCCTTCCCCTCCGCAGGAATCCCGATTTCTGGCCACCCGTGGAAGTGGAACTGCCGGACCAGCCTGCTCTGCTTCTCCTGGTTCCCCTGGGGGCAGGAAAACACCACCTTGAGGCAGCTGTTCCTTCAGAGGAAACATCTGAACATCTGCGGCAGGAATTCTGCACTGCCACAGGGGAGTGTCTGCAACCTGGTCCGGAATATATTAAATATATTATGGACCTTGATGGGTTGATGATCTTATTGCCAACCTTAATATTCCATCCTGGTCGTGCAGAGCCGACAGGTCTGTTCCTAAATCCCCCGACCACTCTGCTGAGAATTTCCCCACTAGGATTCCCCTTTGGAATTGCAGAGCTGTGTGATCTGGGGTAGGACTGAGGACACACTGAGAGACTGTTCATCCCCAGGGGCAAAGGCTGAAAACCTTCCTTATGCCCAGGCCAAATGCAAAGTGAGGTAAAACAACCCGAATTATGGACTCAGCTCTGCACAGCACCTGCTGCTGCTTTGAAAATTCACAATTATTGGCTTTGCCTTGGTGAAAAGCACACACAGGTTGGGCAGAGAGGCTGTGGCTGCCCCTGGATCCCTGGAAGTGTCCAAGGCCAGGCTGGATGGGGCTTGGAGCACCCTGGGCTGGTGGAAGGTGTCCCTATGAAAAATCTGGAATCTAATTTTCTTGTATAGATATGTGGGAGACAGCAGAAAGTCTAGGAATTGCACCACCAAAAAAGCAGTTAAAAAAAAAACAACACCCCAAATCCACCCCCACTTTGATCAGCCACCTGCTTTACTGACCAGAATTTTCAGATTTAAGCAAAAATGTTTCAATTAAATTTCCTCTCAGTGTCGGATGCTGATTAACCACATTTAGGTTTAGATAAAAATCCCCAAAATTTAAGATACAAAACCAGATTTGTAAATGGAAAACCAGCCTCGTGGAATTTTAAAGGATACAATACCTGGCTATAGGTAACTAGGAAGTCCCTCACACTGATGGCATCCAAGAGGTTGTCACTCTTGATTTCCACCGTGATCTCTCCGTGAGTCACAGAGCCCTCCGATGGCCAGTACTGGCAGCATTTTTCCTGCAAAATCCAGAGGATTGTGAACATTCCATGAGTTTTTTTTCCCCTGCAATGATCTATGTTATCATGAATCTCTGCTATAGGAGGGGACATCCAGAGTGATGAGTGTGTTCTAAACAGTCGGTATTGCAAGCACTAAGAGCTGAGCACACGGTAAGGAAATATTTCTGTAATATAAACCATCAGGATGAAAAGGGCTTGGGAGGCGCAGATGGAAAATATTGCTTTAAAACAGAGTGCAATAACACATGTAACTCCTGCAAGCAATGCAGTGTTGTCAGAAACCTCCCAAAACCACCAGAAAAAGGATTTCCCAGCACTGGAATACCCTGATCACAGTTTGGAACCCGGAATGTTCAATCTGCAGCACATGGATACACAGGGATCTTTTTGTTAATTAAGGATGTACAAGGAGAGGCTCAGGACGAGCCACTGGACCTTAGACTGGGAGGAAGGTTTTCACAAAAGCTTTGTCCAGCTTGTTCCCAAATCCCAAACCACTATTCCATGTCAGGCATCCCTTAATTTGAACTGGAAGATTTCAAAAACTTAATATTTGGTAGTTTTGGGGGATTTCCTGACAATTCAAGCACAAGCAGCAACTTTGGCCCACACCAAACAGTGAAGAGAGAGTTCATTTTAGGCAAGGCAAAAAAAACCAAACATCTTGTCTTGCTGGAATTTGGAGGCAACAAGTATTTTATCTAATATTAATGGTCACGTTTCCCAGGTGGGAAGAGGAACAGCTCTGCTGAGAGCTGCAGGACACGGCACACGTACCTGCTCCCTCTCCTGGACCTCTGTGAGCATCACGATGGTGTGGCACTTCCACTCCCACACCATCCTCCAGAAATCCTCCACAGTGTGGGGAAGTGGCCCCTGGGTGGCAATGAAGTAATCCTTCTGGCGATAGCCCTGCGGGGACACAGAGGCGTCACACGTGGGGACAGTGGAGGAGCAGGGAGGGGGGACAGAGGGAGATCCTGACTGAAGTGGGGGCTTCTCCCAGGGAACAAGGGATGGGAGGAGAGGAAACGGCCTCCAGTTGTGCCAGATGAGGGTCAGGTTGGATATGGGGGAAAATTTGAGTTGCCACTGCCCAGGGCAGGGCTGGAGTCCCCATCCCAGGAAGGGTTGAAAAGCCATGTGGATGTAGCACTTGGTGACACTGGTCAGTGGTGGCCTTGGCAGGGCTGAGGGATGGTTGGCCTCTATGACCTCAGTGGGCTTTTCCAACCTAAAGCATTCTGTGATTCTAAAAAATCTGCCCCATTCAAATCGTGACTTGAATTTTTACAATCGCGGCTGAAGGGATGAACTTCTGCAGGAACAGGGAACTGAGAAGGGTCCACAAGGAGCTTGCAACAACAGCAGCTGTCAGGCTCTTCTCTAGAATGAGCTCATAACCCAATTCTAAGATAGTTTCATTTCACAGAATCACAGAATCAATTAGGCCAGAGAAGAGCTCCGAGATGAGAGTCCCACCTGTGACCCAACACCACCATGCCCATCAGTGCCACGTCCCGTCTGTCCTCATTCCCATCCTGATGGGACCACCCACAATCCTCCACCTCTAATGGGGTTTTGGCTGCCTAAACCCATGAGTGATTCCCATATAGAAATAAAAACAAGGCACAGTCCTGGGTTGCCCAAGCTCCAAGAGGCAGCTGGGAAGAAAGCCTGGAATTAATCCAGGCCTTTCCAGGTAAACCCTGGCTCTCAAACACTGTGACAGCCTTGCCCTGAGCTCAACACTGATTTTCCTGTTTCTCAGAAGAGCAAGTATTTCCACCTGTTAACCTGAAGCAGACAGTGGAACAGCTGGACAGTAGCTGTGTAGTTAATTTGTTTCACTGCCTGTTTGTCAGAATTTAATCAAAGCTTTAATTTAGAAATCTAACAACAAGGAGAATGTTTACATTACACAATCATTTAGACTGATATCGAAAGCACCAGATGAGGAATGTACTTGGAAACTCCCATAAGGCAAACCCAACCAAAAAAGCTCATGTTCTTCACAAGCCAAGTCAACTGTGTCTCTTTAAAAGACTTCTCAGCAACAGCAAAAGAGCAGATTTGAACCTGAAATGCACAGAAATGGTCTATACGTACATCTATGAAGGAGGCATTGATGTAGTCTGTATATTCTTGCCCTCTTTTCATGGACAGAATCACTCTGTTAAAATCATCTGGAAAAAAAAAGACAAGTCTGGTCTTAGTTTTGCCACCTGCTCATATGAAAGAGCAAAACGCACAATCTTTTCTCTGAAATGTTCCTTTTCAGGTGCAGGCATTGCAGTGCTGGAATTCTGGAATTTCACAAAGAATACGCAAAGAAAGTAGGCTGGGTTAAAGGTGAAATAACTAATTCAAAATACCCGATTGAAACGGATTTTACATTGATGAACTAAAAACCAATTCATCAAATTGTGTGCAGGTGCTTTATAAGGGTGTTTCACTTTCAATAAGGAGATACGTATATATAAATCTATATTTTGTAAGGAGAGCTGTGTTCTGATGCTGCCAACACACAGACAGTGTGTACTCCCAACAGCCTGGGATAACCAGGTGTCTCCAGCACCTCTGTCTCCACCCAAAAGTTGGCCTCTTACACGGGATGATCTGGATGACTCTTGCTTTCTTCATGTTTGCTGGAAGGTTCCCAGTTCTCATGTTCTCCTTCATGATCCGAACGTTCGTTAACTTCTGGAATAAAACACACACAAGGATGGAAACTCCTTGGAATGCCAGTGGGTCCCACTCACAAGACCCATCACGCTCAGAGGGCTTTAAAGTGCCTTTGTTGGGTATAAAACAGGGACACAGGCAAAGGGACACCGACTTGTCACAAAAGCCACTCCATTTTCTGCCTATAAAAATTAAGAAAGAATAATAGGCCCAGAATCACAGACTGGTTGGGGTTGGAAGGAACCTGAAAGATCATTTATTTTCAACTGCCTGCCATGGGCAGGGACACCTTCCACCAGCCCAGGTCGCTCCAACCTGGCCTTGGACACTCCCAGGGATCCAGGGGCAGCCACAGCTTCTCTGGGCGCCCTGTGCCAGGGCCTGCCCACCCTCCGAGGGAAGGATTTCTTCCCAATATCCCATCTAACCAAGCTTTTGGTACTGAAGGGACCAATATTCCGTATTATTTATTCAGCTGATTTTGACAGCATTCCCAGGACACAGAACGCAAACCCTGCTCTTGCCTCAGTGGTTATTTTATAGCATGGATTAAACCCCAACAGACTGTGCAGGAAAACACACCACCAAACTGCCTCTGCTGGGCTGGGACTTCCCAAAAAGTGATCAGCTACACAGCCGCATTTAGCAATTAGCCAACTGAAATTAAAATTCATTTGCTTTTCAAACTACGAGCAGATTTTTCAGTGTCTATTTTCCAGGCACTGTGTTACAGGAGCAGATCCCAAGTCCACCAAAATCTCCAGCACTGGCAACAAGTACTAAAATTAAACCCCACCTTCCAAAAATAAAAAGTCACTTTTCAGCCCCTCTGAAATTCTGTGCTCAAGAGACTTCATGTCAGGACTTTCCCACTGGTTACAAATGACTCTACCCTGTGATTCTGGGTCATCCCAGAGCTATCTGCACTCTGCCCAGTGGACAGCTAAAACTTGGGAATGCTGGAAAAAAGCAGGAAACTCGATGCTTTCCTTTGCTTCCTTCCCTCAGAGAGACCAATTTTGGAACTTGTTGCTCTATAACCAGCCTTTTACATCATTTTCTTTTCCCAGTTCCCAATTACTGATTACATTAATCCTTTAAAGGAGAGAGAACTCCAGATAACACTTGGATGTCATTTAATACTTTGGATCTTTATGGAGAATAAATATTTTAGCATGGCCTAAGTGATAAAATTATTCCCTCGGGATACCAAAACCTATTTTAACAATGAGCAGACACAACCAGTGTGGGTGGTTGCTGCATTTGGGGTTCTCCAATAAACAGAAAAGGGGTTTTTTTTGGCTGAATTTTCTTTCCTGGCAGTCTGGACATTTGAGCAGAATTCCCTGCAATTCCCCCTGTCAGGCACCCCCGAGTTAACAACCCCATTGAGATGCAAATGAGACAGTTTCCTCTTCCAGCATTTATCTGATCTGGCCTCCAGAGCAGAGCCAGAGAATCGCTCCACTTTTCCTTTACAAACAAACAAAAACCACTCAGGAAAAGGTCCGTCCAACAAGGGAGCTGTGAATGAGCATTCCCAGAATGGGATGTCCAGCAAGGGCCATTCACCCCTTCACAGGATCCACTGACAGCCACCACTAAGTACCAACTCTGTCCCTTTTGGGGACCTTCAAGGTGACACTTTCATCTCTTTGCCTTCAATTTTAGAAAGCCAATGGCAAAAGACTTCCATACTTACTTTGAATTCTTCTTCCAGCCCTAATTTGACCAGGTTTGGGGCCGCGTTTTGGGATGTCTGGAGGTGTTTTTCCAGGGATGACACGTCGAGCTCCGTGTCCCCATAGAGGTAGTACTCGAGTAAGGCTTGGTAAATGAAGGAGTATTGCATCTGGGAGGGACAGAGGGGCACGTGAGGATACAGCACAGCAGGAATGGAACCAGGAATTCTGCACCTTCCCCATCTCATTTAGAACCACAGAATGGGTTGGGTTGGAAGGGACCTCAAAGTGTATCCAGTGCCACCCCTGCCACGGGCAGGGACACCTTCCACCAGCCCAGGTGGCTCCAAGCCCCGTCCAACCTGGCCTTGGACACTTCCAGGGATCCAGGGGCAGCCACAGCTTCTCTGGGCACCCTGTGCCAGGGCCTGCCCACCTTCCCAGCCAGGAATTCCTTCCCAATATCCAATCTAACCAGCATATGGAATCCTGGAATGGTTTGGGTTGGAAGGGACCTGAAAGCTCACCCAGTGCCACCCCCTGTCACGGGCAGGGACACCTTCCACTAGCCCAGGTTGCTGTAAGCTCCATCCAGCCTGGTCTTATCCAGGTGTGCACCAGCTCAGGACATACTGGAGCAGAAATACGGAATCATCTCCTCCTTTGGGCAGGAAAAGCTGTAATTTCAGCCAACCAGAGTCCACTCACATCTGTCTGGACCATCTGCGGGCGCTGGTTGCGGATCCTGGAGACGAACTCGAAGACGTCCACCTTGTGCTCGGCGTGCATCATGTCTATGATGGCATCGATGACGATGAAGGTGCCCGTGCGACCCACGCCGGCGCTGGGGACAGAACACACAACACTCTGCAGCACGGACACCGCGTGGGGCAGAGCGGAGCAAGCACCAGGAGGTGTAAAACTGCAGAGAATCAGGGAATGGTGAAGGTGGAAAAGCCCTCAGAGATCACAGAGTCCAACCGTCCCCCAACACTGCCAAGGCCACACTGCCCCATGTCCCCAAGTGCCACATCCACATGGGTTTTAAATCCCTCCAGGGATGGGGACTCCAGCCCTGCCCTGGGCAGCTGTGCCCATGTTTGACAGCCCTTTCAGTGAAGAAAGTTTTCTTAATATGAAATCTAAATGTCCTCATTTTTGGTTTTAACAATGACAAAAAAAAAGAAAAGGGGGGGAAAAGGAGGAGG
>VWZG01011267.1:102803-143062 GCA_013396735.1 Grallaria varia | reverse complement strand
GGGGGTGGGGAAAGTGTTTTGGGTTTTTTTGACACAAGTGCCCTCTTCCCAGCTCAGGATTGACGACACGAGAATTATATTTTAAAACATCTTTGGGATAAAACGAATGTGATTGACCGTCTATAATAACTCATTCTCAAATGAAATTTTAATTACTTTTCCCCCCGATTTTCAGTTCCACATTGCCCAACGCTCTTTTCCCAAACCCCTTTTTTTGTTTTTTTGGTTTTTTTTTTATCCTTCGCAGCCACGAGAGGGAGCGCGACCCTTAGAAATGCCAAAGCTCCAGCGCCTTCCAGCGCTTCCTTCCAGAGGAAAAGGGCGCAGCATCCTGGGCTGGGCTCTCCGTCAGCCCCCGCCTGCTTTGCTCGGCCGCAGTGACCACAAACTCCTCCAGGAACGGCAGAAAAGTGTCTGCCCAGCAAGCTGACAGCAGGGTTTAATAACACCAGGAAACAAAAAGAAAAAGCAGCGTTCCTAAAACAACTCCGTTGGGCGCCCACACACTTTCGGCAGCGATCACCACGGGAAACCAAAGCCCCCAGGTCCTGCCATTCCAGAGGGCTGGAGGGGTGATGGATACGAGTGGACCTGCACCAGATTTTCACCCAACCTTCTGCCTCCAACCCCTTTGGATTTCATTGGCCATGTGGCAGGCTCTCCTCACTCCTGCCACTCCCAATCCAGTGCTCCCAACCCTCCTGGTCCCACTTGGCCCCCTCCAGCCTCGGACCAGGGCAGGTTCCACTCCTTCCATTCAGGTTTAACCCCAGACCAGTCCCCGTCACATCCTGCTGTTCTGACTCCCTGTTTACGGGCTTTTTCCTTTTCCTGAAACGTCCTGGGAGCCACCTCTGAACAGGGGCTGCCCATCTCCAGTTCACCCTTATCCTGATCACTTCCCTTCCCAGCCACAATCCCTTTGGACACATCCTTGTTCCCTGCCTTCAGACCAGCCCTGAACTCCATCCTTGCACACTCCTGCTAAAGCTGGGAATTTCACCAGGCCTTGACACCTGCCTTGGAATTTCTCTGATTTTATCCACCCTTAACCTCACTCCTCCAAGGTATCCCTTACTCAGCCATTACTCAACGTACCACTGAAAAAAACGTATTCCTAAAAACTTCTGGAATAAAAGACGTGGCAGCAAATCCTGCCACGGCCCTGCCCTTGTTCTCACTTCTTCCCTTCCAAATGCTCCATCAGTGCTTTATTCACATCCACAAGATCCTGAGGGAGCTGGTTGGGTCACAGTGCTTGGTTAATCCCTTTCTAAAAGCTCACCAAAACTGGATGGTTACTCACTCCTGATGGGCTTCCCTTTCCTTTTCCCAACAATTCAATGGTGTCACATCCTGAGCTCCAGCGGAAATTAAGTGTCACCTCTCTCCTTTATTTCTGACACAGCCTGAGCCCCCAGCACTGACACAGGTCAGGCTGTGTGTGCTCCCTTGGGCCGTAACAGTTATATCTTGATTAAAATCTGCAGAGATTTTTAATATTTTCCTCTATTTTGTCTCTACTTCTGCTCGTTAAGCCAAGTACAGCATTTCCTGCTGGTGCCAAATAAAGCTCGAGCCCAAAATGCATCTCCACACACTGCAGCGGGCTATAAAAATATTGTGGGTGTCTCAAAGGAAAGACTCTGAGACAACCAAAATCTGCTTTTTCCACTGAATGGTTTTCTTCGAGCCTCTTATTTATGACTCCTGGGAGAGGAGGTGAATCCCAGCAAGGCAAGAAGTGGATGTAAAACCAGACAACACCACAGGTCAGGATAAACACCTTCTTTCTCACTAGCACACATTTCAATAGAGTATTTCGAGATGTCTGACACAAGCAAGAAAATAAAAGACAAATACATGAATTTACACCCTTCCCCCCACCCCCCACCCCTCAAAAACAAGACCCAGAAAGACAAAGCTGTTTTCGTTTTCATTCTAAACTGGTTACAATAATTGCTCCTGAAAAGACACTTCTTGCTCAGCTGAGAGCTTACAGTTGCTATAGAGATTGCAATTATTCTCTTAAAACTGATTTGGAGTTTGGTTTCAGTTTCATTAAGACAAGAGTTCAACAGTTTAGCAGAAGCCTTTGATAGCAGGACCCGTGTGTGTGACCCACGAGGGGGAATATGTTCTGTATTCATATGCAGCACATTTTTCACATTGCAGCATTTAAGTCTCTTGAATGAAGCGTTTATTCCAAACTTTTAGGCATTTGAGGACCAACTTCCATTGGCAACTGCAATTTTACTGTGGGAGAAGTGGGGGATGAATTCCCAGAGGAGCATTTAGTGGCAAAGGTCACAGATTTGTACTGCGAGTCTGTTTTTCTGACAAGGAACATATTTATGCCCAACAATGGATATCACTCATGGATTTAAGAGCCCCACAAACAACAAAACACCAACTTCTGTTGCAGTATTAAAGTGACAGCAAAGACAGATCTTTGGAAATTGGTTTTACCCCTGTGCTTTCAAAAAGCTCAGCATATGATTAGCCTTTAATGTAAACAGGTAACTAAATAATACAAACATGTAAATAAATATATCTATACATATAAAGACACATAACTCCAGACCAAGAGAATGCCTTGAGGGGCACATACATACCTACAGTGAACCACAATTGGTCCAGCATGGGCAGGATTCAATGCTTTGACCTTTTTCAGGAATTTCAGCATCCCAATAGGTGTGAAAGGCACGCCAAAATCCGGCCAGCTGGTGAAGTGAAGCTGCGTGACAAGCCTTGGGGCTTTACAACCATCGTGAAGCTGCAGGGACACACAGACACTGTTGGACACCCCGTTGTTCCATGCAAAGGCTTCCAAACAGACTGCCCTGGTTGTTTATGATTTTAATTCCTGCAACACTTGGAGCTGACTCAAGGAGTAGAAGTTTACACTGTGTGTAAAATACAAACACCAAGTAAAGCCACTATATATTATTAGTGTATCTTTGCAGTGAAAACTGGGATAATCCCAGGATAGGACTGCAAAGATTTAGAGCCACAATTTATGTAAATAATGGATCTAATCTGATGTTCTTCACCTATAAAATCCTCACAAGACTTTTTTCAGCAGCCTCAGACAAAACTCACCAACTTCAGTCTGAACACTCAGGACCTGCATGGCTGTGAGATGCCAAATGCCAGCTTGGGCAGCTCACACAGGGAAAATGAAGGAAGGGCTGCACCTTTAACACCCAACTGCTGCCAGGTCCTTGGGCTGACCCAGAGTAAGAGAAGCCACCAGAGAAGCAGTGACAGCATCTCCTCACCTGCACTTCCCGACCACAACCTGCCCTCAAGGTGAGAAAACTGATCTGTCTCATCCTTTTGGTCCCTGAGCTGAGGTCAGGGCCTTTCCTTCCAACCTGGAGAGACCCAGCTAGTGTTGTGGAGGCCTTGTCTCCATCCCTGACCACCCCAATCCCATAAACACCTGATCCATTCACAGACCTTCCAGCCCTCGGTTTATCCACAGCATTCCATGCTGTTCCTTCCTTCCCATCCTGCTCCCTGAGCACTTTTATCACCAATCCCTGGTCCTACCAAACTGCTCTCCAGGTAACCCAGCCGAGAGCTGCTGCACAGCTCAGAGTGTGGAACTGATGCTGAGTGAATCCACTTGTATTTTCACTAAATCACAGAATCATCACGGTTGGAAGAGACCTTGAGGATCATCCAGTCCAACCATCAACCCCCATAATCACCCCAAGGTGCTTTTAGGTGTTCTGAGCTCTCTCCCCATGGGGTTCTGCACGTGGTTTGTCACCTCTCACCAGCCCATATGGTCCTTGGCTTCACTCAGAATTGGCCAGTCATTGCATTACAAACAGCAGCCCCCCCTAATCTGATCCCACGGGAGGCCACGCACTGGGGACAAGAGCAGAGCCATCCCCACCATGTCTCCTGGGACCTAAAGCTTTAACTCATGCCAGAGACACAGTAAAAAAATCAAGCTGCAATTCTGGCTGATGTCGGCCAACTCACATCTGCTCCAAACACCCAAGCATACAGATAAATAAATGAGTGAATTTGGGTAAAATTTATCCCCCATAAGGAAGGTCAAGTCCCTGCCCCTGTGGTCCCTCCTGGCAGTCACAAGGCATGACCTCCCGTGGCCCTTTGTCACAGAAGCCCAGCAGAACCTCTCGCAATCCTCGAGCTGTGCCGACGTTCCAAAGGCAGACCCCGCTTCCCCGCCCAGGAGAGGTACCACACCTTGGTCCTTCTGCGAGCCTGGTTAATTAATCTCCTGGGTTTCTCTGGAGCTGTACCACATTTCCCCAAAGGCCCCGGGGCAGGGCCGTGGCTCACCGACTGCACGCAGAACTTGCGGATGGTGTAGTCCACCAGCACTATGCAATCCTCCACGGACACGCGGATGTTCCCGTACGTCCAGCACCCCTGGTCGGGCCAATACTGGTGACACTTCTCCTGCACAGAAACACGGCGAGTTTTAGAACGCTGAGTTGGCTCTCGCTGCTGCTCATAAAAAAAAAGGGGGTTAACTGAAAACAGGGTACGTGAATGAGGGTATCGGAGCTTCTCCTCTTGCCCAAGGCAGCTTTAACACCTTGCTGGTGCAACCCAAGCTTTAATTGCTGCAGAGAAGGTGAGAACAGCTTTGAAGTTGTTTTGTAACCTAGTCAGACATGCAGAGCTTTTGTTTCAGTTTGGCTGCTTTGTGAGGGGGTGTCCAGCTGTGGGGACTGCGATGTTCTCACTCCCTTTTCCAGCTTCAGGTGCAGCCAGTAAGAAATGCAAGAAACCTTATTTCATGGAACCACTGAATCACAGACTGGCTTGGGTTGGAAGGGACCTTAAAGACCATCTCATCCCACCCCTTCCATAGGCAGGGACACCTTCCACCAGCCCACGTTGCTCCAAGCCCCATCCAACCTGCCCTTGGACACTTCCAGGAATCCAGGGGTAGCCACAGCTTCTCTGGGCAGTCAACTGGAGTCATCAGGAACACTCAGATTTAACATCTCTGGCTGCTCCCCCTGGGAATGGGCCCTCATGGATTGTCTTTGCTGTCTGAGCCTCATCAGGCAGCAGTAAAAGTACAGGAAAATAAAGCAGGAGGAGCATCATGGAGAGGCAAACAAGGAATGGCCACCCATGTAACACAGGAGGAATGAGGGGACAGGAAGGAACAGCATCACCCTCGCAGTGAAGCAGCTTTAATTTTTAATTGTTTTGTGGGTGTGCCAGAAAGAATTTTGGAATTCAGGAAAATGCACAGAGTTTTTATCTTTGTTCCCAACCAAACCCACCCACAAGTGCGGCCTTAAGGCTGGAGTAAAACACAAGAACTTTCCTTTGCCTGTGGGCAATGCAGGACACAAACAGCCATCGGAATTTTTTCTTTGGGAACAACTGATCAAAAGTTGTATTTCAGAAATGAAAACTACCTTTTCGAGCAGAAACTCAGCTGTGTTGGCAGGGACCAGGGGAGGAAGTGGTCAGAAATGCAGCTGGCCAGAGCTTGAGAAGCCACAAGTGCTTTTGGAGCACATGGGGACATCCCAGAGCAAAGTGAGAGCTCTTTACCTCTTTTCTCTCTTTCAGGTTGGTTAACATGACAATAATGGCCGACTTCTGCTCCCAGATCATCCTCCAGAAGTCATTGACTGTTTCTTGCTTTGGTCCTGCAGAGACAACAGAGCAATACTCAGGATGGGGGGGGATGGAGAGCAGCAGATCTCAGCACAGCCCAACAGCCCTGCTCTGGTGCCCACTCAGAGCTCTGCCCACCACGGCCAGCACAGCTTTTGAATACACCACGGATCACTTAAAAATTCCCATATTGTCTTTTACACAACCACCTGCACCCAAATCTCCATTTCTGAGAGGTGTCTCCTCCCTTGAGATATTATTCATAGAAACACAGGATGGTTTGGGTTGCAAGGAGCATTAAAGCCCACCCAGTGCCACCCCCTGCCATGGGCAGGGACATCTTCCACCAGCCCAGGTGGCTCCAAGCCCCATCCAACCTGGCCTTGGACACTCCCAGGGATCCAGGGGCAGCCACAGCTTCTCTGCCCACCCTGTGCCAGGGCCTGCCCACCCTCCCAGCCAGCAATTCCTTCCCAATATCCCATCTATCCTAGCCCTCTGGCAGTGGGAAGCCATTCCCTCTGTTCTGTCCCTCCATCCCTTGTCCCCAGTCCCTCTCCAGCTGTCCTGAAGCCCCTTTAGGCACTGGAAGATGCTCTAAGTATTCATTCTTCAGTATTATCTAATCCTTTAAGCAGACCAAGGCAGGATTTAGGATTCCTACTTGCAGCTTTGTCCACGTTCCCTGTGACCACAGCAAACCCCTGGCCAGGAGCTGCTCGTGGTGTGCAGGACAGGAGGGTTTGGAGGCGCTGGGTCAACTATTGCTCTTTGCCTGGGATTGTGGGGACAAAGTGACCCACTTTTATGACTTAAACCCTTCCTATGGAAATGCTAATTTTTGTGGCAGGCTCGCTCAGACAGAATGTCTTGTCAGGAGACATTAATTTTGGGGTGGAGGGGGACGATGAGCCTCTGCTCAGAGCAGTAGCTGCAGGTCTGAAGGCACCAGGTCACCTCACACACATTTCAATTTCAGTTCAGCTGTGACCTCTCAACCCAACCTCACATCTGACCACTTTCTGCAGCTGAAAATAACCTTTAAAACATCAATAAAATTAAAGATATTCGGCCCTAAGATGTACAGAATAGAGAAATGAGAGCAGGTTACCTTGTGCTGCTATGAATTTATTCTTTTCTTTATAACCCTGTGGAAATAAATACCACAGCAGTTAAAAGATGGGATGGCAACATGTGCCAGCAGAGAAATATTTAATTCACAAAGCCTGCACAGTGGGCACAAGTCAACTTACATCTATATAGGATGCATTAATGTAGTCTGAAGGTGCGACTCCATCAATTTGGGTCAAAATCACTCTGGAATGATCATCTGAAAGAAAACCAGCACCGTGGCATGTTGATCACACTCAAATATGTTACTTCCTTGCATACAGGAGGCCTGAATAAGCACAGAGTTCCCAAACCATACAGGTTGGGTACATACAGCATATCAAAAGCATTTGTGACCAGTGAAGTTGTTATTAATTACATATTTTCAGCAAAAACACACTATGACCAGCCCAGTGCCAAAGTTGCCTGATTTAAAAGAAAAGGGAATGTCTTACATGGCAGGATGTTGGGATATCTGTTCTTCTCCCTGTTTTCTTCCTTGTTTGCCATTTCAAATGTTCCCTGCACATATCCAGAGGTTAATGACTGGGAAAAAAAAATAAAAATACACAAGTCAATGTGTTAGAAAACGACTAACTCTTGACTGCCCAAAGGGTAGTGAAAATTTGCATTTTCACACATTTCCTTGCACCCAACAGAATTAAATTCAACTTTGTTTTCCCCCAATACCTTGAATTCCTCTAAAACAGGAAACCAAGTCCTGGCAAATTTCACTACAGAAAATGAGCTCAACGGTTTTGGAAAAATAAGTAATTTTTTTCCCCAGCAGAGATCACAGCTCTTTAGAAGGTTGTTCAACTCTGAGCTGCTGCCTGACGTTGCCATCTGCCCACGGTGACTCACAGCCCCACGACCCACAACAGCAGTGGGTTCAGTCACAGAAACAGAGCTGGACTGCCAATATCTCACTGCTGAAGACATTAAATATCACACATCTCGCTCAGGGCCGCAGGGGAAGGCCCAGCTCTGGCAGAAAGGGAGGAAGGAAAAAATGAACTGCAATTCTTTCTTATGCTGTGAGAGCACGAGTTGAGTTCTGCAAGTCATCAACAAGCTCTAAGAGTGCAGATAAATTTTGCAGATAAATTTAGTCAGGCTTACAAAAAAACAAAAACAAAACCAAAAAACAACCCACAACAAAATCAGTCTTGGAGAGCAGTCGGACTAAAGGGAAAAATGGAGAGGAAGAGGGCAAAGATGAAAACAAGGAGATGCCCAAGGTGGAGCTCCTCCACCACCACGGCAGGAGCTGCTGAGATGCCACCGCTGCAAATGGGACCCAACCAGAACTGAACATCATTAAGATCCTTCTATTAACTCCTAAAACCTCGGCGTCAGCACGTTGGATCCCACCAAGGTAAGATCCCAGCGGTTTGGGAACACACAACCACCTTCTCCTGCTCTTGGTCAACCTCCCACCACCTGGTCTGAGTGACACAGTCACACAGGTGAGTGGTGGTACAGGCTCAAAGCACCATCCCTGCTTGGCTGGCAGAGGGCAGGGCTTGGAATTCCCCCCTGAAAACAGGCACGGTGTTGCCAGGGTGACATGGCATAAGAGGGGGGACTCCACCACCACCACAGAGGAAACGGCAACGTGCCTCGGTGGGTTTGGGTTCTTGGGGTTTCTGTGTCACTTAATCCTGCGAATGTGAATGGAAGGAAAAAGGAGTTGAGAAAGAAAGCTGCTTTTAGCAAAGTGCTTAATTCCTTCCCTGAATCAAGCCCCTGGCTTTTAACCAGCCCGTTCTGCTGATTAACATACATTTATGATTTACAACACACAGGAACGTAATTTTTTGTGTGACAGCAAATAGTGGAAGGTGCCCCTGCCCGTCGAAGGGTTTGGAACTGGATGATCCTAAAAGGTCCCTTTCAACCAAAACACCTGATTCTATCATTCTATGGAAGAATTCTCTTCTTAAACACAATTTCTTCAAACAAAATCAGGCAACAAATTCCCAACAAACAGAAGTTCTGCATCTTCATGTGAAAAGTAGATGAAGAGTAATTATCTTTGGCAAAATCATCTCTCCATCCCCTGCTCCTGACTCCTGCAAGGCCCTTCCTAGGAAGCCCCAGCGCTTGGGCGCAGCCCAGATCCAGCTCTCACCCTCTGTGGAGGACATGATTCATCCAGGAGGCACCTCAGCACGTCCCCTCCATCACCCCCAGTCACGAGGAGCTGATGAGTCCTGGTGGCACTGGGTCATCTGCTGCCACCACACCCTGAGCCACCCCCACTTCCCAGCAACCCTAAAATCCCACTGAACCTTCTGAGGGGCTCGATCCAGAAAAATGTTCTCCTTTTTTTCCACTAAATGATCCACATGGATTTCTTAATTCAAAATTAAAATTTCCAAAGCGAATTCTAAGAGGAAGCTTTTCAGTGATTAGCCTCAGAAAATTAAGGCAATCAGCCATCCTAAACTTCCAACATCCAGCTCGTTTTCCATTAGGGATGATAACAGAGATAGGGGCCTTACAGAAAGGAACAGGGGGGTTTAAAATTGTTTCCTGCCTTTCCTGTGAAGACAGAACACACTCTGCCAGTGCCCAGTGTGCACGGAGGGAGCAGATAACACAAAAGGAAGAAACCGAGAGCAGAAGGAGCCTCTGCTGTTTTGGGGAGTGGACAAGGAGTGCAACGTGCCCCTTAAGGGTAATTTAGGCTGTAAGGACAAAATCAAAGGTACTGGAGAACACCATTAGGTACATAAATCTAAGAGAACTGTCTTCAAAACCCCTTTCTGCCTCCTGCACGTCTTCATCTGTCAGCTTTTGCTTTATATTTACAAAAAAAAAAAAAAAATAAAATCACTTGGGACCAAACTTGCTTTGCTGGTGCATGAGCCTGGCCACTGCTGCCTCCCAGGACTCCCCATTTCCAGCCGAAATCTGCTTCCAGTTGACTCTGGGGACCTTGTGTGTGCACCCCCAGAGATGCCTGACCCCTTGGTTTGTCACACCAGGACGTGTGATGCAAACACCACGGTGGGCAGAGATCCCTAGGGTGTCCTCGTGGCACAGCTGCAGTCACAGAACCACAGAAACCCAGACTGGTTTGGGTGGGAAGGGACCTCAAAGCCCACCCAGTGCCATGGGCAGGGACACCTTCCACCACCCCAGGTTGCTCCAAGCCCCATCCAACCTGCCCTTGGACACTTCCAGGGATCCAGGGGCAGCCACAGCTTCTCTGGGCACCCTGTGCCCAGTGGAAAGCCCAGGACACATCCAAACCCTGCAGGATTTGTGGCCTCAGGGGGCAGATCCAGATGCCACCCCAGCAGGTGGGAGGATGGAGCTGAGTCCAGGGGATGCTCTGGAGGAGGGGTCACCACCACACATGTCTGTGCCGAAGGCACTTCATTTATCAGCCCCTTTTCTCCCAGTGCTGCAGAACAGACTCCTACGTGTCAGCTTCCCTGCCTTATGCTCCAACATCCATCACTCTGATTTCCAGCTGTCTTCCTGCCCTCCTTCCCCCCTCCTCAGGCTTGAGCAAACAGCTCATACATCCATTCCAGCAGGGGAAAAACTAAACCCCATCAGGCATCAAGGAAAACTTGGTGTACCACCGACCCCCTTTCCGAGGCACAGCCCCCAGTTCTCCTGTGTGCAGGCAGAACCTCGCACGCTCACAGCATGTTCCAAGCAAAACAGGGTTTCAGACTTAAAACTGATGGTTTGTTTCACTCAGAACCGCAGCACAAATTAATCAGGAGAGTCACAATCCACCAGCGCACACCTTGTCGAGGTGGTTCTCCCACTCATTTTGTCAGCTTTGATAAATATCTCCACAACGCTCCCTCTCCGGGTAAGGGAAAATTATGTGTTTTAAAGATATCATCAAACAAATTGCAGATATAAATACGCTCCCAATTAAGGGGGTAACTCAACAGCCTGTCTAATCAGCATGTGCTTTCACAAATCCCTGTCTGACATTTCAGCTGCTGCTCTGAGCAACCTGCTTCTGCTGTGGAGGGAAGGGAAACCAAATGATGGAAATCACGGAAAAGGCCCCAAATCAGATTCATCCCACTGGATTTTCTCCAGCTCCCCAAAGTCTCCAGGAGTGGCCCATCTGCACCACCACATGGAGCTGCAGCTCAGGCTGTGGGCACAAAACACTGACCAAAGGAAAACCCTACAAGTTGAGCTGCTTCACAGCAACTCCTGTGTCAGGGCAAATGGGGAAGTGACGGGGGGATAACAAAGAGCAAAAAGACAAATTAGGAGGGACAAAGCAGCCAGACCTCCCTGGGGTGATATCAAAGGCCACACTGTGTGCTCCCCTCCAAGTACTTCCCATGGAGGTGAAACCCTCAGACTCACCCAAAAACCCCTCCATGACACCAAAAAAATCAGTGCTAGAGGATCAGATTCAATGTTCCTCCCCTCCAACTTTCAGGCAAACAACAAAGACCTTCTTTAAATGTTACCAAGTGTCAGATAGTTCATACGATACCAATTCAGCATCACAAAGCAGCTGAATCCCAGATTTTGCCAGGATAAAGGGTCACCACATGTGCCAGGTCCCCTGGGAAGGGTAACCACACCCTCCCAGTGCTCTGACACTTGGGAGAATTATTAATATCTGCAGGTATTTTGGGCTGCCCCCATTCCTGGCTGCCCATCTGTCCCTCTCCACGTGTGAGCACTCACGTTGAACTCCTCTCGGAAGAGCTTCCCTTCATCTGCCGAGCGTATCCGTATCTCCTCCTCCAGGTTTTCCACTGGGATGGGGAAATACTTCCTGGGGCCCGAGGGAGACCTGCTGAGCAGCATGACCCGTTGCTGTTCTGTCAGGACAAGGGAAGGGCACGTTAAAGGCACATCCAGGGCAATGCAAACCAAGGCGTTTCCAACTACCAATGGATCCTCACACGCTGGAAGATGCCAAAACAAACGTGTCACGTGAGACCTCAGTGAGGGATAAAGTGGATTTAAAGGAAATAAAAAAGCAAATCACAGGCCAAGTAGTTGCTTCGAGAACAGAATAATATCAAGAGGAACCCAGTGAAATTAATGAGTCACGTAGTTACACTGGATTAGAAGTTTTATTTAGAAAAGGAGAAGGTTCCTCCTGCTGACAGAGAGCAGAGACTGCTGCAGGGACAGCTTTTGGCATCTATCCCCCAAGGAGCTGCAGTGAGATTATTTCACTTGTGAAAGGGAAACTAATAAATAATAATAATAATAATGAACCCCCCCTACCCTTAACTTGGCAGCCAACAGGAACTCAGCACCCAGACGAGCCGGAGCTGCTGCTCCTGCTTTCAAGCCCCAGCAGAGCAGGAAGCCGAGGGGTGTATTCAGAGCTCTGACTTTCCCTCCAACTGCCACCCTGTTTAACCCACTTGTCAGGTCCCACATGGCCAAGTGGACCTTCCACTGAGCACAGATTCATTTTTTTTAATCATTAAATTTGCCGTTTTTTACTTGGTTACAGCTAAAATAACTCGTGCAGTCCCCCCTGTGTTGGTTGGGTTTGATGTGAGCCCCACAGAGTGACCCACCCCCGGGGCTCCCCAAGAACAGAAACAAACCCAGCACAGCTGAAAAGCCAGAGGAAAACATCTGGAACTCCTCAGAGCCTTTTATTTTAGTGCCCTTAGCTTAGCAAACTGCCTGATTTCAGGCCCTTGCTTGTTTATCTTCACATTCGTGAACCAGCCAATAATTTCACAAAGAATTAAGGGCCTTTTTTCCCCATTTTAAGGAGAAATTCTGCAATCCTTTCTCTAAATACAAATATCAGTGTCAGAAACCTGGACCTCAGCTGGCATCCTGAGAAAACATCTATGAAGAGCCCAAAAGACACTTACAAAGAAACATTTGCTGTATCACAACGTGACTTTTATTTAAAACCTAAAACTGAAAGTTAAGATTATATATAACTAAAAGATTATATATATCTAAATATGGATCTCTATTCCAAGGCCAGCTTGGATGGGGCTTGGAGCAACCTGGGCTGGTGGACGGTGCCCCTCTCCATGGCAGGGGTTGGAATGATGAGCTTTAAGGTCCTTCCAATCCAACCCATCCTGCGATCCTACTTTTTTCAAACTATTTCCTCTTCAATAACAATTCTATGACTTACATTATAAATACAAGCAGATAGAAGCAAATCATAGTGAATTAGAGAGCAAGAGTGTGCACACACAACCTGCAAGCCAATCCCCCCCATACCTTGCTCTTCCAAGATCCCATTCGGCATCTTCTTGTCGCTGGAGGTCACGACCGCCTTCCTGTGTCTCCTGAACCTGAAACACAGACCCCACGTTCACCTGAGCAGCTCTGCCCAGAGCTGCATTTCCCACCCCGTGCCATCCTTTCACCAACCACGTAATCCTGGAGAAACTCTTCCTGTTCATGGTCCCCCTGCTCGGCTCGGCTCTCAGCCGAGCTCCTGCCTCGCCCCGCGCGCCTCCGGCTTCCTCGTGAGGCACAGCCCACGGGGCTGAGCCTCCTCAGCCCGCACGGCCCCAGCACACACCCACCTGAAAAAATACCCAACCAGCACCAGGAAGATGAGGACGACCAGGCCCAGGATCAGCAGCGAGGTCAGCAGGTCCTTGTGCAGGTTGTTCTCCTCGGTGGAGTCTGCGGAGCGAACACAGCACGGGGCGTTACTGGAGCACCAAAAGCCTGTGGTCCTACACATGGAGCTGCCTCTGCTTGCTGAGAACATCAACATGGCTTAACGCACGCCAAGGTCAACTTGAAAGTTCAATGGTTTTTTTTATATTTTCTCTTTTTTTTCCTCCCCATCCTTTTCAAAAGCACACCTGAACCACCCTCTGCTGAGAAAAATCGAGGGTATTTTTTTGGTTAAGCAAATAATTCACCAGTTTTCAGAGAAAGCTGGACAGGTATAAGGTTTTCAGCTGAACTGGAAGCCCATTAGAAGGTTTGCTGCAGCGTGTCCTTCTGTGCATCAGCTGTTTCTCAACCAGAGAAAAATCACCCAAGGACACTCCCGCTCATATAGATTTTTATTCACTTATATTTAATATAAGTGAAAGTAGAAATACTGACATTTTCAACAAATGCTCAGAATGGAGATTTAAAAAAATGTATCTTTGCTACGTGTGGCATCAACTCCAACTCTCATCCTTCTGTTAACAGTGTTTTACATATGGGACTCTCTAACTTTCACTTTCATTATGCTTCTGTGACCTTTTATTTCCACTGAACAATTCCATACATAACACATTAAAATCATTAGAACCCCCACATTTTATTTAAGGAAGCAAAACTCTCAGGCTGAACCTTCAGCAAGCAAAATACAACCTCCCACCACCCTTCCAAAACTTTTGTTGCTGCTGGGGTGGTGTACTTTTTTTCCCTTTTAAAATGCATTTACACACTTCTAAGGAGTTTTTCACCATTCCTACAGTGTTTAAGAGCTGCCTGAGGGCAGGGTTAGATGGGATATTGGGAAGGAATTCCTGGCTGGGAGGGTGGGCAGGCCCTGGCACAGGGTGCCCAGAGAAGCTGTGGCTGCCCCTGGATCCCTGGAAGTGTCCAAGGCCAGGTTGGATGAGGCTTGGAGCAACCTGGGCTGGTGGAAGGTGTCCCTGCCCATGGCAGGGAGTGGGATGGGAAGGGCCCTTCCAATGCAAACTGTTCCATGATTTTATAAAACATTTAGGAGTACGTAACACCTGCAATAACATAGAAAGGATTAACATGGATCAACCATCGAGAATTCATTCCTGCAACACCACATGAGTGTTGGTTTGTGTCTTGTGAGCAGTTGGGAACTCTCTGGATGCTCCAAGAGGGCACAGGAAAGAATTCCTTTAGAGACACAGGTGAACTAGGGACATCCAAGGAAAGAAGGTATCTTAAGTCAACATAATACAAAGCAAGGGAAGGCAATAAAATGCTGGAAACCTGACATTTAAGTGGTGTATAAAGATAAAAGTGACAGGCCTGACCAAACGTTAATCAGAAGCCATGGCTTGGCAGGGTTTCAGGAAATCCCTGCTGGAAGGAGTGTCTGGATGAATGTGAATCACCAGAGACAGATCAACTCAACGCTTCCCGTGCGGTGTGTCACAACGCTGGGTGGAAACCAAGGGCTGGCAGAGAAACAAACACAAAAATACAGAGTTTGGCCCCTCACAGACACTTCTGGAGCTTAGAAATTTCAGACTCACTGTCTTGGAATCCTCCTGGATTTCGGGGGGGTTGTGTGAGTTCTCTTTGGCTCTGTATCAAAACTCGTGACATGAGGGGGGAAAAGTTGGTATCACGAGGGATTTAAAGTTTCCCTCAGTCCGTTAGTTACACAACCCTAAAATCACCCTCTTGGAGAACTTCTGTACCTCACACCACATTCCTGGGGTGTCTTTGCATAAGCACTGAAAGCCTCAGCCCAGCCCAGCAGAAGTTGAGCCTCCTGTCACACTGCTGGGGACAGACATTGCCGTGACCGAGGCCATTCCCTGCCCCAGGACCTCACCTCTCCTCTTCCCATTTCACAAGCAAATCAGGTCAAACCCCACCTCAAGTCCCTTCTTTCTTGTCCATGGGCACATCTGCTTTCCAAGCCTTGCAGCTGCTCACCAGCAGCTTCACCCCCTGCACGTGGGTGCTTTTAAACAGCCTCATTTATTCCCTGTATTTCCTTTGATGTCTGCATTGATAAATTTACAGATGTAGCCCAGAAACTGTACAAGAAGGTTCCAACAGGGCTTAGGCCACTGTAGACTCAGAGGCTGAGAGATCTTTGGCCAACACATGACCGAGGGGGATTTTAAGGGGAGCCAAACACAGACCTGAAATAATTTTTAATAACCAGTGCTGCTTCAAAAGTGAGCGACTGAATCGTGTGAATAAATGCACAGAGAAGAGGCAGAGCCCCCAAATCACATCCCTGCTGCAGCCACTGCACCTTGTCCACGCTCCCACCCCACGGGCTGTGCCCCAAACCCACCGGTGGTTCCTGCACACGGCCGCACAACGAAGGGGTATTTTTTCAGAGCTATAATGAAACAACGGCTTTCCTCTTGCCAAGAGAAGGGGATTATCACCAGGGGGACGGTGACAGCCCCCTGTGCTTCCCCTGCCACCCCCAGGGATGACTCCTGGCTCCTTCCCAGCTCCATCCCTGGTGCTGCCGGTCCTCGGCCATTCCTGGAAACGTTATCACCGTTTCCTTCAGGGCCAGGACGTTCCCATTTTCCACATGTCAAAACCGAAGCCACCCCCGAGAAAAAAAGGGAACCAAGAGCAGTGTGTGCACATCAGTGAGTGCCCTGTGACCTCTCTCCATCCCCCCCCCTCCCAAATTTGTGTCTCTTCATCCCTGCACCGTTTCCTCTCCAAGCACAACACGAAGCGTAAAACAGCCCACGGATAAAACTATTTAAGACACCTTTTTTTCCCTTCCACTGAAGCAAGGGAGCAAGACAAGCAGTGTGCTTTTCCCTCCAGAGCACATCAAGTACCTGGAATTATTCTGTGATTGACACAGAACAGACAAGATCTTGTTTGTCTGAGCACAGGAGAAATCCCCCAACGGCAGCTCTATTTATGCACGGGTCTGATCTTGTCAAAAAAGAGATATATCACAAACAAACATCAAACAGGGGATAGCACAAAGTCCACACCGAGCCCTCTCATGGTGTTTTTGGAAGAGAAAACCCCAACCCTGCCATGCCTTGGCTGCAGAAAGGAGGCAGCTGATAACCAGGAGCTGCGTTTGGTACAGATGAAACACACCCAAACTGGGGAAAAAAGTATTAAATAAAGGAAAGGCAAAGCAAAAACACAGGTAGGGGAGGGAAACCAGGGCCTGCAGAACACAGGAGGGAAGCAGCACTCAATGCCACAGTGATGCCTGTGTTTAACCCCTAGGAACTGGAGAACACTCAGCCAGAGCCAGCACAGCACACCTACGGTGTCACAACCCCTGAGCACTCTGGGCTGGAAGGGACATTTAAAGGTCATGTAGCCCAAACTCCAACCCAAAACCACCTCAATCTGAAGTTCTGCTTTCCAAACCAATTCTAGAAATTGAGTATCTACCAGCAAAGCATCCCTCTGACACTTAAATAGCACAGAAAATGAGCCAGATGCCTTCTTCAAAACTCCATTTTCTGATGCTGCCTCATGTGAAACATGCACGAGTCCAGCATGGAAGTGCCACCTCTGGGTCCCATTCTGGCTGTCAGCAAATCCCAGACTGGGTTGGGTTGGGAGGGACCTTAAAGTCCATCCAGTGCCACCCCTGCCATGGGCAGGGATGCCTTCCACCAGCCCAGCTTGCTCCAAGCCCCGTCCAACCTGGCCCTTGGACACTGCCACGGATCCAGAAGCAGCCACAGCTTCTCTGCCCAACCTGTGCCAGGGCCTGCCCACCCTCCCAGACAAGAATTCCTTCCCAATATTCCGTCTATTCCTGCTCTCTGGCAGTGGGAAGCCATTCCCTGTGTCCTGTCCCTCCATGCCTTGTCCCCAGTCCCTCTCCAGCTCTCCCGGAGCCCCTTCAGGTCCTGGAAGGCCACAATGAGGTCACCCCCAAAGCTTCTCCTCTCCAGGCTGGACAATCCCAACTTTCCCAGCCTTCCCTCCCAGCAGAGCTGCTCCATCCTCTGCCCATCCTGGTGCCCTCTCTGGACTCTCCAGCAGCTCCATGTCCTTCCCGTGCTGGGACCCCAGAGCTGGGCACAGTGTCCTGGCTGGGGTCTCAGCAGAGGGGTAAATAATCTCATCGCCAAAGCCACCACTGACCTGCTGCAAGTTCAAGGCAGCACTGACCCCAAGCTGCCCCGTTTGCTGCCTTTGCAGCTGCAGCTGCCCTGCTGAATTCACTCCCTCAGCACGTTCCCACCTCGGCGGTGCAGAGGAGCTCTAAAGGTGGGCACAAACCCCACAAAACACTCCCGGAGCAAAGACTAAAGGAGTTCAGGCACTTGCAAAGGTTTTAAAGCTTTACAGCTGTAACTCTCAGGCTGCTTTCACATTTAAACCACTTAACAAATAAAAATGCAAGAGGGAGTAAAACAATCCCGACCACGATTAATACCGGAGGACTAATTAATATTTGAGTTAGCAGGAGTTATGTGAATGCTGTGGACAGTGTCAGGTATAAACAGGCTGTGACATGTATTTGGGAGCATAAAGTTGTATCTACTTGAAATACTCATTTATTTATGCAAATCCAAAGAAACACTGGCTTCAAAGTTGGAACGAGATGATCTCTAAGGTCCCTTCCAACCCAAACCATTCTGTGATTCTTTGGTTTATTTAATACAGTTGAATACTCTGAGTAAATGTCAGGGCAGTTTCTCCACTAAATGGCAGTGCAATAAACCCCAGGATATTCTCATTTTACGAAAGGGAAATTTCATGGGACTCTTGTAGGAAGTCAAATGGCAGCAGTGCTAAAAATGGAGCCATCCAGACTTGGTAACCAGGCTTAAAAGAAGAAAAAAGCTGACATCTCAATTCAGCAAATGTTTTAAAAAATCAAGTCAGCTAAAATAATGACATGCAATAAGTTATAACTATTCCTTTCAGAATCAAAAGCATCTTGTCTTTTGGGATCACTCATCAAATTACCATTCCAAAGGAGAGCTGGACTTTTTTTTAGGATCCTTTAGTTCCTTTCCACAGTCTTTTAAATGGAGTTTTCATTATACTTCAATCAAAACCCTTTATTTTTGTATTAAAAAAATACCATATTAGTTCAATGGCTATCAAATGTATTAGATAATCCTGTTATCTTGGAACTTTTTTGGCAGCAGTGTCTCTGCAGGGTGCACGTACTTGCCTGTCAGACAAAACCCTTCCTTGCTCCGCAATGCAAAGCTTTGATATTTAGGAAAAACAGTTTAGTCATACTAATAATTTCTCAATCATATCACTGAAATTAAGATTTAATTAAAATGGGATGATTAGATTACTCTTATCCACATTGTCATCCTTAAATTCAACACAATTTTGAATGAAGCTTTGAAGATCAGCAACATCGATGGCAAAACTCCCTTCGTGCTCATGTTACTAAAATTCTGGGAAGTGACACAACTTACCAGTGACTTCCCTTTCTCAATTCCCATATTTTTACGTATTCAGACCCATATTAGTAACTTGTTTTTCTGCTGCTCCAGGAGCCAGACAAGAAGCAGGGGCCAACAGCTGCTTGACAACACTTCAGCAGACCAATTAATTAAGGAATTTACACTGAGCTCAATCTTTATTTATAGTAGCAATTTGTTTGCTTTGAAAGCACTGAGCAAAACAACACTAAGGCTTTGCCTCCCATCCAACCTGCCCTTGGGCACTTCCAGGGATCCAGGGGCAGCCACAGCTTCTCTGGGCACCCTGTGCCAGGGCCTGCCCACCCTCCCAGACAGGAATTCCTTCCCAAAATCCAATCTATATCTCCCCTCTTTCCATTTAAATTCCTACAGCTTGGGACCAAAACCCTCCCAGGGCCATGAGTCATGCCTGGCACTTCATTCCTGCTTGGCTCTGCTTCCAGAGGGGCATAAAGTCTGCAGGCAGATTAAAAGCAAATAAACCACACCAACACCCTTCCATAAAACACTGGGTGTCAACAACAACCCCTTGAAAACTTCCCAGGGTTTCCCCACACTGTTTATATGGATCATGAGCAGCTCCATATCCCTTCAGCAGCTCTGCCATCGGAAAACTCTCTGTGATGGGACTGAGTGTCACACCCTGTCCCTCTCCCACCAACACTGCTCACCACAGCAGGGATTTCCAGGGTGGGGAGAGAGGATTGTGAAGGATAAGGACAATGTCCAAGTCAGATACATCATTCCATCATGGAACAGAAAAGCAGAATCAGTCTCTTCATTAAATGACAGAACAGTTTGGGTTGGAAAGGACCTTAAAGCCCATCTAGTCCAACCCCCGTGGGCAGGGACACCTTCCACTAGACCAGATTGTTCTGACTGCCTCAAACACTTCCTCAAAACCCCTCTATTTCCCCTGGAAAGGCCCCTCCCCGGGACTGTTACGTGTTAGGATGTGGGTGTAGGAGGGCTTGAGGCAAGAGGAAGAGATCCTGAAAACAGAAATGGGGATAAGCAGAGGATGCTGTGGGGGTGGACCAGTGAGCAGAAGGTTGTTCTCAGGCCTTGGCAGAACACTCCTTTCTTTTTCACCTGACATCATCTTCCTCCTCAAGTCTAGCCCAGGCTGTTTGAGTCATTAGAAAACACAGAACTCATCTATTTGATCATCTATTTGATATTTTCTGTGTCCACATCCCACCGCACTGGAGATGCACACTGACAGCTCCTGGGGTGTGGAGAGCTTGGAGCCCAGCCAGAAGGAGACACCCTGGGCTCCTCCACCTCTCCCAGAGCTCTCGCCCAGGTTTTGCCCGTACATGGGAAAGAGAAAGCAAAACATCAAACACCAACCAAATACAGAGGTCACCTGGCATGATCAGGAGCACGTCGGTGGGGTCAAAGTCCTAGAAAAATATCCATTCACAAGGAAAACCTCAGCAGAAGTCCCTTTCCACACCCACTCCTCCCCAGCAATGAAGGGATGTCCTTACTGGTTGTGGTGGTTGGTTTTGGCAGTTCGGTCCCATTGGGTGGCAGAGCTTGTGCAAAGAAAAAACTAACACAGAGCAGCAGGAGCGAGCAGGAATGTTCCATCCTGGACCTGCAAAAAAACCCAAACAAAGCAAAAGGTGAATTTTCAGGTCAAATTACCATTACCTGTTTTTTTCCTCATGTCAGAACAAAGCTAAAAGAAAAAGTGACATTTACTTTAAATTTCAATTTACTTAAAGCCCTGTTTTATACTCTCCCATTGCCTCGTCACTGAACATCCAGTCTGGATGCAGCTGGAAAAGGAAAATGCCAGTTGTGCACACCAAAAATTCACTCAGGATGTTTTCAGTCCAAGGACAGGAAGGCAACGCTCAGCTGTGGCTCAAAGATGACAGAAATCAGGGCAGTAAAGCTCCACCCATATGACAAGGCAGGTGAGGACAACAAGTCGAGGAGTTCCCAGAGGTAAGAAGAAAATTCCTAAGTACCAGCAGCTGAAATCCTGAGGAGACACACAAACCTTGGGAATAAATGCAAAATTCACCTATTTTTGGTGGTTCCTGCCATAATTGTACGTATTAGACCTTCTGCAAAGAGCACGAGCAGAGCGGGCCAGAACATCTCTGAAGGGTCCACAGGACTTTCCTCCACAAGACCAAATGCAGAACCAGAGAATCCTCTGGGTTGGAAAAGCCCAACCTGTGCCCCATCCCCACCCTGTCACCCAGCCCAGAGCACCGACTGTCACATCCCCTCGTCTCTTGGGCGTGTCACTCCGACGGAATTTTGGCATCACAGACAAGATCAAACAAAGGAGGCAAAGTTTTTAACCACCAAGCAGACCAGGGACCCCAAAAAGCTGCTAGTCCCTTTAACACGCACTTTCCAGAGTTTCCTTATCCCACTTGTTCCCTGTAAAGCATTCCACCAAACTTCTCCAAACGCTGAATTTCAGGTTTTGTGAGGCCAGGAAATAATTTCTGACGTGAAAAAGGTCAGAGGAAAAGTGTGAGAAGAACATGCAGCTGCTTTGAAGATTCCAGGGAAATGAATAGCTGTGGATAAATCAGCTGGTCTAGAAAGACTCTAATGCCTCCAAATCGAGGTGGAAAATACCTGTTGTTGTTAATCTGCTGTGTATTTCTCTAGTCCCTAATGAACCTATTAATTATAAGAGGCTGCCAGCTCAGCCATTAGCCAGTTGTGCTTTATTTAAAATTATTTTCACACAAACTTTACCTTCTGTCTTTTAGAAATGGCAGGACACCTCCAGATGGTGGCTCTGCAGCCACTGCTAAAACAATAATCATCCAAATCCTGCATAACAAAGCTCCCTGTTACAGTAAAATACATTCAATATTACGATTTCCACAGGGTATTCCACAGTCCTGCCTAACAATACACTAAAAATTCCAGGCACTTGGCAATTACTAGAATAACCATTAGAAAAATCCTTCCTTTCCATGTGAAGTGGGATAATCCACCTGAAATAATCTCTAGATAAGATCAAATGTATAAAAATCTCCCGTAACAACCACCTTCCTACCACCTTTTTGCCGCTCTCACATCTGTTACTTGGTGAACTTCGTTCCAACCCCTCCCGTAGCCAGTCCTACACCCAGGACTAAATCCAACTCAGCACACAGGTGGTATTTTTGAGATATGCACTTTAGAAGCTCAATAAGTTTTTTCTCTAACATAATAAGTGAAAAAAAGAATAATAAAAAGAATCATTAGCATCAAACTTTATTTTCTCAAATCTTTCTTTTTTTTTTCTCCAGGTCCAGCTTCCTACTGATAAATTTACTCATTCAATTCCTTCTACTTCTATTTATAATTTAAGTAGACTCAACATCTTACTATCTAATCCCATTCTTAGATTAGACAATTAGATTAGTAATTACATTTAACACCTCACTGCAAAATGCACCTACATTGTATTTAGCATCATCTGTAAACTTTCAAAATATACAATTCATAACTAGATTATGTTATAACTATAAAGCAATAGGATGCTGGAAGCTCAGGACACACAGCAGCAATTACTGTAAACTGAAGGGAAGAGAAAGGAACGAGGAAGATCCGGAAACCTGGAATAAAGCCAGAATAAAAGTGGAATCAACAGGGAAAGGGCTGGTGTTGCCAGGGAAGAGGTGCTGAATCCTGGGATGCTTCACACCCTTGGCAAAGGCTGCTGAAACCCGCTGGAACTTCCAGTAATCCATCCCAGCAGTGGCTCTTACTGCCTGATTTTACAAGGCTCATCTTCAAAACACATCCAGCTCCTTAAAAAAGCCCCACAAAATAATGGAAGCTGCCAGCAGGTTTCCAAGAGAGCAGGAGGAACATCAACACTTCCCACAAAATCACTCTTTGGAGGGGTTTAGAGAGGCCAAATCCATGCCAGACACCCTCGGAGGTGACAAAGTGGAACTGGAGCACATTTGGATGTCCCCCAGTTTATCACAAACAAACACACCCACAAAGGTTGTGCAAACTGCGAGATCCCACTTTTTGCCCAAAATACTCCATGTTTCCACTTACTAAAGAAAAGAGGGTTAAAACCTCCAGGAAACTGAGGAGAGGTGGATGCACAGGATTGAGCTCAGCATGACCAAGCACTGCGTAGGACCAAGTGTGGAGTTGTGGAATGGTTAAGGTTGGAAAAGACCTTCGAGTCCATCAAGTCAAACGTTTCCCCCCAGCGCTGCCAAGGCCACACTAACCCATATCCCCAAGTGCCACATCCACACGGCTTTCAAATCCCTCCAGGGATGTGGACTCCACCACTGCCTTGGGCAACCTCTTCCAGTTCTTGACAACCCTTCCCATGAAGAATTTTTCCCCAATTTCCAACATAAACCTCTCCTGGTGCAACTTGAAGCCATTTCCTCTGGTCCTGTCCCTTGTTCCCTGGGAGAATCTGTACAAACTTCTCTTCAGGCTGGGGTGGATGGGGGGTTGCAATCACACAGAAACACTGTGAGCTTCACTGTACATTTATATTTACATCCTTCATGTACAGGACTGCAACAATATAGTTTTTTGAACCAAAAAAACCCACAGCTACAGACACAGCAGCGTTTTTCATCCTCACAATGTCATGATACAGCCTGTTGGAACAAGAAGTAAAAAAATAGTAACAGCTCTCTGGAGAGAACAGGTGGGTAGTAAAGCACAGCTGAGCAAGGAGGACAACCACGTGCTACAAAAGGAGTACAGAAAAGTGGAAAGAAGGAGAAGGTCCAGGTAGAGCCACACACTGTCATTAGGACACAGCCCTGCCAGGAGGAAGATGCTGTCCCTCCTGGCAGAAGAAAATAGGAACTGCTTTTATAACCACATGGGGACACGGGGAATTTATCTGCTTGTATTCCCACTGCTTCCATTCCCTGGATACATGGGGGTCAGGCTCTGCTCCCAGGGAACAGGGACAGCAGGAGAGGGAACGGCCTCAGGCTGGGCCAGGGCAGGGGCAGGTGGGACATCAGTAGGAATTTCCCCCTGGAAAGGGTGGTGAGACCTTGGCAGGGGCTGCCCAGGGAGGTTTGGAGTGCCCAGCCCTGGAGGTGGCCAAGGCAGGACTGGCCGTGGCACTGAGTGCTCTGGGCTGGGGGACAAGGTGGGCATCGGGCACAGGGTGGGCTTTTCCAACCTCCATGATCCTGGGATTCTCTCCTAAATGGCTCAGGCACTTCAGCTTTAACTCCACGGACTAATATTTTTTTGTAGTTTATTACTGCCAGTGGTAGTTTAGTGCTGCTCTATGTATTTTATTACTACTCCCACTGTTACTTAGTGGTTGTTACTTCTGCTTGTTTGAAGCCTTAAAGATGTGCCAGAGGTTCCTGTTGCACAACATGCAGTTTTAAAAGGCTGCACTGTTGTATATAAACACCTCTGTGTCCAGCAGAGAACTTGATACCATGACAAAAATCAAACCAGGGTACAATTGTACAGGTAACTCCAAACCTGCCAGGAATTGTGGAATCCAACAATGGTTTGGGTTGGAAGGGACCTTAAAGACCATGTTATTCCCACCCTTGCCATGGGCAGGGACACTTTCCACAAGGCCAGGTTGTTCCAAGCCCTGCCCAACCTGGCCTTGGACACTTCCAGGGATCCAGGGGCAGCCACAACATCTCTGTGCCAGGAGGCAAAGCACCTGGAATTTAGATGCAATTCCATAGGGATCAGCTCAGAAATTCAGGGAGCATGTGACACCTCCGTGCAGCTCTTCCCAGCTCCAGGAGCACCGCCACTGCTTCTCAAAGTGCCCAAGGAGATGTCACAGGGGACAGCCCAGCTCCCCAAAACGTGAATAAATGCCATTATTTCCAGGGATTAATGGATTACTACACATGGCTACTTTCTATTTTGGCCTCAGAACCAAATCCTCAGGTGACCTGACAAGCTCAGGAATAAAACCTAGGCTTGAAGAAAAGAGGCCAAGAAAACCTGGGTTGTGCCACGTGGCACTGCCACGGCTGGGAGACTTTTTCCAAGGAATCTGATGTGCGAGCTGCTTCAAGAGCAGGTTAAATGGATCCACATCCCCTGCGTCCTCCTAAAGCAGGAATAAACCAGTGGAAACATCCCAGCTCGCACAGAGGAGGGTGGAGAGACTTGCTGGGATTTGGTTTTTAACCCCCTTGGGCTTTAGATTTACGTAGCTCAGGTTGTGCCCCAGATTTTTAGTGCTAGAAAAGTAATATTCTCCAGGATAAGCACCGCCAGCTCAGAAAACAGGATTACAAGGGAGAGACATGAAGGCACCGGCACTGCAGGCTGACAGATGCGTCAGCACTCGTGGCGTTGGCCACAGCAAGAACAAGTGTCCATCTCAAAAATTAAGTTTAATTAAACATGAAAGAAAATAAAAAAGGAGAAAGAAAAAAACGTTCTGCCTCTTCTTTTGCTCTTCCTGCTTTTCACCCACAAACCCCCAAACACTGTTAGTCTAAAGGACATGGCTGGGCAGAGAAGCTGTGGCTGCCCCTGGATCCCTGGGAGTGTCCAAGGTCAGGTTGGACAGGGCTTGGAGCAACCTGGGCTGGTGGAAGGTGTCCCTGCCCGTGGCAGGGGGTGGGATGAGATGACCTTTAAGGTCCCTTCCAACCCAAACCAGGCTGTGATTCCACAAGCTCTAATGCCCTGTGTTTCCTCCTGCTGGCTGGGGTTCCCCTACCTGGAGCAGGTGAGCCGGCACGGCAGCGGCTCCCCCGGCCAGGAATGCCAGGCACCGGGAGCAGCTCCCACCTCCAGCCAGGCTGGCTGCAGTGACCTTCTCTTTCCTCAAGTTCTACCTTGGGGACAGTCATGGATGTGACTCCGCCAACCCATCCCAGCAGTGCTAGTTACACTTTAACCGGAATAGCTCCGGCGTGACCTCGTTTTTGGTTAGGGCTTTATTGCACCATTATGTCACCGGGGTGAGCAATCACTGCTGCAGCTTTCCAAGGAAAACTGTTCCACTGGGTTATCATTTCATAAAATAACGAGGGAAAGAAGAGCTCCTTCCCTTTCCAAACCAACAGGGGGAAAGCTGCACGAAGGTGGAATCACAGAGTCCCAGAATGGTTGGGGTAGGAAAGGACCTCAAAGCCCACCCAGTGCCACCTCCTGCCATGGGCAGGGACACCTTCCACCAGCCCAGGTTGCTCCAAGTCCCGTCCAACTTGGCCTGGGGCAGTTCACTACGCGTGTTTTCAGGGCCAGCACGGGCAATGCCAAGTCCCACTGACCCCTGTGCCCAAACCCAGGCCCTCCAACACCATTCCCATGCTGGGCATTTGGCATCCAGCAGGACTAGAGCTCCTGGCTCAGCTCCACAGGGAGCACAGCCCACCCAGGACTCTGCACGCCATGGATGCGATCCCACCGGCCGGGATCACATTCCCAGTATTCCTCTCACCATTCCATAGCAATTTGCTACTTGGAGTCACACATGAAGCTACAGGAGCAAATTTCAGGAAGTTTTATCAAATCCCATATTTCAACCTGAGTTTAAAAAAAAAATGGATATATCAAGTTTCCACTTCCTTATTTTTAAATCCTTGGAGTTTTGCCTCAGAGACTCCAAAAGTCCTAAAATCCAGAGGGGAGAAAAATAAATAAATAGGCTTAAGATATTTACTGAGGTGTTCACGCAGTGCAGAGCCAAAAACTCAAGCAGGGACCTCTCAGGTTGGAAAACCTTCCCTAAAATTCAGCCACACAACAAGTTTTAAAACATTCTGCCATGAAAAGTTAAATTGCACCATAAAACCCCCATAATATTTCAATGGGACTGTCTACAGAACACTCACTGTTGGGTTTATTTACATCTTACATTGTATATATGACATTTTGTACAACAAGACAAGCTTTGTTTCTGACTCCCCAGGAACAGCAAGAGAATTTAAGGGACAAAAATCTAATTTTAAAATCATTTATAATTTAATACAGCCACTCACCAAATTATATCTGACAGTAAAAATTCCTCATGTACTCTATATGAATACTCTCAATAAAGATCATTTAGAGGAGAGGGAAATAAGTAGATTAAGAAATTACAAATCAGAATAATCACTTACACATAAGAGACTGAGCAAGGCAAAGCACCAATTAACCGAATAAAATGAATTTCCATTTGGAATAATCAAGCTTGATAGACTGTCTTCCTTGCTTAGTCACTTTGTGTCTAATTCAGGTGGACAAATTAATGTATTTGCTTTGATTGTCATATCAGGGGAGGTCAGCAGAAGTGGCACAGAGTATGTGGGTGACAAAAATCAGCAGCAGACAGCCGAGAAATGATGATTTTTGAAGTGCTGGAGGCAGGTGAGCACTGCAGCCACCCACGGACTGTATCAGGGTTCACAGAGAAAACACCTCATCTGTTCCAAAACTGCTGCTTTAAGACACATCCTGAACACAGACAACAATTGCCACTGTTGGAATATTAATATTTGAATTCTGCTGGCCCAGGATAGCTGGTTCTGTGCATCTTCCCCAGTAAGATTCCAAGCCCAGCCTAGCACAGCACAGTTGAGCTCAAATCCCTTTCAATTAGCAAGGCTGGGATCTCCCGGGAATGTAAATCCTGGCTTGGCAGCAGCACATCATGCCCTGCATTAGCAGGTCTGCCCTGACAGGGATTTACCGACAGTAGGGACACCGGGGGGACATTCCACCCTTACCAAGTGGCATTTCACACCCTAAAAATGGAGGGGAATTTTTTCAGTCAATAGGATTCCACAAACGCCCCCAGGACTGGATGGGCTGGATTAGATGAATTGAAAAGGTCCCTCCCAGCCCAAATTATTCCGTGCTCACCAGGAGGAAGCAGCACTGAGCAGGACAGTCAGCTCTCCTCTACTATCTCCTTGTGTTCTTTGGTATTACTGCTCACCAGCATCAGGTTTAAAGCAGTTTTGAAGAGATGCTTATTAAAAATTAAAAATAAACTGAATGAAAGAGGATTGGCTACCCTGTTTTTAAAACTAGGAACATAAAACGAACTCCACAGCCTTAATTTTGGGAAAATACCCATTGCCCACTCCTGTATTAGATATATGGATTCTCTGCAGCCCCGTGGTTCTGGAAAGGAAGGGAGAAGAAAGGAGAGATTGTTTTTCCATGCCCAGATGAAACAATGGAATGGGTGGGAAGATACTGGGACATCAGACCTAAAAAGCTACATGGGTCAGACTTGCACTAGTCAGCTTTTGTATCACAAAAATCATGGAATCCTTTAAGTTGGAAAAGCCACATCAGACCACCGAGTCCAACCATCCCCCAGCACTGCCAAGGCCACACTGACCCTGTCCCCAAGTGCCACATCCACACAGCTTTTCAATCCCTCCAGGAATGGGGACTCCAGCCCTGCCCTGGGCAGGCTGTTCCAATGTTCCAACATTTCTAATGGTGACCATTCTCTCAGTGAAGAAATTTTTCTTAATTTCCAATCTAAACCTCCCCTAGTGCAACTTGAGGCTGTTTCCTCTCGTCCTGTCCCTTGTTCCAAAGCCGATGTACTGACAACACTATTTCACTATTTCTTACCTGATGTACAGAAAAGTGTTTAAAAACTCCCCAAAAATGTAAACAGCCTGTAATTCCTTCTGTTATTAAAAAAAAATAAAAATAAAAAAATCCCCAAACCCCAAATACCTATATTAATTTTTTTAAAAATCCCCATATCACATTTTTAAGAGTCATAGGTGTTGTATCACAAGCTGAGGCTTTAATCATTAAGGAAGGGGATAAAATAACTCCTACCTGAAGTGTACAGTCCCATGATTTCTGTGTAATTAATTAAATGAGTCATGTTTTATTTAGGTGCTCAACAACTGCAAGAGGATTCATTCTAAATACAGTATAGCTGTAAAATGCTCAATAATACAGGGAAGCAAAAAGGGCTTTTTGGCAAGAGGTCCTTGACAAGTCCCCAAGGCCATTCCCCCACCTCAGGATGGACCTACCCTGCTCCTGACATGTTAGTCTGGAGTGTTCACCCACATCTCCAGTTCTTCTGCATCCCTCAGCTCCATTTTACAGTCCTTCTTGTTTCCTTTAATTTTTAATTCTTTGAAGTTATTTTGGAGTCAGCCCACTGCTCCTCCTCCCCAGGATCCAGAAGAATGGATTCCAAGTTATTCCCCTTTCAGATTCCTACATTTGAAGATGGGCCTCTCCCTTCAACCCTCTCTCCTGCAAACTCAGGAAAAGCAGCAGTTCTTCCAGCCTCTCCCAACAGATCACTTCCCACGCAGGCCAAGTCCCTCATGGCCACAAAATGTATAAATAATAGATCTTAAAGATAATCTATAAACAGCAATATAAATGTCCTATACGAACAATAGAGGCTGCTGTGAAGGCCACCCCCCTGCACCCTCCAAGGCTCTCATTTTCCCAATCAGCAGCTGCAGTTCCACCACATCCATCTTTTCCCAACATGCTTCCAGGGACGCATTGTCTCTGAGACGGGGCAGGACAATGCAGACTCACCCAGAGCCCCTGAGGTTGGAAAAGCCCTCTCAGGTCATCGAGTCTAAACGTTAACCCAGGGCAGCCAAGCCCACCACACCTTCAGGTCCTGCTGAAACCCACAGGGCACGTTACCCTGTCATGGGAAATGCGTGGCACGACAGGGTAAGTCGCTCTCCACACACCTTTCCAACAGTTTCCAGTACTGACGTTTAATAGTTTTAGGAATTTCCTGGAAACTGAGCTAGGCTGTGAAAGCTCCAGTGCCTCTTTGTCTCCTTTAATGTCAGGACACGGCACTCAGGGCTCTGGCCCAGATGATGAGGTGGTGACTGGTCAAAGCTTGGACCCGACGATCCTGGAGGTCTTTTCCAACCTTAGTGATTCTGTGATTCCCAAACGGACCCACACAATGCCCTTTGCTCATACAACATCTCCTGCCCTCACAACCCAAACCCAGAGAGGACTCCAGCATATTCTCAGAGGAGAATTTCACACTGACTTCACACCCACCTTCATCTCAGTGTCCTCCCCTCACCACAGCCCCAGTCCCCATCCCCACACCAGCATTACCACATGGCACTGGCAGGTTGGGTTGTCCGTTCCTTGCCCATCCCAGGCAGGGCAGGAGCCATCTCCATCATCCCCTGCTGATGAGGACAGCTAACCCACCACCCTTCTGGTCCTCCACCTACCTTCAGCGTTCACCCACGGAGTCCCTGAAGGCACAGCTCCTTCAGAGACACACAAGCCCCACCACGCTCAGTCATCCTGTGAAGCTCCAGCTGTGAAGGAGCAGAACAACTTCGACTCCACAAAACCAGAAACTTCACGAGAAGTCGATTCTTCTCTTTTCAGTCCCCGAGAGACAATTTACTTCACGTCCTTACTGCAGTGCCTCAGCCAGCAGGCTGCAGCTCTGGGGGCACAGCTCCTCACGCAGAGACACCCTGGACCTGCAAGCCCAGGGCTGAGCCCAAATTCCACCTCCCGACAGCTTTGGGCAGAGCAGAGGAGGCAGAAACCAGGAAGCAGAAGAGCAAATCCCAGAGCTGGAGGCCACCAGCCCACCTGTGCACAGTGTCACCACCCCTCCGAGCTCACCTCGCCCACCGTCCGCGCTCAGTGTCACACGCCAGCCGCTGGCAGGTGACTCCCCACGCCATCCTCCACCAGCTGCTTCCCATACAAGGCACAAAACCAGCTGCAAAAGTGATTCTTGAGCTACAGGATATTCCTCAAGCTACAGGAAGAGCCAAATTAGTTCCCTGCGGTATTTAAATCGCCGCATTGCTGCGGGTTCATCCCATAATCAGTCCCCTACCGTGAATCTCTGTTGGATGGCATTTTACAGGGAGAACAAACTATTTGCAGTCTGTTGGCTTTTTTGGGGGGGGATAGTGGTATTTTTTTGGTTTTTTGTTTTGTTTTGTTTTTTTTTCACTTCTGCTGTGCAGTTGGGCTCGCACCTATTCCCTTTTTTGAAGCCTCTTTCACCATTTCCTCCTCGCTGCCCCTCCCGGTTGCGGCAGCGGCGGTTTCTGCAATGCAGCACATGAATTTTGGAGCCCAGCATTGCTCTCAGCTGTCAGCAAAACGACCTGGGGACAGCAAAAGTGCCCCCTCCTCTAACCACTGCCAGAGGGATGAAAGAGTTAAAAACAGAACCTTCCCTGCCACATCAGGGCTATTGACAACCAGCAGAACATCTCAGATCAGGAGCCAACCACACAATTTCACATACGGAAAAGCTTCTCAGGAGCGTGGAGCCAGCCCTTCCCTGGCCTCCTCCCCAGCACCATCATGGCAGCCTTTGGAGGAACCCTTGACTAAGCCCAAGCCTTTGGAGGAACCCTTGACTAAGCCCAAGCCTCTAGAGAGCATAAAGAGCAGCCCCTGAAGTCCAAGACAGGGTGGGAGAAAAGGCCTCATCATCTTTAGGGCAGAGGAGGTTTATAAATTGCCTGGGCTCTCATTGCCAACCTCACCTTGCCCTGTCAATCCCTCTTCCTAACCTGAACCTCTTGGAATTCTCCATCAGAGGCAAAATCCTACAAGACACTTTAAAGTCCCGAGGCAGAGGCTCAGCAGGGTGGGAATGACATCCAGATAAGGAGTTCCAGTGTGAGTGAGATGCCCTGGATGAGCATGCCACGGGGCTGAGGGTGCCATGGGGCCGAGGTGGTGCCCCCGCGCTGGGTGGGAGGGGTGGCAGGGCAGGATGCCAGCGCTGAGTCAGTGGGAAGCCCCAGCCACTGTCACCGTCCCCACAGCCTCCAGCACAGGCAAAGGAAGTGGTTGTGACTCCAGGGCAGGTGGTGGCACCTGTGACCCACGGCCACCACAGGATGCTCACACATAGAGAGCTGCCCAACACCCAACGGGAGGATCGAGCCATGAGAGACTGAATTGAGATTCCTCTCTGGGGAAAATGAAGGAAAAAACATTGGATTAGTTTATTATGTTATTATTTTTACATGTTCTCTATTATCAGGTCTACGTCACAGCTGTTTCAAGCTCCTATTTCACCTCCAAATGTGTCTCCCACTGCATAAATATTCATTGTCCATCCTTCTTGGGCTCATTTCAGATAAAGGTCTCTACAGCAAGGCTCTATTTTGGATTATTTACTATTTTACTTCTGAGCTCACCAAAGGAGTGAGTTCATTAACACAGAAACACTGAGAAGGAAAAGAGACTTATCAGACTAATCAAGGGACTAATCAAATAATCCGGCATTGGTCAACAACAAGTTCCAGGAATTCCTTATAAAATCTTAGAGGAACAAACATTTCAGGAAAAACACTTTGACTGATTTTAACATCTCATTAATATCTTTTGTAATACTAAACATGTACCCCATGCCCCAAATTAGTTACGTTTACCTGAACACAGATGGAGAACCTTTCCAGCCAACGCAAAAATCTGCATTTACATTTTCACAAATCTCCAGCATCCCCCTTCTCCCAACAGGCCTGTGACTCAAGTCACAAATTAGGGTCACCTTTCCCCATGCATTGTCAGCAGATCAATCTGTGCTGCCTCTCAAGCAGGGCTGGTACATAAATTAGGCAGTTTGCAATTGATTTGCACAAGAAACCCTTGAGCAGTGAAGTGAAACACCAATAAAATCTTACAATTAACTTGAAGTTGCCTTTGGTTCCCTCCCAGTGGCCTTCTGTTCCTCAGCTGCAGAAAATGGATCACTATACAGATGTGCCCTTGTAATAGAGCTGGATGAATATTCAAAATTGCTTTCTGAAAACAAAACCTAATTATGTAACATGGAAAATACGCAGAGAAGTAAAACACTGCATCGTGCCTACGTTAAATGCCTGCGTTTCATCAGCAAAGTGTTTCATTTTGGAGGAGAGAAGGGGAGGAAGGGAAAGACCAAAAGCAGAAGGGTGTGTCCTGTCTGGAGAGTGAGACAAGGCAGAGAAGGAGAACATCTGGACATGTGAGGATTCACTGCTGACACCTCGAGAGATGTAATCCAGGCAGGAAGGCAGCAGGGTCAGGGGCTTCAGATGTATCCAAAGTCTAGCACAGCTTTGCACAGCAGAGATCCAAACCCAAACAGGGATCCTGCAGTAAAGGGAATGCCCAAGTTCCCAAATTAAATGTGGATTTAACTGCACCAGTGGGGGCTCTCCCACTGCTTTCAGGGCCTGTTTTAAGGCTGGCCACAACACATGGCCACGTCCCAGCTCACTCCTGATCCTCCAACTCCACCGTGATCCTCCACACCAGGTCCCTGGAGGTTGGTGGCCCAGAAGCCCACAGCCCCTGCAGGCAGGAGACAGCACCAGGAACACCCTTCGGAGCACACCTGGCAAACCAGCTGTTACCTGGGAAGAAGCCAAGTCCTGGGCATGTTCTTCAGTGTCAACTGCGTCGCTTGGCAGAATTTAATGACACAGGTACTTATTAAAGGGTGAGGATGGAAATGGAGACTGACATTCAAGTTAACAGCAAAGGCTCTCCTTGGCTGGTGCAGGAGGTCAGCTCGGTGGTGAGATGGGTCAGGAGATCCAGTCCCACCACAGAGCTGCTCAGACCTGCTGCTTCATGTCACCCTGCTCAGCATCCTCCACTTGCACTTTGAGTAGAACAAGCCCATGGCTTTGAGCTAAAGCTGCCTCCCATATGCAGCAGTAGACTTTTGGCAGCTGTGTAACTGGAGGAACAGTGATGGCACCACCGTATTTCAAGGTCTCTTATCCTTCTCATCACCTCTGCATGGGGCTGACACCCTCCTCCAGCAGGTCCACTGGGCACGGAGCTGCCAAGACTGAAAGGAAGAAATTTATCACTTCAATAATTCTAAGATACCACCTTAAAAGGCAAGGATTAGTATTCCAAAGACACTAAAGTAATCAAAGAATTCCTGGCTGAGAGGGTGGGCAGGCCCTGGCACAGGGTGCCCAGAGAAGCTGTGGTTGCCCCTGGCTGCCTGGAAATGTCCAAGGCCAGGTTGGATGGGGCTTGGAGCAATCTGGTCTGCTTGAAGATGAACTTGATGACCTTAAAGGTTTTTTTCCAATGTCAATTACTTTATGAGTCCATGTCCCTGCTCACTGGGGGAGGTTGGACCGGATGACTTTAAAGCTCCCTTCCAACCCAAAGTGTTCCCTGTTTCTGTGCATCCTCCTCCTCCCAGCACATACAGGGATCAGTTGGATCAGCTGCTCTGCAACACAAAGGCTTTACACATTCTCTTACCTTTTGTCTCCTACCCCCAGCTTGTTCCTACTCATGCCAACACACCCACACATCTCATTGCCAACTGATGGGGCAGAATGAGGGGGAGGAGGAAGGAAAACTTTCTTTTTTTTCCCCCCCCTGAAATCTGAACCAGTTTAATGTCCCTTTGGGGGTTATTTTTAAAGCTAAAGCAACAGGAGCTCCTGATGTTCAAACGAAGGCACTCATGATGCAAACAGGACCACGCTCACTCCCTGCATCCCTGGGGGCTCTCAGGAAGCAGCAGCACCAAACCAGCACACCCTGAGGTTTCCAGCAGGCAAAAATCCACACTCTTTGGAGCCTTTTCCCACCTCCCTGCAGCTTCCACTTAGGAAATGTGTACTTATATATGTGTATTTTTATACACATTTATATTTGTGTATAACTCTCTCTGTCCAATTTTGGGTTTGGGTTTTTTTTAGGGTTTTTTTTTGTTTTGTTTTGGCTTTTTTTGTGGGGTTTTGTTTTGTTGTTGTTTTTTTTTTTTTTTACAAAGAAGCACTAAAACTTCACCTACTAAAAGCTGCTCCATAATATTTATCCTTCATACCATCTCCTGGGAACAGCAGCATTCCCAGCAAAAAGCCAACCACAACCAGGGTGAATGAAATCCAAGGCCATTCACGCCCTTTCCCGCTGATCAGCCAGGCTACACTGGAAATTGAACAAGTACAAAACAATTACAAACCCAGTGAAGCAAACCCTGCCAGATGTTGAACTTCCACCCCAGACAATTCCATGCAACACCTGTTCTGTGCCTGGTGCCGGCTGGGAACAACAGCATGCACTGGGATTCCAGGGGAACATTTGTTTTTCCAGGGGAACATCTGTTTTTCCAGGAGCTGCTTGCTGACCTTTCCTCCCAAGCCTGATATTCCAATTATTTACCCGGACTGGCTGGGGCAGAAGGCAATTCCCTGCTCCCCCAGCACCAAGAGCTAAAGCAACAGCACAGCCCCTGTTACGGATCTATCGGAGCATCCGCCACCAGGGTTTGCCAGTCCTCTTTTCCTCTGACATTCCCTAAGTTAGCTGGTGTATTTATTTCATGGAATTAAACTTATGGTATCAACAGCACCGGCTTTAATTCTAAATACAGCTCTGGGACATGAAATGCAGCTGATTTACTCAGCCATTAAGTCCCAAGCCTGCTAATAAGCCATTTATCTCAAAAAAAAGATCATTACCAATGTGGATTTCGAGGGATGGTAAAGCTCTTTACAGCCTGGAGCCTCAGGAAAGGAAGAGAAACTGAATTTACTATTACAATTAAGCCAGCAAGCCTTGGAGTTGTTAGATATGCAAAATCCAAGCCTGTACAGCTCTTGGAGCTGCATCAAATCCCAGGGATGTGGGCACTCCAGCCTGCCCACAGGAGCTGCAGGCAGCATTCCTGGGATGCTGAGTAGCTGCATCCCTGGAATTCCCCCACAGCATCACTCCAGAGAGTGCTGAGAGCACCAACACGTGCCCTGGGTCTGCACCTAAGAATACAATTCCCTCCTGACTGGACCATCCGCAGCTTTTCAGGTGTAACACACAGGACTGAGGGTGCTTGGTGGGGAGCGGGGAGAGATTTTCCTGTCCTCAAGTCTGCCAAAAAATTAGTAGCACGAAAGAGGAACAACAACAACAACAAAAAAAAAACCCCACAAGGAAAATGCTGACACAGGCTGGGAAAGCTGAGAAATGGCTTTGCTGTCGAGGTCTGACTCCCTGCAGGGAGGAGAAATTCAGCAGGAACTCCCAACTCCTCCCCAGAATACAGATTACAAGGGCAATTCACCACTGAAACCACATCTGCAGTGGTTTTCCCATCATTTGATGGAAATTGTCCATTGGAATTTTCCATCATTTCGGTTCAGAGCAGCCTTGGACTGGAACAATTTAAGAAAACCCAATAAAAGGGCGTTGGGCTGAGCTGAGCCCTTGGAGCATCCTCCAAAGTCTGAGGCCTTCTCTAACTTTAAGCTTGGCCTGGATTTGGAGAAAGGGAAATATATTGAAAGATACCAAAGCAGAAAACCAAATTACTGTAGTTCTTTTGGGGAAAAACCCTCCCTGAGACAGGTATGATGTCCAGGCAGCCACTCCCCTCCAGAACCCTGCCAAAAATCAGCCAAAAAATGGAGTAAGGGCAGGAAGGCAGGATTCAGATATTGGGAGTTCCCCTTTAAAACACCTGCAAACCATTCCAAATTTACTCTGGTGGCCACATTCTCTCACAACAAGTTTCAGAAAGGGGAGCTCAGGGTACTTTCCAAGCTCACTGGACACGACTCAGCCAACTAAGCCCAGCTTAGCGGGCGACCCACCTGGGCTGTACTCAAACATAGGACTTACACCACCCACCTTTTCCCAGGGATTGCAATATATTCCAGTGCAGATGCTAAGTGGTTTATTGTGTTTTCTAATATGCTTTCAAATACTCTGGAATTCAGTAACAGGCATAGAAGAGTCCAGCTTTTCACCCTCTCAGCAACATCTCCTTGCAATGGGGGGCCAAGAAATAGGGAGCTGGGAGGAGGTGAGGCACTAAGAAAATAAATAATAGGGCACATTTTGGGTCCAAAAACACCCTGCACTGTTACCTGTCTTTCCCCTGGACTGTACTAAAGGATACAGCCTCTCTTCAGTATCAGCTGCACGATAGAGACAGTCAGCTGTAAAGAAAAATTTTATTTTAAGCTTAGAAAAAAAGGACAAAGGGTTTCACAGGTTTTTTCCCCCCACCCCTACTGGCACAGCTAAGCTTAAAAATTGAGCTGCAAAGTTCAGGATGATGCTCAGTATCACCTGCAAAGCACCTGACACCTGAATGCCACTTCTGATAAATGATCCTGAAATCAAAGACACAGAGAGTTGGGGAAAAATGTACCAGAAAAGATGCTGATCCCTGACGGCTGCAGCAATACCAGCTACCCCACCAGAGATGTCCTCCCCACGGGTTTGACTGGCCTCCCATCCATCACCGTGGTGTCACTTTTACAGCCCTCCACACGGATGGATTCATGTCGGTTCCCTGCAGCAATGACATTCATATTGCAAAGCCTGGCTCTTGAGGAGCTGTAAAAGGTGATTTGTCACCCCTTGGAATCACAGCTGGAAGGGTGGACTCTTCTGCACAGCTCCCAGCTCAGCCTTCCACACGGGGCAGTGGTCAAACTCACAGAGGGCAGGGCTAGATGGGATATTGGGAAGAAATTCCTGAATCAAAGAGTGGGGAGGCACTAGAATAGTTTGCCCAGAGAAGCTGTGGCTGCCCCTGGATCCCTGGAAGTGTCCAAGGCCAGGTTGGACGGGGTTTGGAGCAACCTGGGCTGGTGGAAGGTGTCCCTTTGCTGCTCTGATCAAACAGTAAGAATTCACACAGGAAATTTAAAAAAAGCAGAACAAAGATTAAAACCCCCCATAAAATAACACGCCCCCAACAAGCCGTCCACCACCTCCCTTGTCCTTGGTATTTAGGCCACACTTTGGGACCAATCTATATAAAAATACAATAAATGATAACGATAAAACGTCAATATACAGAGTGAAGGTATGAGAAACATGCTAAAAGACCATCAGAAGGAGATTTTTTAAAAAAACCCAAGCAAACAAAAACTGAAAAGAATTGCTCTGCCAATGTTTTTGTTGTATTGCCCCACTGAGTTTCCTGGTCTCAGTTCTTGACTCCCCTCCCCAGCGTGGCCCCTTTCCCTCCCCAAGGCCCCCGTGCAAACCTCATCCTGCTGCTCATCCCCCTCCCCAGCCGTGCTCTCTGCCCTTCCAAAGCAGCACTTTTCTCAGAAATAATCCTTGCACTTTCATGCCTTTTTTTTTGGCTATTCTAAGATCGGAAATGGCTCAAAACAAAACTGAAGGTGTCCACTTGTATTTTTGTTTCGCTCACCACCGAGCCCACCAGTGCTCTGGCTGAGGAAGGAAGAGCTGTTGTATATTGGTCAGGAGCCGTTGAAACACCACAGAATTGCCTTTTTTGCAATTAAATTGTCTACATTTTTTGTGCTTATATTTGGTACAGGGATATGACTGACATCCAGGTGTTTTTGTGGCTCCAAAACCCTTTCATTCCCAAGTCCAGCTCCCTGCTGGGGAAGCTGCTGTTGCACATCTGCCCTTGGCAGAGGCACAGCCATCCTGCTCAACGACTGGGTTGGGGAAAAGTGAGTTTATCTGCAGAATAAACACTGGGATGTTATTGCCATCGCTCTGCCCGTCATCATGAAAAGCAGAGCAACGAAGCACGTCAGAACCACGTGTTACACTGAGGTCCTGAGCATATTTATGGTGTCATCAAAATAATCAATAACAACCCAAACCTATTCTCAACTCACTCAAAAAAACTGGTGGAGACTAATGCTTTTGTGCAAGGCCTAACTGACTGACAAATATCACATTACAGTGTTTTAACCATTTTTTAAAAATGTATTTTGTGGGGAAATAAACCCCAAAACCACTCTGTGTTTCTGCTCAACGATGCCATAAGTAGGGGTAACCATAAGCAAGGAACTCAAGTTTGATAGAAATGATGGGCTGGAAATTATACCCCACAAAAGCTGTGGCTGCCCCTGGATCCCTGGAATTGTCCAAGGCCAGGTTGGACAGGGCTTGGAGCAACCTGGGGTGGTGGGAGGTGTCCCTGCCCATGGCAGGGGGTGGCACTGGGTGGGCTTTGGGCTCCAGTCTGGGATTCTATGCAGAAAATCCAAGAGTGTAATGATGTCCCTGCTCATCAGGAGCAACTGGACACTGAGGATCTTAAGTGGAGACTGGAAAACTTAAACTCTGTCAATTAGCAAAATGTTTTCATTCTCAAATATAATTCAAAAAAAAAAAAAAAAAACTAAGAAAAATTCCTTTGCCTTCTGTAATTAAACTGCCCCAATGGTGCTCACTTGAGGCAGAAAAAGGCTGAAGCATCAAAAAGCACACACATAACTCTTCTTCCCTAACTATCTAGTGCTGGATGGCTTCTCATTTCTTCTTTCAAATGAAAACATGAATTTCATTACTGGAACATTATTAAACTGCCTTTTTTTTTTATTTCCAATCTGAAAACCCAGTAATACCATCTGAGCATCCCAACTGTCAATCAGAACAGCCCCGGGCTCAGATCTGCAGGAACTTAATCAATTAGTAATTAATCAGAAACAGAGCTGAGTAATAAGAACAAGCTACACAGTGTGCTACATCTGCAGAAAAATCAGGGTTGTGACTGCTGGTATCTGTGGGCACCACAGAGCACAGCACAAGCTCACGGGCTCTTATGCAAGTCCACTGAAAGTTTTCCTTAAAAATGCTATTTTGCTTTTTTCTTCTTGAAGTGACACAACAGAACTTCTCTCCCCCAAATATACAATATACACTTCTTCTCCAAACACCTGCAGGAGGACAGGCTGCCTTGGGACAGGCAAAGTTGCTGCCTTACCCAGCCCTCTGCTCTTTTCCACTCAGTTCACTCTTAAATAAATTTAAAAAAAAAAAGTTATCCTGCCTCCAAGATATATCCCTCCTCATCCTTCATATCTGGAAAACTCTCCACAGGCAGCACAATTTGCTGAAATTATTGTTTAATTTGATTTCCATCCTCCCAAATGCTTTACTGACAGCATCCTCCAGCCATGCCCCAGTACAACAAATGACCCTCCAGCTCAGGGAGGGAGCAGCACACACCAGAAACCCCACCAAAAATCCTCATTTTTGCACGTTGCAACCTTGCAGAAGAATGAAGGGCTTTGCCAACAAACCCATGGCTGCTCTGGTGGCCCTTTTGAGCATCTCCCTGAGCCCCAGCTCTTCTCCAAACCAGCAGCGCCAGGGCTCGCTGGGGAGCTGAGAGCAGGCAGAGGGGCTGACAGGCAGCAGCGAGTGAGTTCAAGTGGAAGAGAACTAAAATACGCACCAGGGAGGAGGTTTGCAGCCAGTTCAGTGCATTGGAGATGCCACCGACAAACGTGAGAACAGCAGAAAAAGAAAAGTTGCTGCTCACAGTGCGTAAAAAATTATTGACAGCATTGCACGAGTAAAGGAAAGCGGTTCCGGCCATGGGGGCTGCTGAGTCTTAGGGAAATTTGAACTGTCACAGCCAGAAAAATCACTGAAATGTTAATTAAAAATTAACAAAAAGCAGGATATTCAGTCCAACACAGTGTAGAATCATAGAATTGATTGGGTGGGAAAAGACCTCCAAGATCATCAAGTCCAACCTTTGGTCCAACTCCAGTC
>VWZG01011267.1:62781-102771 GCA_013396735.1 Grallaria varia | reverse complement strand
AGCCTCCTCTTCTCCAGACTGAACACCCCCAGCTCCCTCAGCCTCTCCCCAGAGCACTTGTGCTCCAGTCCCTTCACCAGCCTTGTTGCTCTTCTCTGGCCCCGCTCCAGCCCCTCAATGTCCATCCTCAACTGGGGGGCCCAGAACTGACCACAACACTCCAGGTGTGGCCTCACCAAGGCAGAGCCCAGGGGAAGGATCACTGCCCTGCTCCTGCTGGCCATGCTATTTAGATCTGTACTTCACTTTAGATCTGCTCTGTACCTTCACACTGAATTCACATTAAAATATACAAATAACCAAACCAAGGATAAACGGAAACTGTGCAATAAACACAGAACGAAGTGAGAAAATCCATGCAAATTTATTCGGTGCTGTAGCCTCTCCGACCTCCAAACCTCCTACTGCTTCAGAGGACTAAAACCCTCCCTTTAATGGAAGAGCTCTCTGATAAACGCGTATTTAGGGCAATGACTTCCCACCTGCTCCAAAAACTATGCCAACTGCCCAAAAGATGGGAGTCTCCACTGCATCTTTGGAGAACACGGATCGTTAGACCAGGCAGCCAAGGGCACCGTATTGGTTTAGCCCTGAGGGCTTTGCTAAATAATTACATGAGGATTTTTCTTCCTTCAATGCCACCTAAACACAAACAGCAACTGTCAGTGCAGCAGTAGGTTTGCTGCTCAGCCTGGAGATTTGAGACCCTTAAGGGAAACACAGTCATAAATGGTTTGGGTTGGAAGAGACCTTAAAGACCATCTTGTTCCCACCCCTGCCATGGGCAGGGACACCTTCCACCAGCCCAGGGTGCTCCAAGCCCCCTCCAACCTGGCTCTGGACACTGCCAGGGATCCAGGGGCAGCCACAGCTTCTCTGCCCAACCTGTGCCAGGGCCTGCCCACCCTCACAGGGAAGGATTTCGTCCCAAAATCGCACCTAAATCTTCCCTCTGAGTTTGAACCCATTTCTCCTTGTCCCATCACTACAATTCCTGATGAAAAGTCCCTCCCTGGTTTCCTTGCAGGCCCCTTCAGATACTAGACAAGCATAAGCCAAACTAAACAGTTTATGGACATTTATGACACTCACAGAATTGTAAAACTACATTTATAAACATATATTCTTCTTATAAAAAACTATAAATATTTACATATGTATGTTTATGTATAGATGAGTGAACTTTCCCTGCCCCAAAGAAGAGGAGAGGATTATAAATTAAATACCACCACTATAATTTAGAAACTAAATTCTTTCTGCTGCAGTTACAATTCTGGGAGTACCATAAATACCCCTAAGTTATATGTTTTGGGTTTTTTTTAAAAAAAAGACAACATTAAATTCATCTTTTTGCACCTGCCATCCTGCAGCACTTGCTGTTCAATCCAAGACACGTCAAGGAATTGGCTGAGAGACGTAGAAGCTTCCCCTGCCCAAGCAGAGACCTTGCAGGTCATCACCACCCACCTCTCCACAGGTTTTACTTCCAGCTCCAAAGCAGAAGCATCACCCGCCACGCTGCAGGTTTGAAACGTCACTGCAAACCCTCTGATTTAGTCAGAAGGGGCCAAGCCATCCAAGCCACCACGAATATCCACACAAATTTAAATGCCAGGCACTTTCACTGAGCTCCTGCTGAACAACCCAGGTCTCAACCACTGATGTAGGACACGGGGCCACAGCCAAAGACGCACCAGGTTCACCAGCCACCCTTCCAGCAGGATCACACCCAATTTTAGAAGGGCAGGAGAACAGCGTCTAAAATTTATGTACAGCCTCCAAATCCACAAATGACTTTCCACAGCTGCCCACGCGCTCAGGAGTCATATTCACCAGCTCAGAAACTCGAGGAGAGGGAGCTTGTCTTGTCCCAAAGAAGAAGAGAGGATTATAAATTAAATATCACCACTATATATTTAGAAAATAAACTCTTTCCACCGCAGTTACAATTCTGGGAATGTCACAACATTTTGAGTTTCCTTGGAAATATTATCTGCAGAAAAACCCCCACATTTAAACATGATATATTCTCACTTATATTCTTGAATGCAGCCGTAAATGGAACTTGAAAACCCTTCCTGGGAAAACACGGCATAAGAATTCAGTGTCAGTCACTGCTCTCGCCCCTGGGCTGTACCAACCCTGCATCCCTGACACTCCATCCACACATTTCCCAACTCCCACCTTTTACTATTCCTAGCCCAGTAAACTCAGGGAATTTTTTTTTGTTGTTGTTGGCTTATTTGCATTATGAAAAAAAAAAATGATGTTTTTCTCGTCAGGGATCAGCAGAACGAAGGCTGGAAGATGCTGAGTGGCCTCCTTTAATGTGTGAGGCTTACACTTGACCTTCTGTTTTCTTTCCTGGATATTTACATCCTGCTGGCTCAGAAAACTGAGTAACAGGACAATGCACCGACCTGCTGAAGGGAAGCTTAAAACCATTCTCCTAAAAGTGAGTCCATGGCATTTTGTTCTAACAGGTTTTCAGTGATAAATGACTAATTTTCAGTTTAGCTCTCCTGGCATTTTTGATTTGGTTCAACAGATTTTTCCACGCAAAATTTCTCACTTCACTAACTCTAAGATACCCTCTCCACAGGCAAGGATTAGTATTTCAAAGACACTAAATTAATCCCAAAGAATCCTTTCCTTTGAGGCCCTGGCACAGGGTGGGCAGAGAAGCTGTGGCTGCCCCTGGATCCCTGGCAGTGTCCCAGGGCAGGTTGGACGGGGCTTGGAGCAACCTGGGCTGGTGGGAGGTGTCCCTGTCCATGGCAGGGGGTGGCACTGGGTGAGCTTTGAGGTCCCTTCCAACCGAGCCCAGTCTGGGATCCTATGAAGTCACAGACCCTGAGATGTGAGAGCTGTGAAATGCAGAGCTCTGGTGTTTTGAACCACAAAGTGCTCGACTCAACATCCCCATAAACCCTTGAACGAGGAGAACGTTCCCCCGTCATTTGTGAAATGCACACGTGGATCTGAAAGGGCAGTTTTAGGGCTCATTTCTTCACCAAAATGAAAATTACTTCAAAATCAGCCAGTTCTCTCAAAGAAGTAACTCTCTAAGAATGCCACTGGGATGCAGGAACACTCATTGCTAAGGCATCTTCAGGTTTACTTGTTTGCCTTTAGACCCCTCTCATCTTTAATTCCTTTTAGTCAACAAGAAGTATATTGTTTAGCTGAAAGTAAATCCATTTCTATTTGGCCATAAAGCAGCATAAAATCCACGCAAGAAAAGCAAGGCACCAAAGGAAGGTGGGGAAGAGGAAAGGATGGCATCTGAAATGAGGGCAAAAACTTTGATCCAGGCAACCCGTTGCTTCCCAAGGAAAGCGAGCACATCCCTCAGCAGCCTGCAGGAACAGGACACACTTCAATATTCCTTTCACTGCAGAGCAGCTCTGCAGCCCCACTGAGCCAGACCAGGGGGTAAAACACTGCATCACAACCGTCCTCCCGGCGAGCACTTTTCAAGTCCTTCATGAGATCCTTTTAGTGGGGAAGAACTTCAGGAAAAGGCAGCTGGGCAGAGTTTTTGAATGGATCTGCTGCAGTGCCTTAGAAACACCCCAAAATAGGGATTCCACTTATCCAACATGCCCATCAGCTTTGGGGAAGCAGCATCCCATTGTGGGAAGCAGCATCCCATTGTGGGAAGCAGCCTAAACCTGTAACATTTTTCCCTTCTTGTTCAGCCAAGGATTATGATCCCTTCCCATCACTCTGCTTTTCAAACCACTTCAGGTAATACAGCCAACACGTATTCATTGAAATTCTCCATGCAAACCCAGCAAAGCCTTTGGAGACTTCAGCCAAGAGCATTAAAATTATCTTTAAGTCTTCTTTTGGGCTGTTTGAGACATGCCTTTTATAGTCTCATCACTAATGTGATTACCAGAGAATTATTTTGGGGACTCAGCTGCAAACTCACTGAGCACTCTCAGAAATGCTGAGGATCAGCTGAGAATGTTCTGGTTTGATGTTGACTCGGGTACCGTTCTTTGGAAAAAACACAACTTCAAACACTGTTCACGCTTGTAAAGTGCCCTTGGAGAGCTGCTCGTTGAACTGCAGCAAAAGCCCAGATTACAGGAATTATTGCATGATTTTCTGTTAGAAGCCTGCCCAGGGATTCTCCTCCATCTCCTAAGGACAGGGAACTACCCTGGCCTGCAAAGGGGGGTGCTGTGCAGGGTTCTGATTGAAAAATAAACTTTTTTCTTTTCCACAGAATAATGGAATCGTTAAGGTTGGAAGAACCCTCTAAGAACATCAAGTCCTGCCATTCCCCCAGGACTGGCTTTAACATCAGAGGAGCAATAATAATTTTTTTTATAAAAATAGGTTTGAATTACCAAAATTATGCATGTTCAATACTCATTTTATCTCCACGCTCATAAAAGACCCCAAAAACATTCCACTTTCTCAGGAAGGAAATGGCATATGGAGCTGATGGATCCCACTGTCGACTCATTGCCACGTGCAAACAAACAGAGGAAAACCACCATGGGCTTCACAAGTCAATAACGGGAGGGAAGGGGTAGAGGTCAGGTCTTCATTGCCAACTCCAAGTTCTCCACCTTAGGAAAGCCAGGTTCAGGGAAATATATTTAAATAAATTTCTTGCAACTAGCCTAATGCTAAGATTACACTTCCAAAAGCAAGTTAATATGTTTGTCGGAGTAATGATTGCTCCTCACCTTCCTGAATTCACAGCAAACCTTGGAAACTCTTCTTATACACTGCAGTGGAAGCAGAACTTCCTGAATTATGCAGAGGGCTAAAAAGAATCTAGCAAGTTCCCTCAAAATCTAACGTTTCCATGAGAAAAGCATTTTTCCCCACAGATAAATTCACAGCATCCATAAAACATGATTTATAACCCGTTCATATTTCCTTCTAAATACCACACATCTGAGATGCCACATCGGGTCTTCAAACAACAGTATAAGTGTACTGGTGGAGGGTTAAAAGTCACCGAATGGTTTGAGTTGGAAGGGACTTGAAAGATCATTTATTTTTGACTCCCTACCATGGGCAGGGACACCTCCCACCAGCCCAGGTTGCTCCAAGCCCCAGCCAACCTGGCCTTGGACACTGCCAGGGATCCAGGGGCAGCCACAGCTTCTCTGCCCACCCTGTGCCAGAGCCTGCCCACCCCAAAGGGGAGAGATCCCAGACCCAGAAATTTTAGGAAGTCCTTGAATTTTCCATATCCCCTTTAGGGGTTTGGCTAAACAGCAGTTCTGTCAAACAGGTGCCATTAAAATGCCATATGCAATATCATATGGTATTTTCTTGCCTAGTTCAATTTTGTAGCTCCAGAGCACAAGAAATGGTAATTCTATGCAAAATAAGCCATGACTCAAAAGCAGGCTGCTTTGGCAGTTCAAAAATTCTCTGGTTTTATTTACGTGTTTCTGAGTTCTGTTAAATAGTTTAAAAGCTTCCTAACCAAAAAGAAAGAAAAAGCCACTTCAGAGATTTGTGTATAAAGAAGTTGAGAGATGTGATACCTTGAGGAGTGGCAAAGGAGCCCAGTATTAAAAATACAGCCATCCCATTTGGAAGATGACTGGAGGCAAGGGTACTTCCTCCAGTGCTGTAAAATAAATAACTGGAGCTTCAAAGCCCCTCACACGATCAGGGTGTCCTGATTTTACACACGCATTTCACTGGGGCTACACACAAACCTGAGGTCTGCAACAGCCCTTCTCTAATCTTGCACTAAATAGCTTTATAAATAGAATTAATTCAGCATTTCCTCTATATTTTTAGGCATAAACCCACTTATTTTTCTTGAGCATCACATCTCCAGCACCCGTTGGTTTTGTTGCAGAGACACTTTGAGACAGGGCTATGCCAGCGCTGCCATCACACACTAACAATAATTTACTCCCATTCACTTCTCCTCCAGCTTCCCCCCAAAACACAAGGTTTGCAATGCCCCTGTTGGTCTGAACAACTTGGACATCCCAAAACATCTACCTGAGAACATTCTGCATTTTTTCCAGCACAGTTCCTGCTGCCTTAGAACCACAGAGGCATTTTTTATCATTGTTGATATTAAATTAACTCCAGTGAGACTCACTTTCAGCACACCCAACACTCCTTTCAGACACAGTAAGGCTTTAGACCACTCCTTTACTGAGAGGTGCAATAGAGAACAAAGGGCTTCAACTCCTCCATTTAGGCAGACAAAGGCACAAAATCTCATCACCTACAGTGCTTTAGCCTAGAAAAAGAGAACAGGATAGGAGAGGATCAGATCCATGACCTCGGTATAGGTACACATACATTTCCCCCCACTATTTACAAATTCATCGTCTTTCAGACTATAAAGCCCAACACAAAAATACAACACAAGCCAGTTTATATCCTGGAGTCCTTTCCAATAAAAAATACATTTTTATATTAAGAAAAGTCAGAGTAAGTGTTAACAACACTTCTGGACGCCAAACTTAAAATAACTGTGTGCCCAGACATGCTTACAAATTTAAAAGTAAAACAAAAACCAAACCAAAACAAACAAAAAACCCAACAATAAAACCACAAACAAACAAGAAAGTCCCCAGCAAGCTGGGGGGGTTGTTTTGTTCCCTTCCTTTCATAACCATGGGAAATCATATGACCCCGACGGAGTCACGAGCCCCAGGGCAGTGACATGGTGATCCTGGAGGTCCTTCCCAACCTCAGCAATTCCATGATTCCATTTTAAACCAGTGACATGGCCCTGCTGAACTGGTTTGGGGGTGCAGTTCCCTGCAGCAACACATCACTCGTGCCCACCTGCCCCAGAACGACACAGCCCTCCGATGCAAATGCGAAATTAAAATTACCCCAAAAAGCTGCCTCCGCCCCTCCTCCTGATCCCACCTCCAAGAAAAGAGGTCACATCAATCCAACTGGAGCTGGTTACAAGGGGGATCCAGGTTATCCTGCACACCAGCACCCTGAGCAGACGCCTGGCTGGGTGGAACCCTCCCCTTGCCTTGCTGAGTAAAGTGACTCCTGCACCTGAGAAAGGCCATCAAACACCCTGCTCAGCAAGCCAGGTCACTCAGCAGTGCTCAAAATAATTAAATTATAAATTACAAACTTACTGTGTACGCGTATACTGATAATCGTGGGGTACAATGAATGTCATTGGGAAAATATCTAAACTCCAGGAAAAGGAATCCTCAGCGCTGGAGGAAGAATTCCAGCCCTGAGTGTGCCCACCAACAGAGTTCCCAGGGCTGCTGCACCCCCCTGAATAACCAGAACCCACGAGAGTTGATTGGAACATGAAGGTTTTCATCTCGAGCCAAGCTGACAGCAAACAGATGCTCAGGTGCAGCCCGTGCAGACAGGCAAGCTGGGTCATTTTGTCGTAATAAATATTAAATAACTACACGCATTCGATAAACACAACCAAGTAATATTATCAGAACGATTATACCAAATAATATTTCACAACACGTTATTTAATAATACTAAATAAATAGTCAAAATGCTGCTTTTTCCATGTCAGTTGTGCCCAGACTGGGTTACAGGAAGTGCCCCCATCAGTGAACACCCCACGGATGTCACAGCTGCTCGTCTGAAAGGAGACAAGCCCTCTACAATGTTATCAGCACAACCAACCACACGAGAGGCCGACATTCCCTAAAACTGGACAAGGTGATGTTCCTGGGGATGAGCCACCGTACAGTACAGGTCCTTCAGCCAGGGAGAGCTTCAGCCCCACCCAACTGACCCCACCAGAGCCCGAGTTCCTGAGACTTTCTGCTAAAACACTGAATTTCCTCTTCATTATCACAAGAATGACCTGTAGATCTGCATCATCTCCAGGAAACCACCAAATTCCTGCCTCCAATGAAGAAGCTCAAGAGGGAGCAGAATGTCATTCCAGGAAGAAAGAAGCCAAGGAGGAGTTTTACCACCTTTATCTATTTTTCCACTGTACCGTTTCCCCTCTGAATCCAACTCTTCACTTATGGCACTAGACACCCCAGAACCACATGGAGATCCATAAATCAGGCGGGTCCTGGATGTGACACTTGGCTTCACCCAGCCAAGTTTTTAAAGTCATTTTTAAGCAATTCCATGGTCAAATTGCCAAGAAAGGTTGGGTTTGCTTGGACTTTTGGTCACTACAAACTCCAAGAAACGGCCAAAAAATGGAGACATCTCCAGGTGTGTTATGGCATGTTTTGCCCAATCACAGATTGGTTTGGAAGGGACCTTAAAGACCGTCCAGTTCCATCCCCCTGCCAATGCTGCACTTCAGATAGAACAAAACTCATTAGCGAAAATATTCAGCTGCTTGTAATGAGTGACTGTTTCTCATTTCAGCTCAGAAAGTCAGAGCTACTTAACACCTATCCAGTAATCCTCAAAAAGGCGACACCTGGAGAAAGGGATGTTAGTTTGGGGATGGGAATGAGAATTCCCCACAATAAGAGCACAAAATGCTGTATTTTCCCTTTATGGGAAAAAAATAAAAAAACCAACCAAAAAACCCCCCAAAAAACCCCAAAAAAACAGAAGTGAAAAAAAAGTCTCTCCACAGAGCAGCGTGACCCTGCTGGAGAAAAGGGCTGCTGTTTTCCCACCAGTGCCTGGAACAGACCAAAGTGGGAACTGATGACTAAAGGAGCAACTAAAAATATCCCAAGTAGTCTGGATCCGGAGAGCTGTGTGCCCTCACTGCAATTAGCAAATAGCATATTCAGTTTCACTGACATTAATGAGAGCAACTAAGTTCATTTACACCTCAATTAACTTCAAGAAACGCTCGTTTTCCACAATTAACGACACTTCCTCCTTCCTTTTGCCATAATCCCTCTTTTTGTGCAGTAAATCACTGCCTCACTCGCTTCAAATATGGTTTGGAGGGAGGGAGTGGGTGAAAGAAGAGACGAAAATGCACTTCCAACACGTGCAAACAAGACTGGGAGAAGGAAACCCTCCCGTTGGATGGGAGCAGATGGATGTCAGCAGGTGTCTGGGATACAGCTGGAATTGTCTGGAAAATAGGGAAGAGCCACTGAGGGAAAAGTGCGGCACAAAAATCAGGGCAGGTCTGGTACCTGCGTCCTCTGGGACCTCACCAGGGCCAAAGCCCACGCTGACTCAGAGCTTCAGAGCCACTTCTCAACTCAAGGACAAGAACTCCCCGCAGGAGCATCAGCAGGTGAGGCCAAAAGGCCCCGGTTTGTCACTGCTCATCCAGGAACAAAGTCCCTGCAGGCCCTTCTCAACTTCTGTTCTTGAAGGAGACAGAGTTTGGAAGGGGCTGGACTTCAGTGGGGAAATGGCAAGGTAGGGTTTCATCAGCAGGTAACGTCAAGTATTCAATTTAAAGCACTAAAGAAGGGTTGAAGCATCACTGAGGGGAAAGAAAAAGAGGAACTGGATAGATGTGGTTACCTGGGAAAACAGCATGAGAAATAAATCGAGGGAGGATGAGATTTCCTCCCCAAACCACAGGTGAGGAAGATCACGGAATCACTTTCTGAGCTGGAAGGGACCCACAAGGACCATCAGTCCAACCCTCAGCCCTGCCCAGAACCAGCCCCAGGAGTCCCACCCTGTGCCCCAGAGCATCATCCCAACCCTCCTGGAGCTCTGGCAGCCTTGGGGCTGTGCCCACTGCCCTGGGGAGCCTGGGCAGTGCCCACCACCCTCTGGGGGAAGGACCTTCTCCTGAGATCCCACCTGACCCTGCCCTGACACAACTCCAGCCATTGCCTGGGGGCTGTCCCTGGTCCCCCCAGAGCAGAGATCAGTGCCTGACCCTCCTGAGGAAGCTGGACCTGCGCTGAGGTCTCATCTCAGATACTGAGGAAGGCAAACCCACCTGGACCCCAGGGGAGCAGCACGTTGGGGTAGAACACACGGATGTCCCAAACCCCTGGGATTTGCCTTTTGCCTCATCTACTCCTAATACATAATCTCGGAATACCAGAACGGGTTGGGATGGACCTCAAAGCTCGCCCAGTGCCACCCCTGCCATGGGCAGGGACACCTCCCACCAGCCCAGGTTGCTCCAAGCCCTGTCCAACCTGCCCTTGGACACTGCCAGGGATCCAGGGGCAGCCACAGCTTCTCTGGGCACCCACCCAGCCTCCTTTTCCTTTTGCTCAGGCACTGACAGCACTAATTAGCAGAGAAGTGTGCAAACATATGCTAATTGGAAGCAGCATCACTCAGGAGCAGCAGCTTGGCACGAGGCACTGGCTGGTGGAAAATCCAGCCATTGATTTTCCTATGGGCTGCTGTCATCGCCCCTGCTCCCTACAAATAAACAACCCAAGGAATATTTGCTTTCCAATGAGAGCTGGTGTCAGCATCAGTATGCATTTGCTGTCACACTTTCTGCAGAATAAACTGAGAGTTTACTATTTAATGTGTTTCAAAAATCATCACCAGAATTCCCGGTGGCATTATTGTGTATAATGTACATGTATCTTAAATGGCTGGCAAAGCACTGAACATCCACAGCCAGTTCGCATTTAAATCCTTTAAAAAAAAATCTTATCAAGACAAGGCATTAAACAGAATTGCTGCTCTTGAACATATTTACCAAGGAACAGAATAGAAACCGTACGTGAATAATGGCACAGCAATCACAGCAATAATACAGAAACGTCCTCTGGGGAAATACTCAGCACAAGTGAGTTTTGAGAGCTGCTCGGGGTGTTTACAGCTCACAAAAAACGTAATTCTGGACTTCTAAAGGATTTCTATAATTATTTATTTCTCCTCCTTACTCTGTAAGTTGGACCTTTGTGCAAAGGAATGCTTTTCTCTGAGGATAGGGATTTAAAAAAAACCAGCAGAGTGTTTTCCCACCAGCCCTTGACAGCTGTCTCTGACACCAGGGGCAGAAAACAGAGGACAGTCCCACTTGGAAACTCCCTGGAGTGAAACACAGAAAGCTGCAGATTTGACCACCACATTTAGAGATGCTGATATTCCATCCAAAAATATTTTGGGGCAGAAAATACTCCTTGGTCAAGTGCCGCTTGTTACCATGGGAATAGCTCCTTGGACTGAGCTCTATCCTGGACCTCAGATCAAAGGGAATTATATTTCTATTTTGGAACTGCGTCAGCTTAGAAATCAAGCAGAAATCCAGTATTTGGGCAGGACACAGAGTGCCAGATCCGAGGGGTTTATTTGCACAAATAAACCAGCAGAGGAGCAAGAGCAGAGCCCAGAACGTGGTACAGCCTGGCAGGAGCTCATCCTGCCCTGGCTCCTTTGGTGCCAAGCACCAGCAGCATCCACTCCAGTCACGGGCTTGGAAAAGTCCTCCTGTTGTAAAACCAGTTGTTTCCTGAAACACCACATTTTTGGGCTTGTTTTTAATTAGAAAGGAGCCTTTTTTTCTTCTGCAATGTTTCCTGTGGCATCCCCTGAACACAGAAAGCTGGCGAGGGTTCTGCACCAGCCCCAGCCATCCGGGGGTGCCCAGGGGAAGCTGCTGGTGCCCTGACACGTGGAGGGGGCACCAACCACGCCGTGTCCCCAGGGCTGGGGCCAGACAGTCCTTTGTGGGAGCTTTGGGTCACTTCTTTCATGCCCAACATCGAGGATTAAGGGCAGGCAAGGGGGGATCTTTGGGGGAGGAAGAAGAAGGATGGGAGAAAAGCACATTTCACAGCATGGGAAAAGCGTGAGGATCCTGGGAATGACTGTCCCCTGCCAAGGGATTATAGGGACACTGAGGTGTCCCAATGTCCCAGACACAACACGCACCATGGCTGCTCATCCAGCCCTAACACTTGGCTGCTCTCAGGCTTTTACCAGGGAGTGTTACACAGATACCAAATCCTTCCCTGGGAGGGTGGGCAGGCCCTGGCACAGGGTGGGCAGAGAAGCTGTGGCTGCCCCTGGATCCCTGGAAGTGTCCAAGGCCAGGTTGGATGGGGCTTGGAGCAACCTGGGCTGGTGGGAGGTGTCCATGCCCATGGCAGTGGGTGGGATGAGATGATCTTTACAGTCACTTCCAACAAAACCCACACAGACAGACCCCAAAATTACTTAAATGATCACTTTAAGCCTCAGAGGATATGAAACCAAACCAGTCAACCTGACTTCCTTTTAATAACCCTTTCAGACAAAACAGGTTTAAAAAGCAGCCTCTCTGGAATCTCCAATATTATAATTTACCCCCCCCCCCCCCCACACTAATATTGTCACTTCTTCAGTTTCTTTTGCATTTTCATCTGAAATTCTGGTTCATTAGTTCACACATGGTAAATTAATTTCTCTAACAGAAGGAACCTTCCAAAGCAGTAATATCTCAACCCCCTTCCCAGTTCTCTGCAGTTCCTGGTGCCGTGAACATTGGGCTGGTTCCTCCCCTGTCCATCCTGGACCACAATCACCCAAAGCACAAACACACCCCCTGCTTTGAAGCCCAAACCACAGTACCAGTTTCATAGAGACAACATGACACACAGGGACATTTTAGAGTAAAAAAATACAGGCCCAGGACACTAAGGAAGAACATCCTCCAAATTATATTTCCAGCTCTTCCTCCAATGAATTCATATCTTGCTTTTCTATAGTCCTCCCCTAATATTATTAATTTTTATTTAATATTCCTGAAGAGCTCATTCCAAGGCTATAAAAGTAACTGATTAATTTTCAGGCCTTCAATCTAAAACTAATTAGTTACATTTCAACAAGATCTGCCTATTAGATGTATTTCCACTGCCCCAGTCGTGGGGCTGCTGGTCCTGCCCTGCACCCCCAGCACCATTGGGGAAGATTTATCCCTGAATGGCAAAATAAGAGAGCAACAACCTCTGGATTTCTCCTCAGTGCTCCCAAAGACAACACACTTCATTAAACTACATCTACAGCCTGATTATTTTTATTTTCCCTTTATTTACCTGCTTCCCAGCTGATGCAGAGATGCCCACGAGCAAACGCCACCACCCCACGGGATCCATTTTTCCAGCTCAGTTCAACGTTGCTGCCTCTCCAACTCTTCTTGGAGGACGTATCAGCCAAAAAAGGGTGAGCTTTTTATACAATCAATTCAGTTTGGATGGTCCCACCCTGGGGATGGAAACCCTGACTGCTGAGTATTTTGCTTTACCATGTGATAAGTGCTCATCCTCCAGCTCCAGTGGAATAACCTGAGAGGGCTCTGGCTACATTAAACACCAACATTTTCCTCCTGTGACTGGAAAAATAAACGTTCAGGTCCACCAGTGACCGGCTGAACTTGCAACAAAGTGAAATCACCTTTTTCCTTCAACAGAGCAGCTCCCAAGGACCTGGCTGTGCATTTGTATCCCAGGAAATATTAGAGAAGGAAGAGGAGAGGGAAGAGTTCCCCCATGTGCCTTGTGGGACCAACAACCACAAGGCCTTCTCCTTAGACAGGAACAGCAATTGACAATAGTGGGAAGATCAGAAAAAAAGGCAAGTCTGAGTTAATGATTCCCAGAAAGACTCAGGAAGAACTCAAAGCCTGTTCAGATGGAAGAGCTGAACTGATTTGCTACCCCAAAATCTCTCTGGCAGCTGCAGAACCGACAATGGGCAGCTCTAATTTTGCAAGACTCGAGTCAATCTCTTCCCATCAAGAGAAGAAAATGAGGATAATTGGCTCACATAGCTCCGAGCACAGAATGCCTGGCAGAGCTGCTCCCCCTGTAAGGATTATCCCAGAAATCCCAGTGGCAGGAGGCACTGCTGGGGTGCCGAGGGCTTATCCACATCTCACACACTTTTCAACAGCAAAAATAAAATAAAATATATCTGTCTATCTGCAGGGGAGGGAAAGAGAACCCAAGCTGCATTTACCAACAGCTCTGCAGCGTGTTTGAAATACCTCCCTTCCTTCCCCATCACATCAGGCACCAGCAGCTGCCTGGGGACACACGTACCTGGTGCCTGTGATCTGCTCCTGCAGCTGAACCCACTGATGTGCAGGTTCTCTGTCTTACAAAACCCATCTCAGCCTTCTCAGAAGCAGCACGGCAGCAGTTATCAAAAAACCTGTCACATTTGTACCTATTTCACTGTCTTAGCTGTTTGGCCTTATCACAGAATTAAGATGCATAAAGATGTATATTACAAAGGGATGGGTTTCTGGAGAGCAGAGAGCCAAGTGTAATTGCCAACAAAATTCACGGTAACTACATTTAGGTCAGCGCTCAGTCAATCCTACTCTGCAAAAAAAAAGTACTTCAAAATAAGAACAAACCCCAACCACCTACAAAATCAAACCACACTGGCCTTCAAGAGAACTTCTTTTTACAGGTCAAGGAAAGGCTATAAAGGAAGTGCATTTGTGGGAGAAGTGCAAATGAAGCCATAAAATTCCTCTGAAATGAATCCCCCTATGTCTGAACAGAAGCTTTCCAGCCAAAAAAGCTGCATGAAATCCTGAGACACACCTCTAAATTTCTTAAATGGAAAAGTCTTCAGTGTTATCATCCCCTGACATCCTGAAAACTTTGTCCTCCCTCTCACACACACAGGCCCAGGGCTTTGATTCTTCCAAGGAAACAACTAAAGGCATTAACTAAAAATAAAAAGCAAGCCAGATCGGCTTAAGCAGCTTCCTCAAAAAAACACATCCTATTTCACAGCGGGCTAATTAATAGAACAGAACTGATATTTTGATATCATGATTAAGAGCAGTTCATTTTCAGCATCTTTCTCAACAGCAGATCAAGGCAATTAACTGGCAATTTGCTCCCTAAATGACTTCCCAAGATGTGCTACTGAGATAAGGCAGAGCCTTCCCTGCAGTGCCTTTGAGGCAGGCAAGGATGAACCTGCAGGGAGCAGTTTTTTAAACAATACACAACTCAATTCTTTGGTAGCAAAGCGAAACTTCTGCTTTTTTGAGTGATGACAGAAACGTACAAATTTAGGTGGAACAGCAAAACAGAGGCAGGGGGGTGGGTGGGTTTCTCCTCATTTCCCAAACTGTGCCCACTGCAAATAATAGAGGACACATCCAAAAGATCATTTTTGGAAACACATAAAACTGAAGGTGTTGATTTCATTGTATTTTAACTGGGGGACACAGACGAGGAGCTGTGAGCAGGTGAATCCCTTTTCCTCCCTCTGCTCTAACTCCTCACTGGCTTCCACAGCAGCGTTTCAGGAGGAGCTGGGCAACAGAAAGAAGGCAACAGAAAGAAAAGAAATTCCTTTCTTCAGGGATCTGGAAAATGGATAAACACGGAGGTGACAACACCTGCATAGTCAAAGTTAACATCTCCTGATCACACTTCTGGGAGGGATCTCACACCACTCCATCCTGACCGATGGTGAAATAGGGGAGAAAGCTGCACAACTGGACAGCTCTCAGCTCAGCAGGTGCAAAGACCTTGAGAAGAACTTGCTGGCTTTGGTGAAATAGGGGAGAAAGCTGCACAATTGGACAGCTCTCAGCTCAGCAGGTGCAAAGACCTTGAGAAGAACTTGCTGGCTTTGAAAAAGTCCTTGTCCTTTCCACCACAGTGGTGCCAGAACCCCAAACCATCTACGAAGGGCAGGCACAGAGCCGAGCCAGGAGGTCCCTGGGCAGGTCTGTGGCCACAGCAGGTGATTTCTGACCCCAATGCAGGGGGCTGGGGCTCGGTTAAACCACGTCCTGCACCCAGGGGAGCTGGTGCTGAGGGCTGAGAGCTGTCCCTCCACCTCTCAGCACCGGCAACGGACCTCTTTTTTTCTGACTATTGCCCAAAAGGGCCCTCAGGAGCCACGGCAGGGATTCATTCCCCAGCCTTCCCAAACCAACAGCGTTCCCCAGGCTGGGTATCGTTTGCAACTCACCTGCATAACTTTCTCTGCAGCTTCCCAACCTTTTCCTTTCAGGACGGGCTAGCTCTGAGTACATTTTCCTTCTATCCTTGATGCCTGCAGAGGCTTCTACTCCTCTTCAGCAAGGGGAACCCTTCCCTGCTTCAACAACAAGATCTGAAGGAAATCGAGGAAGACTCAGGACCGCTGCAACTCTGAGATGGTTAATTAGTGGATGCTCAGCCACATGTGCAAAATGCAGCACTAAAACACAAGAGCAGACGTATTTGAAGACATAACTGTACTGACTTAACCCAAACTGACTTATTTGTCAACACAAAAATCAAACCAGAGTAGAAATGTGTGTTTGCCTTCATATATGTAGAGCTACCATCATATAGACATATATATTTAAGTACCATTGCTACCACACGCACCTATAGTTATATATCTTATTTCCTTTAAAAACTCTTCCTGGTGTTGCACATCCACAGGAACAGCACAATTCTGGATAAAAATACTACCACAATGGAATGGCTCCAAGAGAGAAACTCTGCCCAAAGGATGGGTGGGGGTGAGTGCCCAGCATTGAAACCTGGTGTCTTCTGGTCACTGAAAGACAGATTCACCACTTCTTTTCTTTAAAAGCATAAACAATGGACTGCAAGGATGCTTTTACTTCACTAAGTCATGTAAACAAATCAGATTTACATTACAAAAAAGCAACCCTTTCCCTATTTAAGCTGAGCTCTTCCCCTGCCCTAGAGTCCTTAGAAACATTGCTAATTTAAATACTGCATAAATGTAAAATTTTTACATGCTTCTGAATCAACACAATTGGTTTGATTTCCCTACTGCATGGAGAGCACAGCTAAAAGCAAAAGCCAACAATGCACCTACTTCCTGAGCATTAATTTAGAGCATAATTCAGTGAACAACTGTAAGCACAGGGTGTTTGAATTCCCCCAGAACAGCACCAACACCTGCTGGGACGAGCCCCACTGTTCTGTCAATACACACTCTGAACAGAAGAGTCAAACATTTGCTTAGACTAATCACAGTTATTAATAATAATGAACAAATTAAACAGATGGAGGATAAAAAGTGCCAGCATCTCCAGCACTTTGGAATAACGCTGTATATACCCGAGTCACACACAGATGTGAATTCCCTTTCCATAGTCATTCCAAGGACTCAATTTTGCCTTTTTTTGGTCCTTAATTCACAATTAACAGCAGCAAGTCACTTAAGTGCACGCACAGCTTCCTGGAGGCTGTTTCAGATGGACAAAAATGCTCAATGACAGAGAGTAACTGAGGCTCTGCAGGACCTTTTTTTGGATCCTCCTGCTGAAAGCAGCGCTGAGCTCCAGGCTGATGGGATGTGTGATCCAAGGAGAGGATGTTCAACCCTGCTGGCTCCTGCACCCTCCCAGGGAATGTTCTTTTCCCCATTAAACCAGTTGCAATTTCCCTCCATATAACCAGTTGCTTGTGCCTGGCTCAGTCTTCTCCATGACCTTCCTCCCCACCATACAACCCTCGTCCTCCAGGCTCGTAATTCACATCCTCATGCCCTTGAATTTGGCTTTTAGCAGCACCAGGAGGCTTTTGGATGCCCCCTGTGCACACCAATCCCTCCTCCCAAGCCGGGGCCATCTGCCAACCTGCTGAGTGGGCACTTCTTCCCACCCCCAGGTCACGGCAGGGATGTTACACGGGAATACTCGGCTGGAAAATGATGTGTAAAGACCTTGGCTCTGACGTTTGCACGGATCAAACAAGGAACTGCTGCTGGGCAGACCCGGCTCCAGAGGCTGCTCCCTGCTAGAGTTCATTCGTCCCATTGTTGCCCCACGTGTCACCAGTGATAAGACAATGACATCACACAAGAGCCCTCAGTGATCTCCTGGAAGGTCAAGAACCTTCAGGACATGCCAAGTTTCAGTGTCTACCTTACACGAGCTCCCACAGATGGGAACTCATTTGGTTATCGTCTGCATCACAAAATAAATAACTTTTTTCAGGTCCAGGGCCAACGCAAACAGGAAGCCAACACCGTGCTCAAAGGTCAGGCTTTGCGTGGCTTTGATGTGCTAAGGATGTTTGTCAGGACGCTGTGGATGCACATGGAATACAAAAACACTGCTACATTAACTAAATCCAGCTCCTGGACTGAACATTTAAAAAAAAAAACCAACACAACAACAGAAATTGCTTCTTGAGGAATATAAAACGCTCTGCGACCTGCAGCTATTCCAGCAGATTGTGACTGCTGACGTTTTGACCATTTGCCTCGAGCTCTCCAGGGAGATGAACTCACAGATGCCACTGCACCTCCCTGAGCAGGAACACAAACAGCTCAGCTCCTCCCTGACAGGAGTGCAACTGCATTTATCCCAAATATTCTGGTTACCCACCCTGCATTCGTGGCTGCATTAGAATTCCACAACCTCCCCTCAGAAAAAAACCCCAAAACCATAAATCCTTGAATCCAGTTTACACGTGCCCCTCTCCCCACAAGGTTTCTTTTAAGTGCTTTGTCCTCCTGAAATTAATTAATTTGATGTACTGAAAAGGCTGCAGAAAGAGACAAGCCAAGTGATTTTAGAACTGACCACTAGAAAGCAGAGGCTGGCAGAGAGCTCTGGAGACCACTTGGGCAAATCCTCGGTGGAAAGCTGGGCCCCAGGTCAGGTTCTCCAGGAACTGCCAGGCAAAGCCATCAGTATTTCATAAATTTACTTGAGAACAGTAATTGTGAAAATGACACTTGCTCGGGGCTCATTAAGGAACTTCTCACACACGACCAGCTTGATGGCAACACCGAGGCACTCACTGCACATCCAGCTTTGGATAAACCCATGGATAAACTCCCAGGAGCAGCAGGGAGGTGAGGCTGCACCAGACCTGACCTGGCCAAACCTTCAGCACTCACACGGGTCATATCCTGGCAATCGCCTCTCCAAGCACCTTCTCCTGGCCTTCAAAACACAGCAGAGCAGAGAGCTCTGCTTTGGTGGGGACCCCATGAGGCTGTTCATCGAGCCTGTACCATCACAGGCTCTTCTCTGCACCCTTTTGTCCTGAAGCAGCACATCAGGACATCAGGATGAGACTCGTCAACTGGATTTCCAACACAATGGCACTTCTGACACCGACATCCTCCCACGGGCAGTGACACACAAATGCCACTTCCCCAGAGATCATAATTCCCACTGATGCCACAGGGTGGTAGCACCACTAAAGGGATGGAGAGCAGCGAGTTCTCACACAGGGTTCGGGGTCGCACTCGGCTGCAGATTGTGGGGTTTGATGTTCCTCTGGGAAGGCCATTCCATCCCACCTCCCCAGAGCCAAAACAAGACGACACCATCCTCCTCTCAAAGAGGATAACAGTGTGTCCTGGAGTTCTGCATCACTCCTTTCAGTCGTTTTTCCAACATCTGTGCCTGGATGAAACAATGGAACACAGTAGATGCAATACAGATGGCTTGAAATTCATTCCAAGTGCCCAATTGTTGTGGGGTTTCACCACAAAGGAATCAGCTGCCTCTCAGTTGAGCTGTAGGTGGATGGCTGACGACAAGTCCATCCTCAGTGGGGTACAATTCCCCAAGAAATCACCCTGCAGGAGGTTGTTCCTCAGCCCTAGATGACCACAACCCCAAAGCAGCCATTTATGATTGTTCCCAGAGCAGCAGAGCCCCATGGTTCCACAAGATGGGTATAACCACCTTTCTGCTTCAGTCAAACTCTTACTCAAGCTCAGAGCCCACTAAAAACAAGAACAAAAGGCCCATCCAGCTTTATATTCAAAGCACAAATGACACAAAGTAAAGTTTTACTGTGGGCAAATGTGTTTCCAGAAAACAGAAATCCATGGATTCTCAGGCCAAAGTTTGCAAGCAACTTGTCACTGGAAACAAGCGGCTCCAGGTCTGAAGAAAGACATGAGCCCCAGGAACCTGCTTCAGGAGAGGACACAGAAGAAGGAGGAGGAACACCTGTCCTTAGGAGACACTCAGCCTTACAACATGTCTCACTAATGTTGTCCCAAATCCCAGCCTTCATGTGGCCAGTCACCTTAACTGATCAGTTAGAGCAGAAAATAATACTGAGAACTCATGGGTTTGACTGCAGAGCAACAGATGGGGGACAGGTTTAGGAAATGAGCCTTAAATGGAATCATTCAAGCGTCACCCCATCCCTGAAAGCGTCCAAGGCCAGGCTGGATGGGGCTTGGAGCAACCTGGGCTAGTAGAAGGTGTCCCTGCCCATGGATGAGATGATTTTAAAGCTCCTTTCAACACAAACCATTCCACGATTCTGTGATTAGGGAGGGAAGTCCTCCAAGCCCAAGTTGTCCATTCACAAGAACCGCTCAGTTCTTGCTACTCTACCACAGCTCCCACCAGCACCTCCACCCCACACGGGCAGGCACAGGACTGCCAACAGGCTACAGGATTGGAGCTGGGGTTTTTTAATTGCTCAGGAGATACCCATGCAAAGACCACAAGGTTGCAAAAATTAACCTCTCCCACCACCCCCCAAAAAAAATAATCCTCAGAAATCTCATGCCCCGTCCCACTGCCGAGCACAGCCCTGGGAACCTCCCCCAGATAACTCCTCCGTGGGAGCAAACACTAATGCATTCATTCGGCCAACAAAACTGGCCCTGTGAGCAGAGCCACTGCTTGCACCTCCTCCAACAACAGCACAGTGTCAAAAAGGCCATTCTGCTGCCCCGGACTCCGACGCCGCCGTTTGCTCCTTCACAGAGCACCAGAAAAGTCCCGGCTTTGCTCCTCTGACACGTCTTTCCCAGTTTTATTTATTACGAAATAAACGTGGCTGGATCGTTTTTAATGGCTTTGTTCTGTTTCTTCCCCCTTAACGAGCAGATATTCAAACCTCCTGGCGTGTTCCCCGAGTTGGCAGAACCGCCGGCGCCACGCGGAAGCGCACGGAGAGCTCCTGCCTGCAGCAGGCTCTGGGGCATCACCCAGCGTGCCACCCCGAACTCAGAGACATCTAAACTCACGGAATCAGGGAATTGTCCAGCTTGGAACAGCCCTCTGAGCCCACTGAGTCCAACTGTTCCCCCTCGGCACTCCCAAGGCCACCACAGACCCAAGTGCCATGTCCACACGTGCTTTAAACCCCTCCAGGGATGGGGGCTCCACCAGGGGCCGGACAACCCTGTCCCATGAGAATTTTCCTCCAATATCCAAATTAAACCTTCCCTGGCATGACTTGAGGCTGTTTCCTCACGTTCTGTGGCTTGTTCCCTGGGAGAAGAGACCCACTCCCACCTCACAGGAGCACGACTGAAGCTCTCAGCATCTCTGCTGCTACAGTTCATGCTTCTCCTGAAGCAAAAACCAACGTGGCAGCTTTCCCAGCCTCTGGAATAATCCAGCATTGGAGCATCCTTGCCCCTGCCAGCCTCCTCCTCCCTCAGCAACGTCTGTGTCACTGTCACCTTAGCTGGGACATCACATTTCCCTCTGAAGCCACATTATCCACCCTATTCCTTGGACTTCTGCAGGGTTCTGTGCCGATCGTCACATTTAATCCCACGGCAAATAACCACCATAAAAGTCATTTAAAACATGAGCTTTTTTAACAGTTGATGACCCTCTTTCTTCAGTTCTTCAGTGTACTTATGGAGCACACGGGGAAAATGCAGCACAGCCAAGTCACCTTTAGGGAGGGGGATTTTCCACTTTCAAATACACTGTATTAAGAGCAGCTATTTAAAAGAAAATTAACATAACCCAAGATACAAGTCATGCAGCAGTTTCCCTTCCAACCTACCATTTTCTTTTGGAATTTTCAGCAATAGGTGCATTTTCTTTAAAAAAAAAGAAAAGAAAAAAGAGAGGTATCTACATGACCTTTTTTTCCCTCCAGCTGAGTGAGGCTGCACAAATAAGTCCCGGGCTATTTAAATATAGTATCCAGATAAGCTATTTATGGAAGGTCAGTGTTTACACTTCGAACTCCAGTCTCATTGAGATCAAACATACCCAATTGCAGTGCTTTCCAACTCCCTGCAATGGGGGACTGAGGCTCTAAAAACACCCAGAGAAACAAGAGGGTAAAACCCCCTCTTTTTCATCCTTAACTTCCCCCCGAAGCCTCAGCAGCGCATGAATATGGATTTTGCATTTCACATACAGCACCACGAGTTTGTGTGGCACCCTGGGACCTCCGAAAAAGGCCCAGAATAAAGGAAAATCATTTTAATTAAAAGCAAATTAAAATCTCTTCTAATCCAGGCGGCAGCAGCAGCAGCAGCGAATCCGCCGAGAGTTTTTAGAATACGAATCCTTGAAGTTGCAGCGCTCACAACCCTCCCTAATTCCGGCTTCCTTCCCTCACTTCCCTCCCGGAGGAGGCTCCGAGATGGCACGAGATGGGGCTTTATTGGGAAAATTCTGCTCCAGTTTCTAAAAAAAGACTCTGCCCCAGTTGGAGCGGCCGGGAGCGCTCACACCAACACAGCAAAAAACAACAAGGATGAACCAAGCGAGGGGTTCTCTCCTCTCACTGCAGGGGAAACAAAGAAAAAAAAAAAGATAAAATGCCATTTTATGTTTTTAAGAAGTCGTTTCGAGGCTCATTAAGAAAGTTGGAGTTCTCCTCTTTGACGGGAGGCGCTGGAAACACAGCTCAGAAAATGAAACTGAGGAACCACACAGTCAAGTGTTATCACAGGAATGGCCCTGGGTCAGAAAAGTCACAAGGTGGGAGGATGCGTAAAACAGACATTATTATAAACTATAAATTTATTGCAGTAATAAAATAGTTATAAAATATGTAAAAAAGGTAATAGCGTTTTCACTACTGCTCTGACAGTAGGAGGACAAATTGGTGGGGCCTCGTTGGTCTCCCTCTGCCTGTCCCCACTTCACCATTTCCTCTCCAATAAAGAAAAGAATGAAGCTACAAATCCCACCAAAAATAAACAGCAATCTAAACCCAGTAATAATGTTTATTTCTGTCTAAAAGGCACTTTACCATGTATTTATCTCATTAAATGACTGAACTCCTCCACGAAGGAAAAAAGTTAGAAAAATCCCAACCTTGAGGGGAAAAAAAAAAACCCAAACAACGGAGAAAGAGAAAAAAAAAAAAAAAAAAAAAGGGGAAAAAGAGAAAGTGGGCAAAATGCCTGGAGAAATGCTGCTTTGATTTTGACACATGGGAATAAATGGGAAAAATAATATTCAGCTACCCCTTCTTTTAATCAAAACATCTCCCATCTCGTGTGCAAATTTCAGCGGCTGAAGAAGCTCCTTCTTAGGCTCCCCAGAGTGGTGTCAGCATGTTTTATGTAAATACTGCTTAACGAGGGATGCGTGTTTGCAGCAAACAGCTTTTGGGGTCTGCTTTGGAAGCTCCGGATCTGCCTCTGGTGTCGGGGGAGTCACTGGAATTCTGAAGGGCACAATAGATGTAACACAGAGGACATGGGATCGTTCCCTTGATACAACCAAGACGTGTTTGTTGTCAAAGAGAATTCAAGAAATTAACGGGAGCAAAACTTGATGACTCAGCTCTGCATCCACTGGGGACATCAAACATCTTGAAAACAACTTTATCTGCAACACCCAGAAACAACGGTGGGGTTTGGTGACATTCTGAAAGGATCACTGAGACCTAGGGGACAACCAGAGGAGTGTCACACAAAGCACAAGCGTGACGAGCTCTCTCAAACAGGGATATCCAGGGAAAGCAACGAATTGAGCTGGGAATGTGGCACCTCCTGCCACTGCTGGACGAAGGGGCAGCTCCATCCCAGCCCTGGGTGCTCTCACAGGCACAGTTCTGTTCCTGCTGGGCCAGGGACAACAGGGAAGTCATTCCTCCTGGTCCCTTGCTTTACTTGGGGCTTCATGTGGTGTCTACAAAGACCTTGACAACCTGTTGCAATGTGGCCACTGAAACCACCCCACAAGTGCCTAAAATGCTCCCTAGCTGCCCCATGGCCATCTGAAACACCCCACGGCCACCCACAAGCCATCTGCAACAACCCACAACCACCCAAAACCCATCTAAAAACCCCATAACCATCTAAAACACCCCACAGCCACACAAGAGCCATTTAAAACACCCCATAGCCATTTAAAACACCCTACAGCCACACACAACCATCTAAAACACCTCATAGCCACCCAATAGCCTTTCAAAACACCCAACAGACACCTAAAACACTCAACAGCCACCTCATAACATCAAACACCCTACAGCCATCCCGCCACTGAAACCACCCCACAAGTGCCACCCAACAGCATCTAAACCACCCCATAACCATCTAAAACACCCAACAGCCATCCAAAACACTCAACAGCCACCTAGAACACCCCGTAGCCACCTCAATCATCTAAAACACCCCACAGCCATTCGAACCACCCCATAAACATCTAACACACCCAATAACCACGTCGTAACTATATAAAACAGCCCACAACCATCTGAAACACCCCAAAACGACCTAAAACACCCCACAGCATTGGAAAAACCCCAAATTCCAAGTGGACTCCTTTTGTCACCATGACCCTGGAGGCAGGCCTGGCTCCCAGCACTGCAGAACCAGGAGCACGTGCATGAATCCAACCAGCCCAAAACCAATGGACAAGCCCAAAGGCACCTTTCTCCCCCCTTCCCTTCTTCTCCCCATCTGAGAACCCCCCGAGCTGCTCTGCACCACATCCCCACCAGCGCTGGCAGGACCTACTGTAAGCATGGCCAAGAGACTACCTGGGTTAAAATAAATAAGGAAATCCAAAATATAGGAAGGCAAGAGCCCTCCAGAGGGAAACGTTTCCCTGATCTGATTTACAGCCTGCAAATAACACTCTGCATCTCCAGCGAGTGGCAGCTCAGGGGCATAAATAAGGAGCTGAGAACAGGCAGAAAGCTATTCATTTTTTTGCTGGAAGAAGACATTTGTACAACCACAAGAGCCTTCACTCAAAGCAACTAAACAACACCACAGCCAGTTCATTTATCTCAGCCTTTGTCTGCCTTCTCTGTTTAGTTTGGAACTTGTCCTGTCCAGAACTTTCCCTTCCATAGTGACTCCCTGGGGGCAAGAGGGGACACGAACAGAGCAGAAGGACCTCGAGGAGCGAGGCAGCTCCTCCACAAGGTCCCGCAGCCATCCCACCTGGAGCTCCTGGAGATGCTGAGCCACTCACAGACATTCCAGAATGATTTGGCCCAGTGTGGTGGGATAGAGGCACAACCCTCCTGCCCATCCCTGGGTCTGCTCTGGAGTGGTGGGCACAGCTGGGCAGCCTGGGGGCAGGACTGACACAGCTGGATCACTGATAACACATTATTTCCTTCAATTCCCTCTTCCACAGCCCGTATAGTGCAGCTCTACTCCACAAACACGAGAGATTGTGTTAAATAACATTTAAACACAATTTTTCCATCAGCTGCAAAGCCTGTTCCCAGTGCGATAACACGAGGCGCTGGATGGCAATTCCTACTCTTGCTCTGCTCAGAATGTTATCGGCGTGAAGGAAAGGTAACTTCCAGATAAGCACACACAATCCCTCGCTTCTGAGGCACAGAGTTTATCACAAGGGGTCTCTCACAGCCTCCTGTTACAGCAGGAAACATCTGAGTCTCGCCTTCATCTTCATCCTAGCCTGGCCTTTCCTCAACCCCAACCACGCCACGATCAATCAGCGAGATTCAAGTCATTGTTTTGTCATCCAGTGTTGCTGTACAAAGACGTGGCTTCCTCCCCACAGCTGTCAAATTCCATTATAAATGGATCTGGATGCAGAGTTCACCCACAGCCTCTTCTTCCTTACCTTCAAGAATAAGCACAAAGCGAATAAATCGTTTCTCTGCCTCAGTGCAGAAGAAACTTCCAACTCCACATACTGAGCCAAGTGGAGAGGACTGTTCCTTGGAGAGCTGGAAATGTGCAGGAAGGAGGACAGAATCCTCCAGGGACTCACAGGGATGCCTGAAGGAGCAGAAATTGGTTCCAAGTTTGTTTTCTGCCACACTGAAGGGATAAATAAAAGTTACTGCCCCCAGAGAGCATTTCATGTTTGCATTTATACAACATTTCCTTCATTTGAATATTCTGGATGTGTGCTACAGGGATTTGACCTTTTTGCTTGACTGCTGCTGCCCTGAGTCCTTCCTGGAGAAACCAGAACCACTATTTGTCTAATGTGGGAGATGAAAACTCAGACTTGTATCCGTTTTTGCTTATTTCAGCTATTCTTCCATGCAAATACCCCAAAAGAAATGGTGAACTTCATTCCTCCTTGAGTCATTATTACTGCTGGCTCCAGGAGCACGTCAGATGTTCACGTTCAAAGGCTGGATAAACAACCAGAAATCCAGATGCAAAACAAAACTACCAGTGGGAGGGCAAAATGAAAATAGATAAATCTCCTTACAAAAACACAGGATTTTATATGGACTCTATTTTGCAAATGATGATGAGGAAGGAGTTCTACAATTCCAAGATGAAACACAGGATGGGCACTGATGTATCTTGGGATCTCCAGGAGCTGCTTGAGGCTGAGGATGACGACCAATACAGTGACTCCTGTCACCTCCAGGCTGTCATAACTTCCAGAGCATTACGTATTTTCACACAGTGAAATCCACAAATGACAGGGTTTTAAAGTCAAGAGACACACTTGACCCTCCACAGGCTCTTCAGCTGCCCCAGTCAATTCCACTCCTTAAATACTGGGGAGCCTTGCCCAGCTTTTGGCACAGGCTGTTTTCCCATAAGGAAAACACTCTCTGTGACTTGGCTGTCTTCAGAAGGCTCCAATAACAGAGCCTGTCTTTCAGCTGAATTTTCCCCTCAAAAACTGGTGGTCAGATGTGCCTCCACAGACAAACCCAGCCATAAACACAGAGCTAGGAATCAACTGGCTTAGAAAGCCCTTTGCTGCTTGTGGACATCCACAGCTTCTCTGGGAACCCTGGGCCAGGGTCCCACCACCCTCCCAGCCAGGAATTCCTTCCCAGTATCCCACCTAACCCTGCCTTCTGCCAGTGGGAAGCCATTCCCTGGGCCCATCCCTTGTCCCCAGTCCCTCTCCAGCTCTCTTGGAGCCCCTTCAGGCACTAGAAGGGGCTCTCAGGTCTCCCTGGACCCTTCTCTTCTCCAGGTGAACCCCCACCCAGCTCTCCCAGCCTGTCCCAGAGCAGAGGGGCTCCAGCCCTGGGAGCATCTCCATGGCCTTCTCTGGACTCACTCCAGCAGCTCCACGCCCTGGGAGATAACCAGGATATTCACAATGGTGTGAATTATTTCACAATACCAGTAAATATTTGATTTCAAGGGCAGTAGAAGCACTGCTGAAATAGAGTCTGCACACACTTAGCTGGCTCCTGGCTGGTCCTCGTGGGCCACAGGCAACTGAGGTCAACTCAGCAAGAGCACACAATAAATCTGTTCCATTTGTTATGCAGAAACATCGGGAAAGGCAAATGAAAACCAGCAGAATTTTTCTTTTAAACGCTACCAGTAAAAATGTTATTGAAGACATCAATGATGAGAACGTCTCCCCCAAAGGGATGCGGCGAAATGAGGTGTAACATCACCCAGACACAGCCCACCCACACACAACAACCACTGTCCAGCATTCCCAGCAAGGCAGTTGTTCCTCCTCTCCTAAAAACAACCTTGGAAAAGGCCCCAGATGTGCTAAATCAAACCCAGGCAGTGTCCAGCTGCTGTGATGTGCTCAAGTGATGCTCAAGTGCTTCCCTTTCGGCGGGAGCAAGGGATGCAGGTACGTGAAACTGCATTTGAACATCAGCTTTTGACAGGCATCCACAGAATAATGCTGGCTAATGTTATCCGAGGGGGGAAAGGAGAAATAGCTGGGATTTACATCTCCGGATCACAAGACCATGAGGTAATTTTAGCCCCCTGTAGGAACCGGGTTCCTCATTCATCCAGATCCAAGTGGGAGATCCCAAACAGATTTTAAACCTGATCCTACCTGGCCAAAAGCTCATGAATAGACAGAATTTTAGTCTCCTCTAGGATCCAAGACTATGAAGGTTCCTTATTTTTTCAGAGCCACGTGGAAGATACACAACAGATTTTAAATCTGATCCTTCCTGGCCAAAAACTCATGGACGGACACTCAAGACCACCTCAAACAACAGCGGCAGAGGCATTCCCAAAGGAAGGAAAGCTGGCTGCCCCCTCAGAATTTTCTCCCACTGCTCAGGATCTCAGGTCACACATATTAAAGGCTATTTCAAAACCCAAATGCAGCAGCAGAGTCCCAGAGGCCCGATCACAATATCCTTTCCCCATTGTCCCGACTTTGTTTGCTTGGGAACAAAGCACACAAATGATTTCAGCATTCCAGAAATTTATAAACAGGCCATGCCTTGTTTGCCTGTTCTTCCTACAGAGCGACACGTCAGTGCAAGTGTATTTGATACGTGTTTGCGTGGAGAAAAAATGAAACGAAATTAACGGGGGCCGAACGATCCCAAGGCAACGTGGGCTGTGAGGATTTGCTGCAGAGAAATCTCCTCTCTGGGGCCCAGCAGCACAAGGGCATTGCTGCCACAAACAGGGGTCTTGTGCCGTTATTTAAATTTGTTCATAATTATTTATGAAAGCAAAATTATATTTAAAAAAACTCCCAAACTAAAGAAACACACCGACACAGCTGTGCCAACAATCCCCAAACTAATTTTACTCCAACAATTCCCAACTGCCAGTGCTTACCACCCCAGAACAACTAGAATTTGATTCTCTATTTACCATGACTTCGCTTCGAAGCTGTTTGGAGGGCCCCCTGTTTCCCAAATTCCTATTACCAAACATCCCGTGTTGCAATTAAATGAGAGTTACAGTTTTTTTTCAAGACTCTGATCAAAGAGCAGGGACACGATGCAATTGTTTATGTGTTTCCAGGGAGACATAAAAAGCCACAAAACACCTGGTGGTTTTAAGAGGCTCCCATGGGAGTTCTTAAACAGAGAGTTCCAAATTCCCCAAATGCCTCTGTGGTTTCAGAGTGTTGTTTCTTTCCGGCCCTGAAAATTAAGAGAATCTCTTTAGTATCTTTGCAAATTTATTACCCACTGCTCAAGGGCTGCAGAACCCTCAGGGGCAAATTCTGACACGCCACCGATTCTCAGCAAATGTGGTCCTACTGCTGATCTTTGTGTGCTGATCCGCTGTAATTATTGATTTGAGATGCTGAAAGGAGCTCAAAAAGTTCCCCTTCCACCGGAGAACACGCCAGTATTTTGCTTAGTTTATATTCCATAGATATGTCATCAATACATACAGAATTAACGCGGCATTTTAAAAATAAAATCATAATAGAATGACCAAGCTTTAAGAACAGCATCATGCCCTTCTGACCCAATGAGATTAAGAGAAAAACAAAACTTCACACGCATAAAACACAGCCATAAGCCCCAGACACTCAGGAGTTGCTGTCACCTGCCTTTGGCTGAGGGAAGAGGGACTTCCCTACGCTCCTGCCTTGCCGCTGACGGGATGAAACAAATCGGAGCCAAACACAGTCATTTCCCCCTTGGAGATTTGTTGCTTCTGTCCCTGAGGAAAATGCTGGTTTCTTTGCAGGGACAGAGGTTGCTGTGAGCCCTTGAACCAGCCCCCATGAATAGCCCCAGTGTTGGGCGCCGTATGACGAGCGAGCTCCGGCGCGTTGGCCAACACAATGGGGGTCTGTGGCTCCTCCAAGCAGAGCCTACTGGACACCAACAGATGTCACCTCCAGGAGAAAACGCTCCATAGAAATACAATATTTTCTTTCAAAACTCGGCTTTTTTTGTCTTGTCCTTGCATGTTGAAGGGAGTTTCAGTAACTGCCATCAAAGCTGCAGCACGTCTCGAAACGTAAGGCGGTCGGGAAATGAGGTTACCTGAGAGAGAGGCAGAGCACAGCCAAATTCACATCATTAAAAAAGGAGGGCAAATCTTGCCCTAAAAATCATCGTTCTGACGCAGTCTTTTATGCACGGAAGGGTCCACGTGCAAGGTGTTCTCTGTGTACGGGCTCTCGTTGTGCAGAGCACAAACGGCAGCGCCCATCACCCTCGGCAGCTGCGACTCCTGCCCCGTCCCTGGTGATCCCGGGAAGGTGACGAGCAGAGACAGGACCCTGCAAAGCCACTTCCACCTTTCCAACCCTGTCCTTTAGGCAGCATTTTCATCCCCTTGCCCGCCTGCCCCTCCATCACAGCCCTCATTGAAATTCATGGTTCTCTTCATCCTGCTTTTCCCAACAGCTCTGCTCCCCAACACAAGTCCCTCCCACCCCTGGGAATTAAACAACAGGCTGAAGTTTTACTTCCAAAGAAATCTTAAAATCCCACCTTGTTTCATTCCCATTCAAACCATCCATGTATTCTGTCTATAAGATGATTGCTGTTATTTGTATACTAGAAATAGCACATGAAAAATATTTTAGCCTTTTATAAGTTTTTTTTGGTGGGAAGAATAAATCTCTATTATGTATAGACACAAAAAAAAATACATAAAATACCCATTTCCTAATGCTGGAACTCAGCCAGTTTATCTCCCCATCTCCCTTCCCTCATCAGAGTGCACGACAAGGCAGGAACAGGTAACAAGAAGGACTCAGTACAGGGCAGAAGCCCAAAGGTTGTCCAAATTATCCCTGCAGAAGATTTTCTCTAACTACTAAAGACAGAGCTTAAGTGAACCAGTCTCCAGTGCTGGAGAGCTCACAGACCCAAGTCCGTAAACTGGGAAACACATGTAATGTTAACATAGCAATGTATCTAGGTGCCTAGAGACTTTCATCATGCAACAGTCACAAATAATTTGCTTTTGAAAACACACAAATACATTAAATTAATCCTGAAAAGGCACAGCATTAAACAGGACATCTGAGGTGGTTGTGAACAGCACCATGCCTCCTACATGGATACAACAGTTTGAAAGTACACTCAGCCATCGAGTTTCCACTCTGCTCGTGGCAGAGGCAGCTGTGCTAAATGCAGTCAGTGTGAATACACATTTCTTATCCACTTGAATCCAGCCCTCTGTGTATGCAGACACCCACTGACCAGGAGAGGCAGTGGGCAGGGACACTGCCCCAAACACAGGGGAGCACTGCAAGTTCCCACCCACACACTGTTTAAGAGCATACTCCTCTCAGGGGCTGCAGAGCTTTATTCCCCCTGTTAAGGAGATAATCCATGTCCCAGGAGGAAGACAGAATATCCCAGCTCCCATTTGACCTCTGATGCTCCATGTGCAAGGACCTGCACTACTGTTGCCCGCTGAGCTCAGAACCATAGAATCAAGTAGGTTGGAAAAGACCTCTAAGAGCATTGAATGCAATGCTTAGACTTTAATTTGTCCGTCTTTAACAATACACATGACCCCACACATGGAAGGGCCATTAAAAGGGCATATTCTTTGCAAGACAAGTCTTTTAGCTTTTTGCAGTTCCTCTAAAAGACTTCTAAAAGTAAAAGGCAATACAGACATTTTCCCATTAAACTTCTTTTTAAGAGGAATGTCTTCAAAGCAATCCTTTCACAAATTTACTCCCAGGTATCTACCAACACATCAGCCCATCTGCTGTCCCAACCTCCAAACACCAGCCTCTATTTCTTGGCCATCGCAAAACACACCTACACAGAGCAGTAAGTGAGGAGATGGCAGTTCCTTTAACAGAGCACAGGCACTTGAAAACCACTTGAACCACATCAGGCCCCCATTCAGACATTCAGCACAAAGAGGGTGCTCCCCTCACCAGCCACACGATGGGTATCACAGGGCATTGCACGTGGGACCAGGACAAGAACTCAGACATTCAGCACACATAGCCTGGGGAAGTCACCCGTCTGAGTCACTGACAGATTTTATTTTACAAGCAGCCAAATGAAAATCAAACCTGGTGAATCAACCAGTGAGAAGATGATTAATTACTTGCATGCAACAAAGGGTGAGAGCAGGAGGATGGAGCGAGGGCAGGGCAGGCACCCACCAACACTGTGGGTGAGATCAACAGAGATCCAGCAACTTGGCAACATGTCTTGGCATAATAACATGGTCACTTAAGGTGGTAAAAGTTGCCCAAGCACTGCTGGGTGGATGTGGGGCTGTGCAACAGGACAAGACAACACCGTGGCTTATGCTCAGCTCTAGGAGACCAGGAGAATTTAAGAGTTTCAAATACATATAAATTCAGGACAATGCAAACATTTTTTAAAAGAAATCACATACCACACCTCAGAAAACCAACACACAGCTGTCAAGGCACTTCCAGCTGGAAAATCGACCCAAGGTTGTGTCCCCCTTCCTGGCCCCTGCACAGCTGGGCACAGCCCTGCAAACCTCCCTCCATGGGGACAGCGCCTTCCTTTCCCACGCTCCGGAGCTGGCTCCCATTACAGCTCCCAGGGGTGGCACAGGCCCGCTTTTGGGACGTGATGTCCAGGGGAAAAGAGCTCAGGGAGCTTTAAATCCCATTCAGGACCAGCCCATGGAGCAAGGCCACCCTCCAAGAACATGTTCAGCCCCCACATCCTGCACGGCATTGACTCCTCAACACAAGGGCTTCCAGAACTGCTCACAGGGAGAGTTCTGAGATTTTTCAAGGAAAATATCCAGGTTTCTTCCTCTGAAAACCCTGGCAAATGAGGCTCTATTTCAAGGGATAACAGCTGGATGTAGTACAGCAATTCTCGAGCCTCTTCAGTACATGTTTCAACTCCAGTTACAAGCACACCCAACCTCTAAATGACTTCTGCAGTTCATTAATCAAAGATAGGAGAGAAAGGAAAAGTGAAGGGTCTGACTGCCCAGATCATTGTGTATCTCAGATACAGCCACGCTGTGCTCAGGTGAAACTGAGAGGGACTTACAGGGGGATACAATCACAGAACTGTTTAGGTTGGAAAAGCCTTCCAAGATCATTGACTCCAACCATCTCCCAGCACTGCTGAGGCCACCACTGACCATGTCCCCAAGTGCCACATCCACATGGCTTTTAAATCCCTCCAGGGCTGGGGGCTCCACCACTGCCCATGATGAAATTTTTTCCTAATATCCAGCCTGAGGCTGTTCCCTCTCCTCTTGTCCCTGTTCTCTGGAGCAGAGCCTGACCCACCCGGGCTCCCCTCTCCTGTCAGGGAGTTGCAGAGAGCCAGAAGGTCCCCCCCTGAGCCTCCTTTTCTCCAGGCTGAGCCCCTCCAGCTCCGTTCCCTTCCCTGGACACGCTCCAGACCCTCCATGTCATTCTAGTCCTGAGGGACCCACAACTGCCCCCGGGATTTGAGGTTTCTCCTTGAAAAAATGCCACAATAGCACCAATTATCTCACCATCACATCTTCCTAAGCCTGTTTCTAAGAGTTGAAACCAAGCAATGCAAGTAGGTCATTATTTAAATATAGTTCCCCATTTCCAGCTTTTCCTTTCCTCTCCACCTTCCCAGAAACATGGAAGTCTCTACAACTTCCTCTGCCCCTCGTCCTGCTGGGAACCAGAGCTGGGGGTGGGAGGTTTCCCTGTGGAAAAGGGATTGGAATTAAGTGTCGCCACTGTGGCCTTGAGACGTGCCCTCGGCCGAGATTTTAATTTGGGCTTTTCAAGATTGATCAGCACATGTGTAATTTAAAAGCAATTTGAAGCAGCAAGCCAGGTAGTTTGACTTCAAATTAATGAGCTTTTGACATCTGCAAACAAAATGATAACGTGAACCCATTTACACTCATCCCTATATTTAACAGGAAAAGCATCTATCATTTTAACTCGCTTACACAAAGGCTTTTCTCCTGCAGTATGAAAGCTCTTTCACTGCAATCCTGCTCTCAGTGGCAATTTGCAAACTCTGCCCAATTGTATCAGATTAGCACAAGGCAAACTGCAGATAAATTAATACTGTCGAGTAATTAAGCGTTTGAAGGGATGCTGTGCAGCAGGACTGAATACACAAAGCTAAATTAAAGAGACTCAGTGACTGAGACATCTAAACCCCCAGAACACGGGACGAACATTATTTATGGCTTGTTCAAATCAATGGCTCATGAAAGTCCTAAAGAGTCATGAAAAGCACAGCACTGCAGCTCAAGCAATCCCCATCACAGTCCAGCAGAAACTAAGGCAGGAATGCAAAGGAAAATAACCATCCAAGGACAAAGAGCAAAGATGACAAGATTAAAGGGCAAAAGACAATAAAATGGAATTTACTAAAAGAAACAGCAAGCAAGGTGAAAGAAGGCTTGGTGGAGAAAACTGCGCTGAAGCTGAAGAATTGCAGCTCTTGGTGAGGAAATACTTGCAGATCCTTCATCAAATGCACTGAAAATAGGAGGCTCTTTACCCAGAAATTCTGACTGTTGGCCTCACGTTGTGGTTGCATTGGTTTTCTCTCACCCACCAGGCTCATCTTTTGCCTGGGATAAAAAATTCCATTGAAAGAACCAAGGGAGGTAACAAATTATGGGAGTGAATGCCAAGGTAAAAGAAGACACTGAGCTCGTTGGGAGTGCACCGAGACCAAGGGGCACCACGTCCTGGGGGCTCCAGGATCATGAGCCAGGAAGCACCAACTCTGTACACCCAACCAAGCTGCTCTTCAGTCCTCGTCACAACCCACGTCACACCACGGCCACGGGAAAGGGATGTTTGAAAGCATCCTGTTCCCACAGTTCAGCCCGGTCTGCTGGTGTGGGAGGATAATTAAAATTACTCTGCTGGTCTTCAGTCAGCGCCTTGCCGGGGCACTGGGATGAGCCACAGCAATGCTCCATTTTAGCCAAGCTCACATTAAAAGTTATTTCAGATGAAAGAGAGATGGATTGCAGCGAAGAGGAAGAAAACTCAAAACCCACAACACTTAAAGGAACACCCAAGCTTCAGGAAACCTGAAATCCATTGGTCTCAGAAGGGTAAGATCTTGCCCTGAATGCGGAGTGGGATAATTCATTCTGAATTACCCTCTAGTACCTCCAGAGCAACAAAACCCAAAAGGAGGAGGTTGTTCCTCCAGCTCACCTCATTTTTCCGTTCTGATCTTTTTTAAGTGACATGAGTAACACACTTCTCACTTTCTTCCCCTGTAAATCACCTGCTATTTGCTCTCTCTTTAAAATTCATAGCACTATTGACCCCAAGCCTTTTCAGGATGTCATCCTTCCTGGCAATTCCTGTTGTGCATCCCTGTTTGTGTGTGCTATCTTCCGAGAACAGCTGGTGCTGGCCCAGCTCCTTCCAGCTGCTGGGGCATCCTCACACTGCTGCTCAAAGAGCTGCCTCTTCTCAGCAGCAAGAACCCAAAAACTTCCACCCCTCAGACATTTCTTTAGTTTATATCTCACGTCGCCTCCACCTGATTTACAGTTTTGTTTTTCAGTCTTACCCGCTCAAACCTCTCATTCTTGTTAAAAATTACTACTATATATTATAAAAAAAAAAAAATCTCAGATAAGCCAAGTTTTCACACTGAGCACTTTTTCCTTTTCACGACGAGGATAAAAGCGATAGAAAACCCCACGGCTGAGTTGTGCTACATTTCCAGTGACAATCAGCCATCCCTGCAAGCAACAAACCACCCCAGCAAATTCTTTCCAGTTTTCTTTCTTCCCTCAGCCAGGAAACACCTTTGAATAGAGACAGCTCTCTGCAACCAGCTTTTTACTTTGCCACTTCAGCACTGAATCACTGCCAGGAGCCAAAGGGAAAAGGGCATTTTCAGGGCAGTGCTGCTCGACAGGAGATGTTGTGGGAGAGGCATCCTCTGCTGACAACACACAGGAGTTGGGCAGGCAAAGGGATATCACTGATGGAATTATTATACCTGCATTAAGTCAACTGAATTAAAAGGCACAATGCTGCACACATGCCTTAAAGATACCTTCCATAATGGGAACAACTCACAAATAAATCCTGTACAAATACTTCAGCCAAATGCTGCTGCTGAGCTTCTCCTGATCGCCGTCTTATCAGGATCTCATTTCAGCTCTGGCTTACACAAGTATTAAATATATTTGTACAACAAATCGGAAAAGACATTTCAGCAAGGAGTTGGGAACAAATACAGGCACTTTATTTTTTTTTTCCCCTCTTAAATATTAACCCTTATAGGATTTAGAATCCCATTTGGGATTATACAACACATATCAGACAGGATGAAAACAACAGCAGGATAAAACCTTGTGCAGAAAGGCACAGGCAATGAGGAAAAAAGGTAAGATTACAGTAAAAGGGATGCAGAAAGCCTGCACTGAGCAGCCTGGTGGCTGCAGCCCCAACTCTGCTGCACCACATCCCAAATCAGCTAAAGCAACATCCCAGTCATTCCCTAAGACAGCTCTCAGCCCATAAAAGGAGCACCACGGCCAGGGAAGCCGTAAAAGATGCGCCACCACGACACCGTAATTCAGGCCTCTTGAATAATGCAGCAACCCAATTTACAACACCTTCAGTGCTGGGGCACCGGGTTGTATTTTGGGCTACAGAGGAATTCTGCTTTCATAAATACTGTATCAAGAGCTCCATAATGAAGGGCCAACGAAGAACCAACCCTGCTCATTGCAGGCAGCCCTCGGGTTCAGCCCCACCACTGCCACCTCCCAGACCACGGGGCACCCCCTGAAGGACCCCACACCGGGGCACCGCCTCAAGGACCCCACCGGGGCACCACGCCTCAAGGACCCCACCGGGGCACCACGCCTCAAGGACCCCACCGGGGCACCACGCCTCAAGGACCCCACCGGGGCACCACGCCTCAAGGACCCCACCGGGGCACCACGCCTCAAGGACCCCACCGGGGCACCACGCCTCAAGGACCCCACCGGGGCACCACGCCTCAAGGACCCCACCGGGGCACCACGCCTCAAGGACCCCACCGGGGCACCGCTGGAAAGCTGCAGCATCCCTGTGTATGCTGGATGAAGGGCAAGGGACCAAGCTGGAGTCTGCACAGACAATTCACCAAACCCACTGCACTGTGCTGTTCTTACCACACTTTTTACACCTGATACCATCAGCCACCACCACCCCACCAGTCCCTTCCTGCCTGGCCTGATGGAACAGCCCCTTCTTGAAAAAAGGTCTCTTTTCAACCACTTCCCTTCAGAAAGTTCTGGGGTACACCCAGATACAGAGTCACTCATTTTTTTATGTAAAAGCAAGGGGTTTTTTCCACTAAAACACCATCATTCATTACTGATGGCCTTCAGGTGCTCTGCTCCCACCTTCAGACACAGGATCTCCACCTGGGGTGAAGTCCTGCCACACACCCATGCTGAGGAACATTTTGGAGATAGAGAGTGAAATACAGCATCCCACTTACAACATGACAGCACCATCGCGAGGAGTGACCCACATAATCCTCAGGCTCTCCGGATAATCGAACCATTTCTCCTGCAGAACCTCCCACTCCCTCAGCAAGGAAGGATGGGCTGTGCTCCCAGCAGTGTGGCAAACATTCACTCGTCCCTGGGGTCCTCCTGGGTTCCATCCTACACAGCACTCAGCACTTGCCTTGGGTTTTTTTTGTTCTTCACAACCATACAACTGACCTGCTCCAAACCTTGAACACATTTACATGTCACCATCAAGCATGGAGAAGTATATAAGCACTTTACTGGTAACACAGAAGGGCAGGAGAGGGACTGGGCACAAGGGGGATGGAGGGACAGGACACAGGGAATGGCTTCCCACTGCCAGAGGGCAGAGTTAGATGGGATATTGGGAAGGAATTGCTGGCTGGGAGGGTGGGCAGGCCCTGGCACAGGGTGCCCAGAGAAGCTGTGGCTGCCCCTGGATCCCTGGAAGTGTCCAAGGCCAGGTTGGACAGGGCTTGGAGCAACCTGGGCTAGAGGAAGGTGTCCCTGCCCATGGCAGGGGGTGGAAGGAGATGGTGTTTAAGGCCCCTTCCAAGCCAGACCATTCTGTATTTCCACAACAGCCCCAGAAAACACCAAGGACATCTGTGACAAGGCAGAATTGCACCACTGCCTTCCTACAGCTCTTTTTCACTCTTTATCAACCCAAGTCATCCCAATTTTCTTCACAGAACCTCTTAAACAAAAGTGAGAAAGGTCACCAAGGACCTGGTCAAAGCACTCCCACAACACGCTCTAGGACCAGTCCAGTTTATAACACAGCTCTGCAGCTTTGCCCCTAAACCACCAGCTCCAGAAAACCAACAAACATCAATATCCCTGTAATTCACTGCTGTCCCACTCCAGCTGGGAAGGTGCAACACAAGGGCACAGCTCCATCCTCTGCTTCATCTCCACGGGAACCTGTGTGGGAAGGGAAGGTCCCACACAGACCCTGAACCAGCACAGTCCCTGAACAAGCATTTTCCAGTTTCCCATGATTTCAGCCCCCACGGCGCATTTCTGACATCACCCAACTTGTATAAAACCAGGAGCTCAGAACGCAACAGAGGATGAGGGAAGAAAAGTAAGAGCAAGAAAATCCAGGGATTCAAGACTGCTCTTCTATCAAAGGTCAGCCCTTCTGTCAGAGATGAAAAACCTCAGCTGAGCTCGATAACACACAGATAAACATGCGAGGTGGAAGGGAGGAGAGAAAACATGACACAAAAGTAAACGAGGACCCAAATGTGCTAAAATTCTCCACTTTGCACCTGCACTTCACAGGCTGAGGATAAATCACTGTAGCCCAAACGGCATCAGCACAGGGCTTTGAGCCACATGAAGATGTCTGGGTTTATTAAAGGTGTCAGGGGCACAGGAAGCTTTTCAACAAGGAATCCAGATTTTATCTTTGACTTGGAAGAATATATTCACTGAATTTCAGGAACAGAGAGCGTGCCAGGCACAGCAGAACAAGGATGGCTGGTGTAGCACAGCTCCTTTATTTGCAAGACAGAGCCAATTAAAGGAATCAAACACTACGCCCACACCATTTTGTTTCCTTCGTTATTTTCTTTCCCTTCTCCCACATTTCCAAAACAACTGAATGATTCTATCAGTTTAGAAAACAAACGTTTTTACCTTATTTCTCTTCACTGCCCTGCTGCAGAGCCCCCCCCAGGAGCTGTTTGCATCCTCACCACACACCGTGCTCACCTCCGAAACCTCACCCTGATGGTCTCCACTTGACCCACCTCCATCCCAGCCCCTTTTCTCTCACCAGTGCCACCGCCCCAAGCGCCAAGCAGAGGCAGGTGATCCCACCAGCCCATCCCACCATGTCATCAACACTAATTAGACATTGTTAACTCATCAAGGACTCCTCTCCTCAAAGCCCAACTTCCACCAGGGCAGCAAAAGGACCCAGCTGGTGCCCCCAAACCACCTGCAGCTTCCCACGCCAAGGCTTAAACGGTTTAATTTATCCCCCAGGAAAACTAACTGGGAACTTGAAGTGCCTCCTGAATGAGGAGAGTGCATTATATCCACATATAAATCTCTTTTAAATCACACCCAGTTTCCAACTAAATGTCATTAATTTTCATCAGGATCTGCTGGTTGTTTTTTTTTTTTTTTCATTTACAAGCCCAAAACACAGAAATAAAGATCGTCACATGCATAACAAACATGTTTTCTTTTCCAGTCCTCAGCCTCTTTATTTCTGCTTTTCAAGGCTTATTATTTAGGGGGAAAAAAGCTTGATAAGGGATGTCATTTCTTTCAGCTCAGCAGTCTCTACCCCATCCAAACCAGACAGACAGCTCCACAGCTGAATACACAGCAAAGCACTTCACTCCATGGAAATAAACCACATGGAGAGGAACCTCACTGAAAAATTAGGAGGGGGGGAAAAAACCAAAAAGGAGACAGCCTTTCCCGAATAAAAAGCACCGCTCCACCTCACAGCAAATACCCATTAACGCTTCCCACAAACCATGACTGAAGTGAAAAACAAAATCGGGAGACGGCTAAAAGTCTGTCGAAAGCAAACTAATAACCGGCACAAATGGAAACACGGGAGGTCTGACCAACACCAGTCTCGGCCAAGAGAGACCCGTAGAGTTTATCCACGGCCCCATCCCCGCTGCGGAGCATCGCGTGTGCCCCAGCCCCGCGCACCGGGGCGAGGGCTGCAGGGAGGGAGGGAGGGAGGGAGGCAGGAAAAAACCCTTCAGAGGCGAAGTTCAGCCGGCAGAGCCATGCCGGGCGCGGGGGGATGCCGAGGGATAACGGGGGATGCGGGGGGATAACGGGGGATGCGGGGGGATAACGGGGGATGCGGGA
>VWZG01011267.1:46236-61848 GCA_013396735.1 Grallaria varia | reverse complement strand
CCGGGGGATAAGGGGGGATGCGGGAGGATAACGGGGGGTGCCGAGGGATGCGGGAGCGCCGGCCGTGCCCTTGGCGCGGGGATGCTGCGGGCAGGTCCCGCATCGCCCGAGCGCGCCCGGGAGGTACCGGCCGGGAGCGTCACCACTCGGATGTCGCCACGGGGGTGTCACCGCTGGGACGTCGCCACCGGGATGTCGCCGCGGTGTCGCCCCGGCGGGCGCAGTGCTGGCGCCAGGGCCGGCCGCGGGCAGCGCTCCGTGCCGGGGTCGGGGTCGGGATCAGCACCGGGAGAGCGCCCGCCCGGCGGGACCGCGGCTCTCCCGGCACCTGCGGGCGCGGCATCCCCGCCTGTCCCCCTGTCCCCCTGTCCCTCCATCCCTCCATCCATCCCCCGGCGCTCACCTGTACGGCCGTGGCGGCTCCGCGGGCCGCTGGGGCCGCGGCCGGGCCGCCCGGGCAGGCGCTCTCGGCCGGGGCGGCGGCTCCCGGCAGGAAATTTCCCTTCTCCGCCGCCGCCTCCTCCTCCTCCTCCTCCCGATCCCGCTCCGCTCCCGATCCCGCTCCCCTCCCGGTGCGGGCGCGGCGCCGTCTGGCGGTCACGGCCGGTGCTGCAGCGGGAGCCGAGGGGTCACCGCTCCGCCGGTTGTCACCGCTCCGCTGCGACACCGCCCGCGCCACCCCCGCCCCCTGCCCGTGCTGGGCGCGCCTCGCTCCTTCCCCCGCTCCCAGAAAGCGCCCAGATCCCCGCGGGCAGCGGGAAGGATGCGGGGCCGCCCCANCCCGCATCCTCCTGTGTCCCGCATCCTCCCGTGTCCCGCATCCTCCCGTGTCCCACATCCCCTGTGTCCTACATCTCCCGTGCCCCATATCCCTCGCGTCCCGCATCCGCCCGTGTCCCCCATCCTCCCGTGTCCCGCATCCCCTGTGTCCCTCATCCCCTGTGTCCCGCATCCTCCCGTGTCCCACATCCCCTGTGTCCCGCATCCTCCCGCGTCCCGCATCCTCCCGTGTCCTGCACCCGTGTCCGGCATCCCCCGTGTCCCGCATCCTCCCGTGTCCCGCATCCCCCGTGTCCCGCACCCCCCGCATCCTGGATGCTGCCCCTGGCTGCTCGCCCCGCCGTCGCTGTGTCGCCGCCCTGGGGGTGGAAGGGACGCGCAGGAGGATTTGGGTACCCACCGTCCCGTCCGACGGCGCCGCCGGGAGCGGGGGATGCACCGGGACACGGAGCCCCGGAATAGAAACGGCAGGTGGAAAAGTAGGGCAGGGAGGAGGGGATTACTGAGGGATAGGCGAGAATCAGGGCGGCTGAAGGTGCGTCTTGCTGCCTCTTGTCTCCAGGCCCTACGATTCACCTCTCCCAGAGCGGGAAGAGTCTCCCAGCAGAAGAAATCCCTCGTCCGGGAGGGATCCGGGTCTTTTCCAACCTTAATGATTCTACGCATCGCTTCCAGAACCCCCATACCCATGCGCACCATATTCTAAGTTTTCTAAAGGGATATCCCAGGGCAAGAAGATTCTCCCAGCAGCAAAAATTCCCTCCTCCAGGAAGGATCCAAGTGATCCTAAAAGCCTTTTCCAACCTTAATGATCCTATGGATTACTTTCAAAACCCCCATAGCCCTGCACACCATGTTCTAAGTGTCCCAGAATAAGAAGAATCTCTCAGCAGAAGGAATCCACCCCCCAGGAGAGATGCAAGTGTTCTTTAAAGTCTTTTCCAGTCTTGATGATGTCCTTTCAAAACCCCCATACCTTTGTACACCGTATCTATTTTGTTTTCCGAATGATGTCTCAGAGCAAGAAGAGTCTCCCAGCAGAAGAAATTCCTCCTCCAGAAGAGATTCAAGGGATCTGAAGAGTCTTTTCCAACCTTAAAGATTCTATGCATTACTTTCAGAACCCCATATCCATGCAAACCACATTTATCTTAAGGATGTCAGAGAATTAAGGGTTGTACAGAAAGACCCACAGGAACAGAAATATCAGAACATCTGTGAATATTTGTGTCTTCTGCAGAAAACTTAATCAGAGCCTAATTATGTCCCTTTGGCATCGTGTTGACTAGGAAACAGCAATTTAGGAGGAGGCTAAAATCCTATCAGCAGCCATGGCACTGCAAGTGGGCACAGCACCAGGGAGGTGTTGGATTTTAATGAACATTTTTGTAGATCAAATGTCTGCAAGTCAGCAATTTTCTCCCTAGTAACCATTTGCAGGGAGTTGTGTATTAATTTAAATGACTGCTTATATCCGAGCAATAAAGTAAATGGAATTATTATACACATTGGACAAAATTACCACGTTTTCTGTTAGCACAGAAATTAAAAGTACTGTAATAATGTGGTTCCAAAATTAATTAGTCATGAGAAAGAAACGTGAAGCCAAGTTGCACAATAAAGCACCAAAGAACACGAACATTATGATTATGAATACGTTATTTGAGGGGAAGAGATTTGCTAAAGAGAAGGGAAATATTTAAATAAATGGTACAATTGTGAAATAAAGTTGCAAAAGGAATTTCGTCCAACCTTTCTTGCCTCAGCACCTTACACTCCAGTCCTAAATTGATAATGGAATTGCTAATTTAGCCTTGGTAGTCCCCACCAGTTTTCCCAGCTCCACTTCCCTCCAGTCGCATCCAGGAATCTCAGAGCCTGGGTTTGTGCCATTTCCATTTCTCAGGATACACTAAAGAGCCGGAGCCAACAGCCCCAGCCTGGGTTGGTGTTCGGCTGTTGGCTGGAATAAAACAACCTCAGAGCACGTTCTCCAGTGCAGCACTTCGTCCAGAACACCACGTTGGGATCTCAGAGCTGGGCAGCTGGAGAACGACGTGTCCCCAACGCAGCTTTCAGTGGCCTGGAGAGGATTGGTGTTGGAGGAAAAGGGGAGAGGTTGAAAAACAAGGCTGCTGTGGGATTCGAAGGGGTTCAGCAGCAATTTATCTTCCTTGACAGAAGGTACGCAGAAGCCTCATGAGAAAATAAATTTAAGGAACGGAAAGACTGCAATTCTGCAGCACAAGTAAGATAATTCATGGCTTCAGCCCGGCGCAGCTCCAAGAGTGGCTTTTATCCACCTCACAGCCCACTGGTCATCTGTCTGTTCCTCTCTTTCCATCACCAATCAAACACATTCCCAAAACTGTCAGCTCTTTGGCAGCAGTTTCACCCTCATTTCCAATTTGCCGGAGATGCTCCGGGGCCTCCAACAGCTTCTGGCTGGACCCAGCACCTGCATCCCTTCCTTTGCAGCGTGGAAGTAACAACATTCCAGCAAAAGTGGTGGAAAATTTGCCCTGAGCACTTACAGTCACTTTGCTGCTCTGTGTTACAAAGAGGCGCCTTCTCTGCTTCGAGCTCAGGAAATAAATGATAGGAAAGAGGCAATGTTTGAACAGCAGAAGTTTATTTTGGCTATTGCAATGGGGTCGTGACATGGTAGGTCTGTCTCTTCTCTGATACACTGGAGCACAAATTGGGAAGGTGCTGAAAAATCAGAAAATCAGAGGCAGGACGGCGCATAACAGACGCATGTGATTTCTGTGGCTGCAATTATACCTCGGTCTAAAAATACAAGAAAACCTCTTTAAAGTGTGGCTAATTGGGCTAAAGTGTGAGGCTGGGTAACATCCCAGCAGCAGCTAATTTAGTGACTTCAAAGGGGTATTTGTCTAAGGTTTTTACATTTGCAATCCAAAATGATGAGCAGAGAGGAATAGATTTAAGTATTCAAAAAAATGTATCTTTATAATTGTTACAGCAATTGCAATAAATGAAAGCCTGCCCTGCCTGCTCTTCTCCCCATCTCCACCTCAAGGGTTTGTTTTAAGTACTACAAATCTTGAAGCAGCTTCAAAGCCGCCTTTTATTCAAGTGCAAATGTTGCAAAGGCTCTAATTTCTGCTTCCTGCAATGCCAGGAGGCTTTTTCCTCCCCACCGTTCAACAAACTGTACCTGACCACGCAACTTGTGGTTATTCAGTCATAAAGGAAAGCAGCATTTTAACACCTAAACATGTTATTTTATAGTTGTGCATGTTATCTTTTGGGGGAAGGAAAAAAGGCACCTGACAGATCTTAGGGGCTCTAGAAGAGCTCAGCTGTTCTGGTAACTGCAGTCTCTGACTTTTGGGGTTGAATGAAAATGTCTCTATAATTTCAAAATTTACTTTAAAACTCCTTATTTTACCAGAATGGCATGTAAGCATACCCAGCAGGCATTTTGCACTTTGGAAAATGGAGAGAAACGGGAGAGACAAGAAGTCAGATGTTCAGGGAGCTGCTGGGCTCCTTCACCTGTCATGGAGGATGTCATGTAAGAAGTTTTACAGTATAAACTTTCCAATGGAAAACCTGATTTCTTATCAAAACATAATGCGAGCTCATTTCTTACTCTCAAAATCTCTGAGAAAAGGCAATTTCAAGGGTTGCCATATAAAGGAAGTGCTGTTCCCATTGTGGTGCCCATGGCAAGGGGAGGAGATGCTGAAGGTGGTTTTTCCTCCTCTCCCAAGACCAGATGTGTTTGGCCGTGACCTTTTCAGGTGTCTGAGTGTGAAACTCAGTTGTGTTGCAAATTTGTTCTGGAGCAGCACAGGTTGTGCCTCAAGACTGTAGATTATGGAGTGGGTTGGGTTGGAAGGGACTTCAAAGCCCACTCAGTGCCACCCCCTGCCATGGGCAGTGACACCTTCCACCAGCCCAGGTGGCTCCAAGCCCCATCCAACCTGGCCTTGGACACGCACTTCCAGGGAGCCAGGGGCAGCCACAGCTTCTCTGCCCACCCTGTGCCAGGGCCTGCCCACCCTCCCAGCCAGGAATTCCTTCCCAATATCCCATCCATTCCTGCCCTCTGGCAGTGGGAAGCCATTCCCTGTGTCCTGTCCCTCCATCCCTTGTCCAGAGGACCCAGCTGGCTCTCCCAGGCTGTGGAACGGAGGGATGTCCTTACAGCAACAACCATTTTCAAAAAGCATTTTGCTCGTTGTTGTTCCCAGTGTGGTGGCTTTGGGATCTTCCCCCTTTTCCCCGTCAATAGGGACACAGGCAGTGCCTGTTCCTGCTGACCATAGGCTTGAAAGGACCCTGATCCCAGGGGCAGCCCAATATTCCAGCTGCCCCCCCCACCCCAGCCAACACTCCAGTCAGAGCTCCGAGATCAATAAGTACCTCGTGATGGAGTTCTCAGCTGAGAGGTTCGAGTCATTTTCTGGGAAGAAATCCAAACAACACTTCAAACGTGTTTGCTTTGTCTTTCAAAAGCGCTGTAAAAAAAGGTCAGAGCAAGAGAAGAACGAAATCAGAAGATGGAGTTGTACAAACCCCCCTCGGAGCAGCTCTGGGCAGGAATCCACAAAAATCAGGATCACACCCTTCTCGGCTTTCCAAACAGTTGTTGCAATAATTTTGCAGATCAGTTGAGCTTCTGATTTGTCAACTCCAGCTACAATAAAATTCATGATGCTTTATTCTCCTTCCCTCTCCCAATCCAAAAAGCATAAACGAATCCCTGTTTCCATCAGCTCCCAGAATTCTCACTGCAAACTACCGGAGAAAGAAATCAATCTCATTCTTATTACTCAATAGTTTGGTTTAATTGTAGTTAATCCATCATAGAAGAGGTAAAGGCAACGCTGATAATGCATGACCTGATCCTGGATTACAGACATGCTATCCATGGCCTGATCCTGGAATACAGACATGCCATCCATGACCTGATCCTGGATTACAGACATGCCATCCATGGCCTGATCCTGGATTACATACATGCAATCTATGGCCTGATCCTGGAACACAGACATGCCATCCATGCCCTGATTCTGTAACACAGACATGCAATCCATGCCCTGATCCAGGAACACAGACATGCAATCCATGCCCTGATCCCAGAATATATACATGTAATCCATGCCCTGATCCTACAGTACATACATGCAGTCCATGCCTTGATTCTACAATACATGCATGCAGTCCACGTCTTGATCCTACAATACATACAAGCAATCCATGCCCTAATCCTACAATATATACATGCAATCCGTGACCTGATCCTAGATTACATACATGACATCCATGGCCTGATCCTACAATACATATATGCCATCCATGGCCTGATCCTGGATTACATACATGCCATCCATGTCCTGATCCTGGATTACATACATGCCATCCATGTCCTGATCCTACAACACATACATGCAATCCATGGCCTGATCCTGGATTACAGACATGCAAGGAAGGAAGCAGCCGAGCTCCCCTTCAAACAGGCATAGAAAATGGGAAATTAGAAGGATGTAAAGGCTTTATGGGACACACAAGGATGTCCCATGAAGGTCACGACCCAGGAAAATCATTTTCTATTTATGCTGCTTTAAGCAAACTGACTTGTAGCTAAGCAGAAGGGAACTACTCAGATATTTGGCCTTTACAGACTCAGGGCAATATGTAATTTTATTCAGTGGAGGGTTCCAGCCCTTGGTGCTGCCATTCTGACTCACAACCAAGAAACTTCCTTTTCCTCTTCGACTCTGTGCAGGGCTGAGTCAGTGGGGGCAGAGTCCAGAAGGTGCTGATCAGGAAATATTTCCTCTGACTCAGAGGAAAACGATCTCTCCTTTCTCTCGAGTGATGAGGTTGTCATGTCCAACTACAACTTTCTTTCCAAGTTATGTGATGGTTTTTTTCATAACTGAAAATAAAATAAAATAAAAAAAAAGACCCAAGGAGCTGTAGCTTGGGCAGAGAACAGATAAACTTCAAGGTGACAGCGAAGAAAAAAGGCAAATTATGGTCTCATTTACAGAGCAATTCCCTGAGCCACAGAAGAGCTTCAGTGATTTGAGCCATAACAATTTGAGCTGAGTCACCAAAAACTAAATCTAATTGAGTCGGATTGCTCAGAATGGAACTACAGGCTCTCCACTATGCTCTTAGTCTCTGTTATTTAGTATTTCTAAAGGTGTGGATGCTCAGTTTGCTGAAATTGAAAAAGAAAACCACCAAGCAGAGGCTGAAAAGTAATTCCTTTGAAGTTGTTACCAAGATAAATATCAGCACTTAAATATAGATTTTTTTCAAACCTATTTCATGTGGGACAAGTGACCAGGGCAGATTTCACCTCATTTTATTAAAATGTATCCTTGAGCTATAAATTCTTGGACTATGCTCTTTGTATGCAAATAAAGGACCAATAGAACTGCTGGATTAATGAACCTGTGGATGAGCCCAACAAAGCGTTTCCATGTTGTGATGGTTAAAGTTTAACTGGAATACTGGGCAGAAAGGGAGGCACATCTCTTTTTTTCTGCTTTCTTTAGGCAGGATGAGAAACCTCCCTTTAGTCCTCAGAGCTTCAATCAAATACTGACTGATTTCTGCTGCATAGATGCAGAACATTTAGGAATAGAGTTCCTAAATATATAGATCATATGGATTTTTTAGGAATATAAATTATAGATTATTCAGGAATATAGATTATTTAGGAATAAATCATAGGTATTCTTTAAAATTTATAATTACATATTCTTTAAAGTAATTACCTCAAAAGTGTTATTAAATCCCGTATAATTAGGAAAAAAAAAATCACAAGACCCTATTATATAAAAGAGCAGCAATAAAATACATTGATTTCAAATCTAATTAGTGCTTTATTTTGGATCAAGAAACTCTAAAGACAGATGAATCACGGCACAATAACAGTTCTTTGCAGAATAGGTATTTTTCTCCTCTCAAGAAATTCTTTGCCATTTCAATTTCATAAAAAATTCAAAAATCTCTGCCTGTCATTACAGTGCAAAGCAGTGCAGCTCCAGGAGGGGAACTGCCTGCGTTTATTTAGCAGTTCTGTTAAAGCAGATTGCTCCCCAAAGGTTAATTAAAAACTCGGCATCGCCCAGGAGCAGGGGCTCGGTGTAACGTGGAATAATGACGTTATAACTAATGGAAATACAAGCTCATGGATTCTCTGTTGCTTTACCCTGACAAGAGATTATTAATTGACTTTTCAGGTTTCATCCCTCAAAAATAGGAATTGGTGCTGAGTTCACCTCAAATTCTAGAAATTTGGCTTCAATAATTTTATTAAGCAATGTAGCTTCTGTTTGATATCATTTTCCTACTGTCTTTGTTTAGGTCAGCTTGGGCTGGAGAAATGAATATATTCTCTTGCTTTATATTCCAGAACAGACTTTCTTCAGGGTTGCTCCCTTTGCACATCCACTTCTTCACTGAAATGAATCCCAGTTCCAGGTATTTATTTCATCCCTGAAAAAAACCCTAAAAACAGACAAACAAACAAAAAACCCAAACAAACAAACAAACAAACCAGGGTTAAAAATAAAAGGGAAGGAGTTATTGCGAGAATATATGTGGAATTTAATCAAGGATTATAGTTCTTCCTTAGAAAATAATCTGTTGACAGGAGATGGGATGTCATTACCCCACCAAAACCCAAGACCAACCCAGTGTTTTCACACAAATTTAAAGAATTTAGAAGAGGTCTCACAAAGGGGTTGGTTGGTCGGCTCTCAAGCAAGGTGGGACTTTGACCAGAGAAGGGACATTTGATGACTCTTTACCACAAGAGATTGGATACAGATTTAGCAAACAACTTTTTTGCCTGATTCTCAGGACTTCAAGGGGAAAACGCTCCGAGCTCTCCCAGAAGGGGTGAGGTGAGCTGGGAACACACGGGGCGGGCTCTGGGTGAGTCCAGAGCCACCATCTGGAGAGTGGCTCTTTGTCAAGGGTCATAAATCACCTGCCAGCGATCCCTCCCTGCTTTGCCAGCCTGGGTTTGTTGTAACGATGGCAACAGCTTTCCCTCGGCCCAAAGTTCAATTATTTTACACTTTTATTACCGCTGCTGTTCACTTAAAGTTTACCAGGGTGACTTTCCACAAGAGCAGAGTGCAGAGCCCGGCGAGGAGGAGAAGGAGACAACCCCATGGTAGCCGGACTAAAGGGAAGGAGATACCCTGAACTGGTGGGAAACTCTTGGACAAGATGCCATCCAGAAAGAAAACGAGCCTGTTTGCCTCTGCCTTTTGTGCCTGCGCGTCCTCCTTCGCGCTGATCTGCGTGGTGCTGGCCACCCAGCACTGGGTGAGCAGCAACGTCCGCTTCACTGGCACCAACACCAGCATCACCATCAGCCTCGACTACGGACTCTTCCAGGGCACCTGTGAGCAGTTTGTGGAAGCGGGACTTCAGGTGTCCATAAAGACATTCCAAGGTGAGTGGTGTTACCCCTGGAAATGGATCTGAGAGTCACTGGCAGGTTTGGGTTGGAAGGGACCTTAAAGCCCATGCACTTCCATCCACCTTCCACCAGCCCAGGTTGCTCCAAGCCCCATCCAACCTGGCCTTGGACACTTCCAAGGGTCCAGGGGCAGCCACAGCTTCTCTGGGCACCCTGTGCCAGGGCCTGCCCACCTTCACAGGGGAGAATTCCTTCCCAATATCCAATCTAAAGCTCAGATCTCATTGCTCGTGCCTGTGGTGGACGTAGGACCCGCAGCTCATTCCTCTGTTCATCTGTAACTGTAATAGTTTCAGTGACGTCAAGAATAACTGTAAAACAGTCCAGGGACTTAAGTGGTATAAAATAATACCCACAGAAAGCATAGGAATGCTACAGCATTTTTGACAATAACAACTTACTTTAATCACCTGTATAATTACTGTGTTCCTTTTGGAACAAGGGAAAAATAAAAATTGGGAGCTTTATGTAAAATTCATTTTCAGAGTCTTTCGATGAGGAACAGAAAAGCAACACTTACCACTTTATTAAGGGATTTACAAACCTAATTAATCTTCCAGGATTTCTTTTTATTTCATTATGTTATATTCATTGTTTGATTTAAAACAGCTTCCACCTACTGCCACGGGAGCATCATTTTATGGAAAAAGGTTTTAAGGCTGCTGAAGGAAAAAGAGGAAAACGTGTAAAACAACACCCAGAGGGAGATAAGCCTGAAAGCTGTTGCAAGGATCAAGGGTTTGCACTCATTTTATCTGTCTTGCTGTCTCACCCAGTTCAAAGCAATAATGCTGACGACACATGTGAAAGGGAAAAGAAGGCAGTCAACAGAAACCTAACAGAAATCGGAAGAGTAGGTCAAATAGTTTTGAAACACGAGGTAGACATTTAAATTAGACACGAGGAAGGATATTTTTACAATTATAGCAGTAAAGGAATACAGTTTTTTGCAATTACAGTGGTAAAGGAATACAGATTTTTATAGTTCTAGTGGTAAAACACTGGCACAGGGTGCCCAGAGAAGCTGTGGCTGCCCCTGGATCCCTGGGAGTGTCCAAGGCCAGGTTGGACAGGGCTTGGAGCAACCTGGGCTGGTGGAAGGTGTCCCTGCCCATGGATCATTCTTAAGGTCCCTCCCAACACAAACCAGTCTCTGATTCTCAGATACTTCAAGAAATATCTTCATTTTTTGGTAGGCTGTGTGAGATGTCCCAAGCCAGATGAGCCACCAAAGCAGAGCACAGCAGTTCCAAGCCTGCAGGTGCTTCCCACCTCCCAGGTCTTTCCCATCTTAATTTATTACAGAGACTGTACCTGTCCAAACAGGCTCCCAAATTCCCACGGTGGCAGAGCTGTATTACACAAGCCAGTTCTCAGGAGAACGTCTATGTTGTCATGAAAGTCTGGACACAGCAGCATTCCCGGCAAAACACGGAGTGTGGATGGAGATTGTCGTGAAACAAATACAGAATCATGAGTCATTTAAACCTGGTTTGTTTACAGTCATATCAGAATAATCATAGGGGTTTTTAGAAGAGTAAATATGCATTTATAAAAGTGGTTTATATATGGCTCTAGCACCCCATGGCCCTTGGCTCAAGCCCCAGACCTTGTGCCATGTGGGCAGCTCTTGCTGATTTTAATTGGGCTCTGTGTGAAACCTGGAGTCATCCCAGGGGGAGCTGATTGCAGGGTGAGGACACAGGTTGGCTGGGATTCAGGGCATGTGTCTCGCCTTTGTTTGTACAACAGCTCGCACAACCCAGTCCCAGGGCCTGGGTGTTACCACCAGATCAATTTTCATGAGAATTGATGAAAAGAACTTACAAAACAATTGCACTGGTTTCAGTTCTCAGTGGCGCTGGACTTTCCCCCTCCAGTTTACTGCCTATCCTATATCAAATGTTGACATAACATTTACAAAGAGTTATCTCCATTCTCACACATCAGTTATTTAGGGATGAGCCAAACAAGTGAGTTTCGGGAGCTGTGAGTTGCTTCCCACAGCAGCTGAAGGAAAGGGATGCTTTAAGAGTAGTGCGAAGATTGCCCACATCCCTCCCTGGCTCAGTCTGGCATATGGAACTGATTTTAAACTAATGCTTAGGCTCTGACACTTCACGTTATCATTAAAGGAAGGAATTGTTGGCTGGGAGGGTGGGCAGGCCTGGCACAGATTGCCCAGAGAAGCTGTGGCTGCCCCTGGATCCCTGGAACTGGATAATCTTTATGGTCCCTTCCAACCCAAACCAGTCTGTGATTCTGTTCTTCGTATACCCAAAACAGGAAAAGTGCTTCACAGGACTGCATATACAGTAATTTTAAATTCATATAATCAGGTCTTCCTAAGACAGTAAGTGTCTTGTCTTTGGTGAAATTCTTAAGTATATTGATTTTCTGTTTTCTGGAGAAATTAAGTGCTGTGCTCTCTCCACTCTGATGTTTCAGGCACCGGTAAGAGTGAAAAACCCCCTTTTAAATCACAGTGGGATCTATCACTCAGCAGCTGGGGGCTCCTGCTGTGCAGCCCATGTGTGCTGCTCAAATGGCATTGTCATATTTGGGTGTGAGAAGAGGAGGGTGGAAATCATGGAAGAGCACATCGAAGGGGAGAGCTTGGGGATATGGAATATTTGCTAGCAGTGGCCGTTCGAAAGGTCAACAACAGCCTTGACAAGAAACTTCACTTATTCTGGGAGAAACCACAGCATTAAAAGAAATTTCTGAGCGTAGAGATGAAAGACAAACCCGGGAACATGGTTTCTGCTCCAAATGCGCACGACCTGCCCAGTCTGGGTGTCTCTTTAACAGACTGCCAGGAACAGCCCTAAGAGAGCAATAAATCACAGCAGCCACTGCCCAGGCTCCAGGGAGGAATGGCCTGGCAGAACGTAAGAGTTAGTTAATAACCAAAGTCCTTGCAGTCTGCATGTTTTAATGATTTCTCTTGGAAAGGAACCACCTACGAACGTAACAGCCTGCCAGAGCCTGTTTACAGCTCGGCCTGTGTCCGTGTAGGGGTTGGGCAAGGGAAGAGGCACACCCAGAGAGCCCTGGAAGGTCAGGATTTCCCCAACTGTTGGCAGCCAGCAAGGCCAACAGCACATGAGGAAACTTCAGAAATTCTCTGTAAGCAGAGAGGAATTAATTCACTTTCTAACTTTTAAAATACTTGACAAATGCTTGAAAATAGCTGGAACTTCATTAATGTTATCATCAGTTTCCAGGGATCTCCTGAAACCTGGCAAGCTCAGTTGAACTCTACTTGGGGTTTTTTTGTTTGTCTGGCCTTTTTTTAATGAACAATTTGTTATGTGTCACAAGTGGTCAGAGAGCTCATAAAAGCTGCCACATCAGCACTGCTTGAGTGGCTTGTGCAGGTCAGCGGAAGTTTGGGAAATTCTATCCAAAATTATAAAAAAAAAGGATGAGAAAAAAAAATAAAATAAAAGATGATACAGGAAAATAAGGAGAGACGTGGGGAGGGCAAACCCCTCTGTTTTCATTCTGCAGAGAGGTTATTTCACACAGATGCTGCAGGTTGGTACTGACCCAGCTCCGACAGATCAGCTCCTTCAGTTCACACAGACTGCTTCATTTAGGGTGAAAAAAATCTGCTGCCACGAAAACAACATTTTCTTGAAACCCTCCAGCCTTGTGCTGCTGCCACAGCTGGAGCCTGACAAAACCAAGTCCCCCCAACTGCTGATCACGGCCACAGATAAACAAGATCAATTAGGGGCTGCAAGAGGTGCAGCCAGTCAATCCTGGAGATGTTCCCAGCGATAAAATTAAGTGAGGCTGCCAGGGGGAAATTACACAAGCCTGGCTGATTTGGCTCCAGCCTTATTTGTGGTACAGGAAACCCATGGGAGGTGATGGCCAGGCTGCTCCAGCCAGAGCCAGGGCACAGCCAGCAGCACGCTGCCCCCCGTGTCACTGAGGGATGGCCCCTGGACGCCCTGCTTTCCTATTCTCCGGGGGAAATTGCTTACATTTACAGCTGCTTTCCATAACACATCCTTACCTGCTGGTGCCTCAAACAGGCACTAACTTCTGCCTGCAGTATTACATAAAATTTCTTTCCAATAGCTCCTCTTTTTATTATGTTTTTTTCTCTCTATGGGGTTTTTACTTTTTTTTCCCCCTGCCATTTCTCCAATTTATGCACTACCTGAACACTTTGCAGTAATGGCTTTGTGTTAAAAGCAGAATAGAAGAGGATTTTCCTACAGATGTCTGTCTATCACAACACCCATTCGACCAGAGCTGGAAAACATTGTCACTGTATTTGTTACAGCATCAGGCAGCCACGGGCACATTATCGTTTCCTTTTCAGTCTTTAAATTGAAAAGAATGATATAATATATCTCAATGCAGCTACGCTGCAGTTATACATGGAGGAGGTTGTGCCTCTTATTATCAGCAACCTATGGGATATACGGAAGGATTTAGGCAAAAAACCAGAGCAGTGATGACCGTGCTGGAGGGGTTGAACACGTGCCGTGGACATATGGGCAGATGCTCCTGCAGCTCCAGAAACTGCAGAGGGCAGTGCCCTGGAGGTGTCATCTGTAATGAGATGGACCAGCAAGGAGAAGGGCTGGGATCTGATTCCTTGGCCTTCGGAGCGGAGACCTTGAGAACAGGGCAGGGATGAAGGCCACAAAGCTCAGCCCTGTGCGAGCCCCAACATTCCCTTTACCCAGTCAGAGAATCGTTCGGGTTGGAAAAGACCTCCAAGATCCTCGAGCCCACCCTGTGTCCAATCCCCACCTTGTCCCCCAGCCCAGAGCCCCGAGTGCCACCTCCAGTTGTTCCTTGGAGACCAGGCACAAGCACCATGCAAGGAGCAGAATCAGTGCCAGCAAGTGGACTCCTTATTCTTCATTTTAAACAAGTCTGACTGATATAGTTACTATTTTAAGCCCGTGTAGGCTTAAGAGGTAAAACACACACAGGGCATTTGAGCTTCTACTGGAATCTTAATCCCATCAAAATAATGCAACAATACCCCAGATTTTTAGGTTTCCCATCTTCCCTCCTTTACAGAAACAGTGCCTGTGAGCAGGACTCTCAGTTTAAAAGCCCAAGCCAAGCAAAATCCAAGGAGTTGTGTTTTAAGGGGAACTGCTCAGCTCAGGGTGGGAGCAGCAGGGAGGGATTTTCACCCCTGGACAAGCCGGTCCAGGAAATCACATGCCCAGGAAATTAATTTTAAAATTCAGTGGATTTAGGGGGGAAAGAGCAGTGGGAAGAGGAACATGACCACAGTGAAGCTGAGCAAAGGGTGGATGGTGCAGCACACCTGAGCAGCAGGGTCAGCAGTCTCAGGGCAGACAATAACAACCTCCCGAGTAGGAGCTGCTCCTTTCTTTGTAAAGAAGGGAGCAAGTGCTGCCTCCATCAATTTTTTTGTGTGCAGGGAATGGAGACAGATCCAGTCAGGGTATGAGCTCAGCCATCCTCACCTGTCCATGTACGACCATGCTCAGTCATATTTGTCCTGCAAATCCACCTGGCCCTTCCTGGCAAACAGCTTTGCTCTCTCAGGGGCTGTTCCTCTTGGCAAATTTATTCCACGAGAGGGACACTGATGCTGTACTAAACTCAAAATAAACTACAATTGGAGCAGTTTTAAATAACTGTAGAATTTACCAGACATGGGCAGAGGAATATCAAGTTTTCTGGTCCAGTTTAAGCATAAAATTTCTGTCTGGCCACCTCAAGAGGACATTTTTCCTCAAAGATTAAGAAAGAGAAGTTCAGTGCCCAGCCAATGCCCAGGAGCTTTGTGTGCCTGCAGGATTAGCAGACATGCACTTATTTCAGCCCTCTGAACCTTCACATGGTGTGGGATTTGGGTTCTTCAGCCCAAACCTACCATTCCTTCTACATCCTGACCTCTACAGCTCAGCCCAGTCTCTGTTTATCAGCTTTTCGTTACAGCCACGTCAGGAAGTCATAAGCTTGTCAGAGTCCACCAGCCTGTGAGGGGAAGGATGATTGTCACAGGATCATCAGGCTGGAAAACACCTATAAGAACACAAAGTCCAACCTTTAAGCCAGCACCACCACCATCCCCACTAAGCCATGTCCCCAGGTACCACCCCCATCCCCACTAAGCCATGTCCCCAGTGCCACCACAACCACTACTAAGCCATGTCCCCAGGTACCACCCCCATCCCCACTAAGCCATGTCCCCAGTGCCACCACAACCACTACTAAGCCATGTCCCCAGGTACCACCCCCATCCCCACTAAGCCATGTCCCCAGTGCCACCACAACCACTACTAAGCCATGTCCCCAGGTGCCATCAGAACCACCGCTAAGCCATGTCCCCAGGT
>VWZG01011267.1:13920-37522 GCA_013396735.1 Grallaria varia | reverse complement strand
AAAAACTCCTCAAAAGAAAAAAAAAAAAAAAAAAAAACCAAACGCAAAAGCACCAAAAAATTCCCAAACATAGTAAAGAAACCCAACCAAAAAAACAGATGCACGGGAGGGTGCAAGATTTACAAAGCCACATAACCAGAGCTACCAAAGCTATTGGTTAAGAATGGTCAGAAATACAGAGTCAAAGAGAAAAATGGGATTTCATGCAGTCCCAGTCTGAGAAATAAAGCTGAAAATGCTACATTTTGCAATGTTCACTTCTACTTCTTGATCAACAGAGCATGAACAAAAACATCACCTCAAGTAAGAATAGAGCAGTATCACTCAAAATTACTTTATAAACATGATTATTTATCCCTGGATATAGGGAAGAGTTTATCCTTGACTGTGGGAGGGGGGGTTTCTCCCATCCTTCAACCAAGCCTTTAAGGAAAAATCCTAGAAAAATACAGGGCGATTTATGAGATCAATAACACTAAGAAGGAATTTTCATCTATTTTCACTTACTAAAGCTTAAGAACATGAACCAGACTTTAGGGTGAATTTTAGGATATTTGCATTTAAGCTTCCAGGGCAAACAGCAATTCTCAGAATCAGCAGTGCAGAAGAAAGCTGTATGCAATTGAAAGTGAACTCATTCAACAATAAACACCAATGTGGGAAGACACAGATACACAGTGGAGTTAAAAAAAAAAAAAAAAAAAACCTTTTTTCCATGTTTCCAAACTCTTTTTTTCTGTGTTTCCAAAGCTTCTGCCAGTGCTGGGATTCATCTGATAGTTTTTCCTTATGATTCTCCATGATGTATATAAATACTTGTGATGTCATATGCAAACTATAGTTAAGGGAACATCCCTAGGCAGGCAGGACCAGGAGCACCCACAGGATGGGACACTCACCTGGCCCAGCAGGGCTGGAGCCCTCGGACAGCATTTCAAATGCACCACCTGGCTGTAAGAAACAAGCTTTTAAGGACAGACTTATGTATTTATGGGAGTTCCCAGTCTGTTTGCAGGGAGGAAACAGCAGCAAGAGAGGATAAATGAAAAGAGTCGTGGTATATAGCACGGGTTGTCTGCTGGCTTTGGTGCTGCAGGTAAACCTAAAGCTAAACAGAAACCAGAAAACTAAATAGAAACAACCCTGAAGGGCCCACAAGAACAAACCTCTGGAAGTCTGAAGTTGGAGCAACTTGGAAAACGCACCTCTGAAGGAGCAGTTTAATTTACAAGGAAGGTTTCTGAGCCCATAAATTGCTCTTTTCCAGGCATGGCATGTAAGTTATCACTATAGAGGGAAGAGAACTGACAACCCATAATGATCCATCTCCATTTGTTGTTCCTGGAGAGCAGAAGGTGAGCAGGGCCCCCCCCACCCCCAACTCCCTGATACCACCTTGGAAGTCACTCAGCCCTCTCTCCCTTTCTTCTTCATCCCTCAATCCTGGCATTGTAAGTCAAGACCTCCTCAAGTGCCCACAGTTCCTGGAATGTGAAAAAGTTGGTTTATTTTTCCAGCAGTCCACTGGAAATGAAACCCAGCACAGGAGAGAAAACAACACAAAGGGGTATCGCTCAAACCCACATTTAAATGGAAGCTTTAAATGCTATTTGCAGTTGCTATCACAGTGCTCCCTGCAGATGCAGAGTGCTGTGCAGTATATTAGATTTTAATAGCACCTCTGGGTTTAATGGGAGATGATGAATGAAATATGCCCACAGATGGGAAAGGATCCTCTGAGCAAGGCTGCATTCCAATTATTTTTCAGCAGCCAGAGGGTGACTACTTCTAATGTGGAAATAATTTCCAATATTGTAACCAAAGGAAAAGGTTACTGGAAAGGATCTGTAGCTTCGGGTGAATTCTGGGCTGGCTATTTAGCTATTTTTTAATGAAATGCTTTGAGGCAGGTTATTGCTGAGCAGCACAGATGAGGCTGAGAGGGAACTACAGGAGGCATGAGAGTCTCAAAGTCCTTAATCAAAGAAGACGCAGCAGGTAAATAGTCAGGTATAGAAAGGACCTGACCAGGGCAGAACCTTCTGGTTTTCCTCCACAGAGTCAGGGAACAGAGCACTGACTTTTCCTGCAGATCATACTCTTCGTCCCTCTTTTCTCTAAAGAAGTTGTCATCACTTATTCCTTGGCAGGGACTTGCGAGAGTAAAGCCCAGAGTTTTATTTCATCATTTATACTGATTTATTACATGTGTCCGAAATAGTTTAAAGAGCAAATTCTTTCTCTGGGAAGCTCCGAAGCACCAACCCCACAGTGGCAAGGAGGCAGAAACCCTCTGCTTCACATGTACAATATTCTCTGGTAGCTCTGAAAGCAAAAATAGCACAGACAAACATACTTTGTGTATGTATGGAGTGGTGCCCAAGATGAATTTCAAGACAAATATGTTCATCTGAAAGTCATAAAGCATCTTGAAGGAGGATTTAGTCTGGGAGATTTCCTTCTCTTGGAAATCTCAAGAAGCTGTAGGCGCTTGTTAGCATTCATTAAGGTTAAGAGCACTCTCATTCTCAGCTGTGGAACAGCTTGAAGCCCAAGGATGGTTTCATTTCCCCAGGTTGAAAGGAAAGAAGATCCCTCTGATGTGAAAACATAGTGGAGCTGATTTAATTACGGCTGAAAAAATAAAACCCCTTATTTTCAACACTTAGGAGTGAGATTTCATAGCACGCCAAACCGAGACGGAATAAATAAATGTGGGGCTTGTCTGTGAGTGTAAAGATGTTCAGCTGGGGCTCTCTGCCAGGGGCTCCTCCTCCCACAGTGGCAGGTGCTGCTCTGAGTGGCAATTTGCCTGCAGGGATGCTGCTTCCTCCTAACCCTTTGCAGAGGAAGGTATTGAAGCCAGTACATTCCTTCATGGAAACCCCAGGCAGGTCTTGCCCTCAAAGCCTGACAACTGAAAGGGCTCCATTTGTCAGGGCAGGGCTCTTCTCTCCTCCCAGCATCTCACCGTGCCTGACACTGAGATGGGACCGGGGGCCAAGAGCCTCTAAATCGATTAAAACAAGACCCATTTTAAAAAAGCGGCGGGTTTATACACTGAGATCTGGCAAATATACCCTGAGAGTATTGGATATTTCTAACTTGTTTGTGAGCTTGTAAATGGGGTACAACTCCAACAGAACAGTTTGGGGTTGATCCTGGTTTTCCCAAAATTGCAAGTTCAAAGCTTGTAGGCAAAATTGGGGTTGTTCAGTCTGGAGAAGAGAAGAAACCTTGGAGCCCCTTCTAGGGCTTAAAGGAGCTCCAGGAGAGGGACTGGAGACAAGGGATGGAGGGACAGGACACAGGGAATGGCTTCCCACTGCCAGAGGGCTAGGATAGATGGGATATTGGGAAGGAATTGCTGGCTGGGAGGGTGGGCAGGCCCTGGCACAGGTTGGGCAGAGAAGCTGTGGCTGCCCCTGGATCCCTGGAAGGGTCCAAGGGCAGGTTGGATGGGGCTTGGAGCAACCTGGGCTTGTGGAAGGTGTCCCTGCCCATGGCAGGGGCTGGCACTGGATGGGTTTTAAGGTCTCTTCCCACCCAACCCAGTCTGTGGTAAAACCCCAAGAATTCATCACTCTAGTCCTGCCCCAACTCCTCCCTGTCCTCAGGGTTCCACCACGGGGCTGTTTCCCAGCCCACCCCAACACGTTGGTCCATGGGAGGTTCTGTATCCCCAGTGATGCTCCTGCCTGGAGCTTGGGCAGTGTTGGATGGGATCACCAACCAGGTCCTCCCACCCCAACTGCTCTTTTACATCCCAGGGAACCAAGAACACTCCTGTTTCTCCTGGGAATCCATGGAACTGAACAGTTGGCTTTTCCAAGCCCATTGCTGCATTTTATACCACTTTTATGGTTCCTGTGTATGGGCATGAAAAAATTATGGAGAACTCCTGCTGATTTTCCCATCCTGGATGTCTTGTTAAGAGATATCTAATCTACTTCAGCTTTATTATAAAATTGACTCAGAAGAGCTTTTCTGAGTTCACGGATAAACGCTACAAAAAAAACCACCCACAATTTCTCAGCTAAGCCATCAATCAGCTGAAATGAGGCACAAACCCCACATGGCTCATATCAAACAAACAACAACAACAAAAAAAGAATATTAAAGGCACTCAGGAAGACAGTGAAACTGTTAGAAAAACCTCATTACACATCCAAGGCACCTTGGCCACAACTCCCGAAGGAACTGAATGCCCCTAAAAACCATCCACGCAGTTTTAAGGGGATTAATGGGGTCTCACATTGACCCCATGAGCCACAGTCTACTCAGCTCTTCAGAGAGCAGGCTCATTCCAGGAGGGTAATGGAACAGCATCACCCACATCAGTGCCCCTGGATGCTGAAGAGTTCCAATATTCTGTGGCTAAATTTTGTAAGAAATGCCCAGTGAGTTTAAAAGTATATAATAAGGAATTTACCCATGGGAATGGGATTCAGGTGGAGCAAGAGGGTTTCAGGTTCCAACTCCAGTGCCTACGGGAGCCTTTGATGAACACAATAGTGTGAAAAGAAAAATAAAGAAGTAGCAGAGGTCACTGAGGTGCAGGAAAGGGCACAGGAAATTATGGAAAGGGGTAAAGGATGGAGGAATGCTGTAAGGGCAGGAGTGGAGGATCAGAGCAGCAGAGCTCTGCTTCCACGGGCTGGATTAGACACGTCAACTATGCACTGCCAGGGGCTCCCGCAAGGATTGGAAGTGGCATTAAGCCACAGGCTGTATTTTTTCCTCTCTCATTTTCCTTTTCACTCCAGTGTCATTTGCTGCACTAACCCAAGGCTCTCCAGCCTGCGTCAAAACGGAGAACCCTGCGATGAAACCTCGGGGTGAGGGGGAACCAAAGCAGCTCTGCAAGCCATGCAAGGCTGGCTCCTGTGCAGGCAGCCCCAGCCCTGCTGCTGCCCGAGTGAAGGGGAGCCTGGATGGTGCACACACACCCCTGCAGCCCACCAGGGAACGGGAAAAGGCACCTGACATTCCCAGGCAGCGCTCATCCCAAAGGCCAGCGCGGCGTTCCCATGGGGCATGATGCCTCAGGGCTTTGGATTTTTGATTTTTAATTTTGTAGATTTTAGAAGCTGTAGATTTAATGTAGCTCAGTAGCTTAATGTTTACACATACCAACTCCATCCTATATCAGTCCCTCAAAATTGCAGTAGCTGTTTAGTCTTCATTTCAAGGTAGAATTGCAAAAGGACACCATGAGGCCTGCACCAGAAGATAAGAACATGGACAGAAGGACCTCCAAATCTTGGACTTTGGAAGGCCTCCAAGGACCTGATGTGCTGCGAGGAAGACGGAGATGTTGAAAGAGGGGTCCCAAACCCCCAGACTCAATTCCCAGTGGGGTGTGCCGGAGGAGGAACGGGGCAGGACTGACGGGGGTGGCAGAATGGGATTGGATGGACATTATTATAAAATCATGGAACCAGGGTCAGAGGGCGCGCGCGTGGTTATGTATTCCTGGGGCCTCGAGGCTTATTAAAGCTTCTGCTCTCTTTATCTTATCTCCTACTAAATTTGCCTGGAGGTTTTTTTTCCGCAGTCCTTTAAGGCATCAGGGAAAACACCTCGCTGTTCCCACCCCTCTGGGGTACAGCCTGTCCAAGCCACAGGCTGAAAAGTAGGAATAAATAAAGAAGGGTTTCACTGCGGCAGCATTTTTGGCTGAAAACCTCTCCCGGGTTTGTCTGAGAGCCTGCCTTGGTGTCACTGCGGTGACAAAGAAATAGCGCCGAGCTGAAAGAGATGTGATGGCACTTCAAAGGAGCCAAGGGAAGGAGGAAAGCGAGTAAGTAAAGGTTCTTAAAACAGTGCTCGCCGGAGCATAAAGTCAGAGCGCTTTGTGAGCTGAACCAGGAGGATTTACAGAGCCCCCACTCGCTCCCCCCTCCTGCCCATCTCCAAAACGTGTTTCACCCTCGGGTGCCAGGTAGGAAATTATCCCGTCTGCAGAGGAACTAGAATTTCAGCCCATCTGGGAACCATTTGGACAAGTGTACCTTCTGAAAGCAAAAGAAAACATTTTAAGACCCGCAAGTATTTTGCCTCAGGAAATTTCCCCTTAATCTTGGTGCTGACACCTCTCTCAGAGGCTTCAAACTGCACCAGAGGCCAGCAGCAACTATTCCCAAGGTATTCAGTTTCTCCCCATGGCGATTACATGACAGGGGATGTGAAGGCTGTGATGGGGAATTGAACTGGGGTGCAACAGGGGCTGGACAAAGAGGTTTCCTCCAGAGCATCTCCTTCCCCCCCACCAAAGAAAACAAGTGCCTCTTGCAGAAAAATGGGCTACAACTCTCAGCTAATATTCCCTTCAAATATTTCCTGACAAAGAATAACTGCAGGTTTGGGTTAGACTCAGTTAAGAGATACAGCAAAGACAATTTGGGACATTTTGTGACGAAGGGTGTTAACAAAACGGAGCGACATGCAGACAAAGAGGGGATTTTGGGGACAGCTCCAGCTGCAGCCCCTGGCACGGGGTGATACCCAGAGGCAAGGGGGGATCCCTGCAGGAACCTGGTGCCCCTGCAGGAGCACAGCCTGCCCCTGCTGCTCAGCCCCTCTGCCAGATGAAGATGCTGCACTTGCATGTTCTTGAGGCAGAAATTCACTTCTCTTCCTATCATCAACTAACAGAAATACCTGCTGCTGCAGGGAGAAGAAATCCAAGGGCCTAAAAAACTTTTGATGATGGACATGACAAAATCCCCAGCAGCTGTGCCGGGGCTGGACAGCCCTTTCCAAGATAAAATATTCCCTAATATTCAACCTGAACCTGCCCTGGAGCAACTTGAGGCTGCCTCTTGTTGCTCTATCAGCTGGGCACTCTCTTGCTGGAGCCAGTCCCAGGTGTTGGGGAGGAAGGTGGGTTTGGCCTCTCAAGGTTGTGAAATCCCTGCCAGGTTCCCTTCCCACACTTTCAGGGCTTCTGGATGGGCAGTGGAAAGCACAGGAGCTGGGAACAGCAGCCCAGAAATGCACCCAACCCACACTGGGCTTTGTGTGAAGAGCATTTTTACTGCTGACAGGACAGACCTGTCACAGCCCGTGAGAAATCAGCAGTGTGACACTGCACTTACAGCACGAGGACGACCTTCTATTAGAAAATGTGAATTTCAATTAATGTGTTTGGAGCTCAGAGCCATTTAAACCCTTTTCAAGTTTCTCGTTCCCTCTGGCTTTGACTTATTCAGCATTTCCATTAAGATGAGCTATTGTCACTATTTTTGCAGGTGAGACACGGAAAGGACACTGATGTCACAGCCCATGGACATGTGCACATTCCCACTTGCCCTCAGCTCCCCACCTAGGAAATAAAACAAATTCTCTGGACACAAAAGTATTAATTCAGTAAGGAGAAAATTACCCTGAGGTAGCAGCTTTATAGAAGTAACTGTAGAAATATTTCCATGGAAATAACAAATATCCCATTTATTTCACTATCTGTAAGAGGGAACTGTTTTCAACTTGACTTTCCAGCCCTCTAAAAAGAAAGATTTCCTTCTTTGCCAGTATAGAAATTGTCACCCCGTATTCTGAAACTCACTTCAGCAACTGAACTGAAAGATCAAACAAGTGATTTTGGAGCACTGCAATATTTTTGATAGAATGAAACAAGGTCCTGAACTCAATATCAATGGCCCGCATTTGGTGGGCAGAACATCAGAGAAATACTGTCACTCTTTTTCTAATCAGTGCCTAAATTCCCAAGTATCCTGGTTTCTAAGGAAACTGGAAAGCCAGAAGGTAGAGGAATTCTCTGGGTAAAGGTAAATTAAATGGCTCTTTTATGACAGTCGTTCATCACCACCTTCCAGCCCTTTCACCTTGGCTCCATCCACATTATCAGTAGTTTTAAGCATCAAGAGATTCCTGTATCAGACAGAAAAGAAATGAGTCGAGGAGCTGTGATGGGAGATGACACCAGAGGGGCTGTGTGGGAGCAAGGGAAGGTGGCAGCCACATCTCCAATGACTTTCCAGATCTCTCCTTTTCACAGGGTTCTAGACTGGTTTGGGATGGAAGGCACCTTAAAGCTCATCCCATCCCACCCCCTGCCATGGGCAGGGACACCTTCCACCAGCCCAGGTTGCTCCAAGCCCTGTCCAACCTGGCCTTGGACACTTCCAGGGATCCAGGGGCAGCCACAGCTTCTCTGGACGCCCTGTGCCAGGGCTGCCCACTCACACCAGGAGGAATTTCTTCCTAATGTCTCATCTAAATCTACCATCTTTCACCTTAAAGCCATTTTCCAGATCTCCTCTCCTTTTCCTTCTTCAGTGCCCCGTCAGAGCCACTTTTCAGACTATTTCCTCTCCCATCTCTTAACATCACCTACAGTCACATGCAGCGAAAGGCAACAGGTCAGCCTCAATCCAAGACCACCACAAGTGATCCCTGCATGGAAATATTCCAGGAACTACCCGAGGATGTCATGGATGGCTGCAATATCCACACCCCCAAGTTACAAGGTACAGGGTGGTTCTGTTTGGCTTTAAAACAGTTTTCCATGGCTCTAGGGATGATGGGGGAGCCAGTCCAGAACAGGAGCTGGGAGGAGGCTTTGCTGCACCTCCACGTTTGCTCCAAGCCCAACTGGATGTCAGCAGTCACTGCCCAAGACTCAAAAATACCTGCTTTTAAATCCTGAAATCTGAGGTGCTACTGACTGTCTCACTGAACAGCTTTTACAGGCTTGTTCAGGATGAGATGAACCCCTGGGAAAGCTTTTTCAGGCTTGTTTTCCTTTGTAATTAACCTGTTCTTCCACAAAACTGGACCAGCAGCACCAGCATTGAAGGCAAACCTCCAAAGCTGGGGTATGTTGGAATGCCAACATCTGGAAGCAACAGCTACTTCTCCAACCACCTTAAAAAGGCTCCTCCACCCAATAAAAGCGAAAAACCCAACAGCTTTCAGCGCTTTTGTTTTAGGATTGCCCAGTCTGATGGACAGAATTGGTGGAAACCACACCCAGACCTGGACTCAGAGCATTTTCAGCCCCCTCAGTTTTCAGCAGTGCCTCCCAAACCCTTTCAGAGGCTGGCAGGGCATGGATTGGCTTCCCCTGCAGTCCCTGCAAACCAAAGGAACCCAACACTTTGCAGCCAGTGTCCCACAGCATCTCTTATTTGACCATTCCACACACGTGCCGCTCAGAGCCTTCCTCCCAAAACACTCCTCCAGAGAACAAACACAACCCTGATTTATTTCCAGGGCACAGCAAAGCCACCCAACAGATTTACTCCTGGCAAAGCCACGGTAAAATTAGAATTCATTAAAAGCCCACTGAGAAAATGAAGCTGCCCCTGCACAGTGGGGCAAACTCGGAGCCAGAAATCAAGTCACGCTCGTGGTGTGGGTTCAGCAGCTCCCTGCAGTGTCCTGTCACAATTCCCTGAATTAACAAGTGGGAAAGAACATCCATCACCTTCCTTCTGGAGGCAGTCACAGAACATCTGGAAAAGGGTTTGACGGCAATAAATAAAACACTGTGAGTTAAGTTTTATGGTCCTGAGCTATCACAGCACTGCAGGCGCTTCACAAGCAGCATCAGAACCACAGAACGTACGACAAAAAGCACAGGGAACCAGAGGAACATGAAATACTTAACATTTTATCATTCTGTCTTGCCAAAGATGTGCTTTTCAAACAGGGAAAAAAGGACACTATTATTATATTAAGACATACTTACCTTTTCTTTGTCAAGGCCTTCCAGTTCTGACCCCTAGAAGTAAAATAAGCTGCTTTCCTCCCAGAACTGCTTCCCAGGAACCTGGAGATCTGAAAACCAAACAGGTCCTGTGCTCAACTTGCTCTGAATGAAACACAAACTGCCTATTTAGCACCTCTTATTGTTTGATTGACAATGCCGAATTTGGGGGGGAAATGGGAATTAGGGCTGTTTTCCAAGCAGGTGATTCCAGGCTCGTGTAAGCTGGTTAGAGGAAAATCAAATGAGAACTAATCCCAGCTGGCCTTGTGGTTAGAACTGGGTTTTATCTGTAATTGGGTGAATCCTGTGGGCTTGGCCAGCTAATTTCAAAATAACAAATACAAGAACAATACCCTTTCGATTTTTCCAACTGAAGAAAGATGAAGCACCACTTTTATGCCCCCCAATCAGTGGATGGATGGATTCATTCATTCATTCATTCATTCATTCATTCATTCATTCATTCATTCATTCATTCACTGCAGCAGATTTTTGAGTAGATATTCCCAGATGAAGTTTGACCTCAGAGTCACTCTTTTTAGGGCATTTAAGTTTTGAACATCTACTCCACAGTTCTGACAGTGCTGGAAACCTGAAAAATAAAGGAAATTATTCAGAAAAAAAACCCAAGTGAGATGTGCCAGTCCAGATCTGAGGAGCTTGTAATACACACTTATAATTGGAGCACTGATCTGACAATCACACATATTCAAACTGCATCCACATTTCTTGATACCAGCACCACACGCCCCAAGTTTAAAGAGCATCTGTCAGATCACTGCAGAGTAGCACAAGCTCCTTTCTATTCCCAGAAATTCCCTTTCAACATATTCTTGTTCACCCAGGAGAGAAATCCTGGGTCTCTCCCTCACCTCCCGCTGGTGACTTTTAACTCAGGAAAGAGAATTAACCCCAGTTTTCTGGGTAAGTCTAAAACCAACTGGACAGTAGGAACCTCTGGGGAAAGGGAAAGTTAATTAACAGCAAATTATCTTGAGAGGGTCCCTCTGAAGCCCTGGAAGGACCAGCCAAAGCCATCACTGCCTCATTTCAGCTGGCAGTGCTCTCAATTCCGCTCAATTCTCTCCTCCTTGCCAGGGCAGGACTCAGCTCCTCCTTGCAGGTTTGCATTTCTTCAGAGCTTCTTCACTCTGCTCTTTTCCAATTCCTTTCATTAAGGGCACTTTATGAAATATTGCACTCAGAATTCCACCCGTGCTGCTGGGTAACTTTTCTCCCGCAAAAACAGATCAAGAACAAGAGAACATCCCACCTCTAAAGGGATGGCCCAGGTTACCACAGCTACTAATCAGCCTTTCCTCTCCTGACTTTCATTTCACAGCCAGATGCTTTTGGGGGATTTTTTTTCCATACCACCTCTCTACTCCCAGTGGTTTATTTTCCTTCTTTTTTTATTTTTTCCCATTTTTTTTTTCAGTTTCAAGAGACCCATTTTACTCTTTGCCTCAGAGTTCCTGGGATTTGGGTTCATTGATACCTACTAGAAATATCTTCTGGGCAAGATCTCTCCAAAGTTGAACCTCAGTGTGGAGTGCCCAGCCCTGGAGGTGTCCAAGGAAGGACTGGCCATGGCACTCAGTGCTCTGGGCTGGGGGACAAGGTGGGCACTGGGCACAGGATGGATTTGATGACTTCAGAGGACTTTCCCAACTTAAATGATTCTGTGAAAAGAACTGCTTTGCCTTAAGAAATGTGACACAGAAGACCAAACTCTCCGTGGTGGTGGCTTGGCACTGCCGTGGGCATTAACAGCAATGGAAATTCATTTAAGCAACTTCAATTGTGTCAGTAAAATATAAAAGCAGTGAAAAGCATCTTGGATTTCCTGAGTCATTCTGGTCTCCTCCATCACACCATCTCACTGAGCAGAAGGCAGGAGGAGTGACTATAATTTTACCTGTATTTCTTTACGAGATGAATTAATGAGTTTCTGCTGTCATTTGTTGTGAGAAATATGGAGAGTGTGGATTATTTTCAGGATCTCAAGAGTGTGAGAAAATTTCAGAAGGATGAAATATCTCCCCCCATTTGTTGGGTTATTTTACAGCCAGCAGGAGAAAACTGTTGGAAGTGAAAATTGATGGCTACTGGTAAAAGATACCATCGTGGTTCGGGTCACTTTGAATTATAAAAGTCTTCACTGTACTCTTGGCTATGAACTGTTTCCAGAATCCAGCATGATAAATGTCAGACCTGAGCGATATGTGATGCGTTTGGGTAACCTCTGACCCCCAGAATATCTGTGTGTAAGATTATACCCCAGTGATGAGAAGTGCAGACACCCGGTGGGGTGTCCTGGGCAGGTGTGACACCAGGAGGAGGGACATTGTGACACTCCTGACACCCAGTGAAGGTGACAGGGTTAATGCTCTGCAGTCTTCCCACCCACTTCTGAGACTGCAAAATCCCTTCAACCTTTCCAAAATACACAGGTGGGAAATTGCAAATACAGAATTTTTGTTGAGCTTAAAGGAGTGACAAATTTCATACTCCTGGAAATCTCCCCACCTTGTTACCCAGAGAAGCTGTGGCTGCTCCTGGACCTCTGGAAGTGTCCAAGGATGGGCCTTGGAGCAACCTGGGCTGGTGGAAGGTGTCCCTGCCCATGGCAGGGGGTGGCACTGAATGGGATTTAAGGTCCCTCCCAACCCAAACCTTTGTGTGGATCAAGATGCAATACAGGAATTATCCCTGGGAAACAGAAATGTCTCACTGAGTCACATTGCAAAGCAGTACAGAAACTCCAAGAGCAAGGGGAAAAAAAGCAGAAAGGAGGTCAAAACACATCAAGAGTGACCTGGCCAAAGGTGTCCAACTCTGCAGCTGCTCCGTGGCCCCCAAAGACGAGTGTCATTGCCCCCCGAAGCTGGGGAAATCCTACCAGGGAGAGCATTTCTGGCCATAGAGAGACATTAGACTCATATACCAGGTGATGCATTCCATCCTTTTGAGCTCTTTAGGAACATCCATCCCATTTTCCTCCCTGCAGCAGTGGAGCTTTGCCCTCACACCCACGGTCTGTGCAGCAAAAGGGGCTTTCACCAGATGCCCCTTCAGCCTTTGGTTTGCTCTTCGAGGTTCCCAGGCAAATTTGAAGTCAGTTTTAAGTCGAAATAATCCTCCCAGTTGCAAGGCTAAGAGTTGTTCCTCTGCAAGCCTCTCTCAAGGACTGAAAGGTATTTTTTCAGTAATTTTCCTGTTCTCACAGGCTCGTGGCTGGAAGATGGGAGGAGAAGGAATTAACTACACAGGGAGCTAATTGTAGTAATTAGCTGTTGAAGTAGGGAATAGTGTATTAAAGTATTAAAATTTGTCACTGCTGTATCGTTATGAAACAAAGCATTATACCCCTACAAGCAGAAACTTGACTTGAAGTGCTAATGAGTCATAGTAAGGTAAAAACTGCCAATTTATTCTGTATCCTTATTATCCCTGGGCTGGAGTGCTAAAATGAGGTGTTAACATCGGTGTGTCACTGGAGCCCTGTCAGAACCTTCCAGTTAAATTTAGTGCATAAAACCCACGAGCGGCGTTGTTTTTAAAGGTGTGCAATTATTAAAAGTGAGGTTCATTATTAAAAGGGATTTATACCTTTAAAGCCCAGATTAGGGTTGTAGCCTTAAAATTACCTTGTTTTTAGAGCTGGACTGTGTGTCCCTTTGTGTTGTCTGACCACCTCTCCTCTGTACTCACAGCCCTGACTCAGTGGCTCAAGGAAACCCTTTGCAGCATGAGGAACAAAGGAATGTTGGGGTGTAGGATGTGCCACAGGTGGCATTTTCTGACTATTCCAGGTGAGCAGGTTGGTCTTTCACTGCACTGTGGAGGGTGGAACTGCAAACTGCACTTCTCTCATCCCACGGTGCTGGCAAAGCCAAGAAAGCTCTGCCTGGGGACAGACAGGGAGCCAGACTCTGGGTATGATTTTTCTCAGCAAAAACAGGAGCTGCTCTGTCAGAGTGTGGAGTTGGCTTTCTTTTATTTTTTCTTGTTCACTCTTCTTCATTTACAGTGATCAGAAACGTGCTGGACTGTACCTGTGGGGGTTAAAATTATCTACTGGCACTTTATACCCATCGTGGCACAATTTTTAGTCAGAGGAAAAGCCTGAACTGCACCAATTCCTCCCTGACCCCAAGTACTGACACTCAGTCAGACTCCACCATCATCACTGATTGGGTTGGGTTGGAAGGGACCTCAAAACTCATCCAGTGCCACCCCCTGCCATGGGCAGGGACACCTTCCACCAGCCCAGGTTGCCCCAAGCCCCATCCAACCTGCCCTTGGACACACCCAGGGATCCAGGAGCAGCCACAGCTTCTGTGTCCAACCTGTGCCAGGGCCTGCCCCCCCTCCCAGCCAGCAATTCTTTCCCAATATCCCATCTTATCCCTGCCCTCTGGCAGTGGGAAGCCATTCCCTGTGTCCTGTCCCTCCATCCCTTGTCCCCAAGCCCTCTCCAGCTCTCCTGGACACCAGTGCTCATCTGGGGTGCCCTTTGTGGTTCAGGTCTGGAGAACCTGGGCTGGACCATGAGCAGAGGCAGAGCTGAGAGTGAACAGAGGACACCAGAAGAGTTTAGGCTTTTCACCTTCAGGGACAACAATTCCTGCTGTCTTGCATGTTCCTTTCCATTACTAAGTTTGACTCGAGGAGGTCAAGTGTTCTTCACCATGGTACAATTTCAGGAGACCTGGGCAAACAGCTTCCAGGAGCCCACAGTGGCCTTTTCCTGCCAGCAGCTTTTACTTCTGCATGTATAGATTATTTATTTTATTTTATTTTATTTTATTTTATTTTTATTAAAAGGAGGATTTACCAAAAAATTTTCTTCTCCTTTACCACAATCTTGCCCAAGGCTGGTACTTGAGAGCTGGAGAAAGAAGGGAACACTCACTGAATAAGAGCCTTTACTTCCAATAGAAGCTGCCCCGAGCACCCTTAGAAGGGAGCAGAAATGGAGCTGCAAGTTCTGGGGCAGTGTCTCATTCACCTGCTCGCACTGGAGCAGTTTCAAAGCTTTATTTTTAGTGTATTTTCACAGGTTCCAGTCTCTGTGATTAATCCAACGCACCTCCTCACAATTTAAGTTCATTCAGGGAAATTGCATTGAGCAACTCTTTGACTTTAAATATTGGATGTTCTTCTAGTGGAAGGTGTCTCTGTCCATGGCAGGGGGTTGGAGTGAGGTGGAAACCCCAACCATTCTGTGATTCTGCAAAATCTCCCATTTTCAGTGGGATTACTTTAAGCACATGTTTATCCTTAACAGGCGGGATTTTCTCAACAATTTCCTCCTCTAAAAAGGGCCCAAATCTCTCCTCTAAGCCCTTGTGTAACAGGCAGTAAGAAACAGTGTTTACCTGGCTTCCCATCCCAAACCAACAGCTTTAAACCCCTCTTTCATGTATTACAGCTTAACAAACCATGAGAAGCTTAATTATCTCGTTATAGAAACCAAAACTGGTGTGGGGGGGGGGGATATTTAAGGGAATGCTGTGAGCCCTGGCAGGTTTACAAGGGGAACCCCAAGGGGAGGGGATGTGTAACTTAAGCAGAAAAATAAAAAGGAAGCCTGTCATTTTAAATGGCTCGCCTGAATCCGAAACCTTTAATTATGGCATTAAAACCTCTTAAAGCTGTTTCTCTGTCCTCGGGCAGCCCCAAGGCTTGGCAGGGAGGAGGATCCCAGGCAGGAGAGCGGGGATAGGGGTGGGGAATGGGGGTCAATGGGCGCCTTGGGCAGCCCCTGGAGCAGGGATGGGGCAGGAGGCACACAGTGGGACAGATGGCCCTGCACAGCCCCCAGTGCCACCCCAAACCCTGCGGGGGCTGCGAGACAAGGGGAGCACAGCCTGACCCAGGGATCAGTTTATCTCCTCGCCAGCAGCAGCCCGTGGATCTCAGGGTGGCTGTAACACACATTTTGGTACCAACACAGGTTTTGCCCTGCCTGCAGACACGCTGACAGCAAAGAGCATTTTTTTCCCCAAACATTTTTTTTTCCCTTCTGTGACTTTTTGTCTGTTTGTTTGGCGGTGCTTCTCCTTCCGACACCACACAGAAGAAAAAGGGGCCAAAGAGGAGCTGTCAGTTCTTCTTGCTCCTGTTTTAGGTGTTCCGAGGTCTAAGAAAATCCCTTTTATGGAGTGCTCACCTGAACACCTGGGCGCTGTAAAGAGCTTTTAAATAGCCATTCAGATTACATTCAGACTGTATGAAAATTCTCTTAATATAAAGGAGAAGCTCCAGGGTAGAGTTCTAAGACATTTCATAAAAATGCCTGATAAAATTTATTGATCTTTCACCAAAAACTTTGAGGCAAAAAAAAAATCCCAGCTAGAAATGAACAGCAAAAAACTAAGTTTATTTTAAAAACTCTCTGTGCTGATCATCTGCTGTGAGGTGAACAGAAAGCCACACACTGCCCAGCACACAGAGTGGTTTTCCGCTGGCTTTTCTTAGTCTGAAGAAAAATTAATAAGGTCATTCAAAGAGAAAGATGGAAAGCTCACAAGCCTAAAGTGTCTTCGGGCCCTGCATGGGCAGCAACACTTTGCAAGTTCAGTCCATAATGAAAATAATAAAATAAAAATAAATTAAGTAAGTTCTATTAAAACCTGACAGTTGCAAATGAGCTAAGCTGCTAACAGAGATAATAGTATGAAATCCTTCAGCAAGCACAGCAGAAATCAGCCTGAAATAAAAAAAAAAATTCATGCTTTTTTTCCATATGGTTATACAGGTGATAAATGTTTTCCTCAGAAGAAGGGAAAATATTGCAAAGTTGCGTTGTCATTTTGAAAGCAAATTCAGTGAAAAAACCTCATATTAATCCTTTTTGGTAGCCATGAGTTGGGCTTTTAAATGCTACTGCTGCAGGCAGGATGAGAGAGTTTTTGATCCCTGTTGCACCCATATATAGTCTTAAGAGTCAATACCAGAGGGTGTTGTTACTATAATTCAGTTTTTCCCTTCCCCATGATGCCGTTTCCCCTCGACCACCCTGAGTTCTGCAGCACTTCACGCAGCACTCCCCGAAACTGATCCACTCCAGGAGTTTCCTGCTCTTGGAGGCAGCTCACAATATTATCCAGGGCGGCTCAGCATCTCCAAAGGGACCCTGAGCAGGGTGGGATGGACTCCTGGCCTTGGCAAATTTGGGTGTCCACATCTCACAATGGGGTTGGGTTGGGAGGCACCTCAAAGCCCACCCAGTGCCCCCCCCTGCCATGGGCAGGGACACCTCCCACCAGCCCAGGTTGCTCCAAGCCCCGTCCAACCTGGCCTTGGACGCTGCCAGGGATCCAAGGGCAGCCACAGCTTCTCTGTCCAACCTGTGCCAGGGCCTGCCCACCCTCCCAGGAGAGAAATCCCAGACCTGGATGTCTGGAGCAGACCCTGGAGATTCTTCTCTCTTGAGCCATTTAAGTGGCATTTTTTTTGCCATCCCAGAAATAGCAGATCCAGGACCCTCCTCAGGGAGATGCTCAAGGTCCTGGATGTCTCCTGGGAGCTCAGGGAGAGGGACTGGGGCTGGGCAGAAGCAGCATTTGCTCCTTGGGTGCTCCCAGGACATTGAGGGAACCAGGACACTGAAGGACACTGAAGGGATCAGGACATACCAGGACATTGAAGGGATCAGGACACACCAGGACACTGAAGGGATCAGGAGACTGAAGGGATCAGGAGACTGAAGGGATCAGGACACACCAGGACATTGAGGGAACCAGGACACTGAAGGGATCAGGACACACCAGGACACTGAGGGATCAGGACACCGAAGGGATCAGGACACCGAAGGGATCAGGACACCGAAGGGATCAGCACAATCCCAAGGAAGCAGACACAGCAGGCAGGGAGGTTTTGCTGCAGGTTATTCACATCCAACCTGCTTCCATGTATTTCCCTGTGTATTTTCCTCCAGGACTAGAAGTTCCCTCTCCTGCAGCATGGAACTCCACACAGCTACTGAAAAGGATGAGTTCCCTGCTCTTTTTTATGTAACAAGGACATCCAGCTTGCTTTCCCTCCAGCTCTTGCCCTGTGGCTCCAAGACAGCGACTGGAATGTGCAAACTAGGTTGTGTATTGATTTTCACCACGCAGTACAGCTGTAGAAAATTTAATAGTCCCTGTTCTGCCTTGCCAACGAAAAAAAAATAAAATCCTGGGAAGCAATGTTAACATACAGTAAAGCACAGGGAAATCATGGTGCTTAACAAAGATGAATCACATGCAAGTGTTGGAGAGGATGGAAAATTGAATAAAAAAAAAAAAAGAAATAAATTTGATTTATCACATCCTGTTTGCATTTATTATGGGCTCCTCCGAAGTGATAATCGCTCTAAAAATAGAGATTTATTGCTCTTGCAACTGGATCTAAGTATAACTAAGACTAAAATATAAGGAATTAAACCCAGTAAAATAATTCCCAGACTAATTTCTTAAGAAATGAAACCTCCATCTCTCCTTTCCAGCCCCTGTCTGCCTTTCCCTGCCCGGCCAGTGAGCACTGCAGGGACAGACCCCATGTGTTTTTTTGGGAATTTGCCATCAGGCCTTTCCACTCCTCCAAGTTAATTCAGTGGACACCCCGCAGGCACCGTTTGCACGCAACTAAAATCCCCTGTGCCCGTGTGAGCCAGAGGTCATCCCGCACTGCCAAGCTTGGTGCAGCCCTTTCGGGGAGGGAAAGCTGCCAGGGATGCTGAGTGATGGGTTCTTTGTGAGGACAATTATTGTGTGCTAAGAGTACAGGTGAACCCTCCAGCCCTGCTTGGGTTCAGACCTGAATTCATTAATTCAGCCCAAGAATGAAATGTTCAGCAGATCCCCTGCCAACCACCAGCCATGAATTAACCTTGCACTCTGAGCATCACTGTCTGCTCCAAAAACATGATTTATGAGTATTTGAGAGCCCCTTCTCTTTCCTATAAAGGCTCTGGAGTAAAGAAATCATCAAAATTAACATGCTGAATAAAGGGACAGCCTAGATCCTTATTTCCACAAGTTCCTCCTAGAATATTGAACCAAGGCTGTTGTTTTCTTGCCAGTGCTGCAGCTTCCCGTGTGACAAGCACAGCATGGAGCGGAGCTTCCATAACTCTGAATTCCTGAGCTTTTCCGTAACTACCAATGTAAGTCCAGTTCTCCAGTGAGATGAACCACGAACACAATTTCTTGGGCTGTTTGGGTACTCCCTCAACCTGTGAAGCCTTTTCAACCCTGCTTACAGTTTATTGTGGGGGGAATGGTACAAAGATGCTCTTTCCCTCTCCCTGCAGAGTTGGCACCACAGGAGACACCAACTGCTCTAAACTCCAGCAAGAGTTATAGAATGGAATCCCAGAACATGCTGAGGTGGAAGGGATCCACCAGGATCATCGAGTCCAACTCCTGGCCCTGCACAGGACACCCCAAGAAGCCCACCATTAGATTTCCAATCTAAGTTCTAAGACCAGGAGATATCAGAAATTACATCTAACTGCTAAAGCATCCTGTGCTCTGACTCAGGTTGGACTTCTTGAGCTCACACAGACATGGAAAAGCGGTGGCACATCATCCAGGGTGTGGGTGACAGCTGGGTGTGGGTGGCAGCTGGGTGTGTGTCACAGGCTGCTGGGACACTGCACATTTGGGGACACTTCATTTTTTGACATCTCTATTAATTCTCCAAGTGGAAAAGCCCAGCTGCCCAGCCCTTCTGCACTGCCAGTGTGGACAGGTTTTCTTGGAGCCTCATCCAAGCTCCTGAGTTGGCTCCTTGTTTAGACACCCTCCTGAGGAACCCACCTCAGTGAGGTCATTTCTGGATTCCCATGGGAATCTGGCCCCAGCAAGGCTGGAGCAGAGCATCCCACCCATCCCAGCATCCCACCACCGTGTCCCACCAGAGCCTTCATCTGCCCCCTTAGCCCAGAGCCTTGTTACCTGCTGCAGTTCTTCCTTCAAGCCATGTTTTTGCTTCCAAGGATTGCAACTTCCCTGCTCAATTTGATGGATTTATTTAGAAAAATCTCCTTTTCTTTCCAACACGCAAAAATAGAATTAGAGCACAACAGAAGCACAAGGAAATACAAATGATGGCCTCCATGTACACATTGAGTCATCGTCTTAAACAGTCCCTGAAGAAAGGTTGTGGCCCTGTCACTGAGCTACCCCTGGATTTCCCCAAAGCAGGACCCAGGGAGCAAAGACAGTGCTGGGAAAGCTCAAAGCACCTGCAGCCTCCTGGGGTTCTCATTTTTGTGTTTCCCTGCATTTTCAGGGTCCTGGGATGGGATATTGTTGCAGGAGAAACAGTCACGAGGTGGACATAAAGTTGGATCTGAAACTTTGTATCCTGAAGCAGAAGAAGATGTGGGTTGAGTGAAATCACTTCTTGCCCAGCTCTGAGGTCAGTGTCGTCACTGTGTCTTGGGAAGGCTCCTCTGGCTCTTCCAGGGCAAGAGTGTCTCCATCCTTCCTATGTAAAAGTGTGTGTCCGCTCCTTGGAGAATGAGGATCAGAGTCCAAAGGCATCTTGAACCCTTGGACAGGATCTTTCCCACTTCAAAAAGGAAACAAGGGTTATAATTTATATGTCTTCTTACTTGATACCTCTGGAAAATAATAAAATGAACAAAGAGATTCTGTCTGAAATGTTTTAAAAGCTGTTTCAGAATAGTGATCTTGTATAAAACTGAGTTTCTCTTGTATGAAGCTTTTCTCCCATAGGAGATTGATTAAAAATTATCCACATAATCCTACCCAGGATATTGTCTGACAAGTTCAGTTTGCTCTTTCCTTCACTCTGGATCTATTAAAATTGGATATTTGTAAATCAGATACTGTGTAATACAATTTACTACATTTTGGATCAGGAAAAAATTTGTTTGTCCAGGTGATTCTCCCCTTCCAGGAGGGACTTGAATTACTGACATGTTTTAAGTTCTTTACCTTGCGTGGAGTTTTTTTGGTCAAACTTGCTTTATGGCCCCATTATAATGCACACACATGAAAATTGAATTATCCAGGTTTGTTTGGGGTTATTTTCTTGTAAGAAATACCAATAGCATTTTTAGCTTTTTGTTTGAGAAAGGTGTATTTTGGTCTTAAGGGAGGAAGAGCCAGGAAGAGACAGAGAGCCAGGAAGGAAAGGCAACAGTTTATACACCTCACAATTGTGTTTTCTTCAAAACAGCAAAGCAGGGAATAGAAACGAGGCATTAAATCCAAACAGGGATTTAACCAAAACCCCAAATAGGGGTGGTTAAAACCCTCTCATTTGAAGTATTTAATAAAAAGCTCAAACCTCACTGCTGCGGCTGCAGCCCTTCGGAGCCACGTTGCATTTTCCCAAAGCTGCCCAAAAAACGCTGAAGCCCCGGGTGTGTGAGGGGCTGTGGATAATCCCGAGGTGTTTCCCATGCCAGCCTCGAGCACGGGTGGCCCAGGATGCCAGTGGGTGTGTGAGGGGCTCCTGTGCTGGGGGCACAGCCCGGGTGGCACCAGGACACACACACACACACCACGGGCCACCGGCTCCCCACACGCCACGGGCAGGGGGGTGAGCAGGAAAACCAGCAATTAAAGGGCTGCCCAGTGGGGACCCGGCTTCATTTGGGACGCTTGATTAAACCTGAAATTCCTCGTAGGAGTTGTGCCAGCTCCGCAGGTTGGCACGGAGTGGGGCTTGTGTTTTGGGGGAAAATAAAGAGTGTTTATTTGGAAAGGCTGCAGGGGATGGCAGGGCTGGGTGACCTGAGTGCCAGCCTGGTGTTCCCTGGGAGCAGGGCCTGGGGGTGAGGGCATGTCCTGCTGGCTCGTTCGTGGAACCACAGAGTCACACAATGGTTTGGGTTGGAAGGGAACTTAAGATCATCTCATCCCACCCCCTACCATGGGCAGGGACACCTCCCACCAGCCCAGGTTGATCCAAGCCCCATTCAACCTGGCCTTGGACACTTCCAGGGGTCCAGGGGCAGCCACAGCTTCTCTGGGCACCCTGTGCCAGGGCCTGCCCACCCTCCCAGCCACCAATTCCTTCCCAATATTCCATCTAACCTGCCCTTTGCCAGTAGGAAGCCATTCACTCCAGCCCCTTATTCCAACTCCTCCAACTCTCCTGGAGTCTCTTTAGTTACTGGAAGGAGCTCAGAGGTCTCCCCAGAGCCTTCTCTTCTCCAGGCTGAACATCTCCCCCCCTCTCAGCCTGTCCCCATGGTAGGGGTGCTCTGGAGCATCTCCTGGCACCCCTGGGACCTCCAGGCTGTCAACCCATCACTCATCTGCCCAAACACAGGCAGGAGGGCTGTGGCTGGCAGGGACCTCTGCTTTGCTCCCGGCCATGGAAAGGTGAGAAAACCACGCTGGACACCTCCATGGCAGGAGGTCAAAGCCTTTCCAAGGTGGTGGGAAGAGGCAGCGAGAAAAGGAGGGAAAGCAGCACCCGTACCCATCCCATCCTCCCGCTCCCCTCTGCAGCTGCCAATTCTACATAAAAACTTACATGTACACCTTACAAAAATATTCCTTTCTCGTGCCTTGGTGCCCCGGGGCGTGCCCGGGGGGCTCCAGTCAGGTCTGGCCCTCGGCACGGCCACAGCGGGTGGCATCGGGGCCGGGGGGACGTGCCAGCCCCGCGGCCCCGCCGGTGCCCCCGGTCCCCTCCGGTGCTCCGGGGCCCTCCGGCCGCCGCCGCCTCCTCCTCCTGAAATTCCCATTGTCGAACATCTTCTCGCAGTTGGGGTCCAGGGTCCAGTAGCTGCCTTTGCCTGCAGAGAGAGGAAAAGCCATCGGGGCTCCCGCCATCGGGGAGGGGGGTCCCGCTGGGTGCCCGTGCCCTCCACAGAGTCACAGAATCCATCGGGTTGGGAAAGACCTCTGAGACCATCGAGCCCAAAATCAGTTGGGTTGGGAAAGACCCCTGAGACCACCGAGTCCTGAATCAATCAGGTTAGGAAAGACCTCTGAGGCCATCGAGCCCAGCCTTTGACCCAACATCACTTCGTCTACTAGACAGTGGCACTGGGGATCCCACCGCGTGCCCGTCCCCGCATCCTCCCTGGAATCACAGAATCAATTGTGTTGGGAAAGACCTCTGAGACCACTGATCCCAGCATTTGACCCAATATCACCTTGTCTTCTAGACCACGGCACCGAGTGCCACCTCCAGCCTCTTCTCACACACCTGCAGGGACAGTGACTCCACCAGCTACCCAGGCAGCCCATCCCAATGCACAGCCTGGGAAGAACATCTTCCCGCTATTATTCCCGGGAACAATATCTTCCCTACGCCCAGCCCGGGAAGAGCATCTTCCCAATTATCCAGCCCGGGAAGAGCATCTTCCCGATATCCAGCCTGGGAAGAGCATCTTCCCGATGCCCAGCCCAAACCTCTCCCGGCACAGCTGTGTCCTCTTCTCCTGCGGCCGTGCCCCCGTGTCCCTACCCGGGTCATCCTGGTCCCGCGGCACTTTCCTGAAGCAGTCGTTGAGGGAGAGGTTGTGGCGGATGGAGTTCTGCCAGCCGGCCCTGCCGCGCCGGTAGAAGGGGAAATTCTCGGCCACGAACTGGTAGATCTGGCTGAGCGTGCGGCGCCGGCCAGGCGCGCTATGCAGGGCCATGGCGATCAGCGCCGAGTACGAGTAGGGTGGTCGCGCCGGGGACAGCGGCGACAGCGACGACAGCGGCGGCCACCCCCGGGCCGAGCCCGCGGGGCCCGGCGGCAGCACCGACCCGCCGGGAGGGCACGGAGCGGCCGGCCAGGCGAAGGGGCTGCCGGAGGGGCCGGCGGAGCGCCGGGGAGCTGCGAGGGCAGCGGAGCATCCCGCGGCATCCAGCGCATCCCCCGCGGGCGGCG
>VWZG01011267.1:0-13875 GCA_013396735.1 Grallaria varia | reverse complement strand
GGATGCATGGGGCGGGGGGAGAGCCGAGCACAGCCCGCCCCGCCGCCGGAGTGCCGTCTGAGTACCGCCTATGGACCGCCCGAGTGTCGCCCAAGGACCACCTGAGTGCCGCTTAAGTGCCGCCCGAGTGCCGCCTAAGTACCGCCCAAGGACCACCTGAGTGCCGCCTAAGTACCGCCCGAGTACCGCCCAAGGACCACCTCAGTGCCGCCTAAGTACCGCCCGAGGACCACCTGAGTGCCATCGGAGTGACGCCCAAGGACCGTCCGAGTGCCGCTTAAGTACCGCTCAAGGGTCGCCCGGGGGACCCCCCTCGCCGAGTGACGCCCCCCGCCCCGCTCCGAGCGCACCGCGGGATGCAGGAACGGGGGAAGCGAAGGGTCTCCAAGAATTTGGGAATGACAGCCCCGCCGGGAGGTGGGCACAGTTCTGCCAGAGGAGATTTAGGGTGGATATCGGGAGGAAATTCTTTCCAGAGAGAGTGATCAGGCATTGGAATGGCCTGCCCAGAGAGAGGGTGGATTCACCATCCTTGGAGGGTTTTAAGGTGAGACTGGACGTGGCACTGAGTACCATCATCTGGGAATCACGGTGGGGTTGGATCGAGGGATGCACTTGATGATCTCAGAGGTCTCTTCCAACCCCGTTGATTCTGTCATTCTATGATATGCACCTGTTGGAGCAAGTTCAGATGAGGCACCAAGATGATTAGAAGGAGGGAGCTGCTCTCTCTGAGAGAGAGAACTGGGATTGTTCAGCCTGGAGGAGAGCAGGCTGTGGGGTGACCTAGTTGGGGCTTTGCAGGACTTCAAGGGAGCCCACAAGAAACATAGGGAGAAACTATCTACAAGTGCCTGGAGAGACAGGACCAGGGGAAACAGCTTCCCACTGCCAGAGAGTAGGTTTACATGGGATGTCAGGAAGGCCCTGGCAGAGGTTGGGCAGAGAAGCTGTGGCTGCCCCTGGATCCCTGGAAGTGTCCAAGGCCAGGTTGGACAGGGCTTGGAGCAACCTGGGCTGGTGGGAGGTGTCCCTGCCCATGGCAGGGGGTGGAAGGAGATGATCTTAAGGTCCCTTCCAACACTGTTTTATGATTCTATGAATTTGGGAAAAACAGACCCAACTGATCCCACCTTCTGCCTTCTTCCAGTCAAGTGAAGAAAATCTCACAGCCCCAAGAGCCTTATCCTGTAGCAAGGAAATTAGCAGCAGGTCAGGAAAAGAGATAGAAGTGAGTAAATCCATATGCACATTGCAAAATTAGAATCAGCTGATTAATACCACTGGCAGCTTATGCATCTGAATATCAGTTACTTCGGGCATATTTTTAGATGATCTGCCTTCAAATCTCAAAAGCCTGTGGGGTGATATTACTTCTATTTCAGTGAAAATAGCTCAGGAAACACCCCAAAGATTAAAGTTATTTAATTTCCCTGCTCTCAGTGATTACCTGGAGACATCCATCAGCAAACTGACTTCCAGGCATCCCACACACCTGCCCATGGATGCTGCAGTTCCTCTGCAAGGCTGTATTGTTTTCCATGACATTGCTTGTGTGCATGTCAGGGAAAGAGGGGATGTGTATTTGCATCCGTCAGACTGAAGCAGAGCAGCAGAGCAATATTATTTGCATTAGTCTAAAGCCTCATGGCAAACTTCATGTGAGTCGGCAGCATTTTTGTGTAAGTTGTAGACATCTACCATGCAAACAAGAGGATTTCTTTCACATGTTTTCCAAACACCCCAATTTACAAGCCCACCGAGAGCTCATTAAATTGTCCCCTTCTCAGCTGAGCTGACACCTGAGGACACAATCCCACACATTTGGTACTGCCGACTTCTTTTTGCTTTGCAGAAGCCCGTTTACTCAGAAGCAGCTCTCCTTGGTAAACACCCAAATGCAATTTAGCTCCTTGATGATGCCCTAATGCACAGGAAAAATACTGCTTGTTACAGAACGCAGAGCTTTTTACAGCCTTTTTTTTTTTTCCTGTTTCTTAAGCATTTCACCCTGGATTTGCAAGGTGAGGAACATGCCAGGGTGGCATGAGGGGACGCCTCAGTGCAGGTCCAGCTTCCTCGGGAGGGGCAGAGGAGGGGCAGGCACTGATCTCTGCTCTGGGGGGACCAGGGGCAGCCCCCAGGCAATGGCTGGAGCTGTGTCAGGGCAGGGTCAGGTGGGATCTCAGCACAAGGTCGTTCCGCAGAGGGTGGTGGGCACTGCCCAGGCTCCCCAGGGCAGTGGGCACGGCCCCAAGGCTGCCACAGCTCCAGGAGGGTTGGGATGATGCTCTGGGGCACAGGGTGGGATTGCTGGGGATGGTCCTGAGAGTTGGACTCGATGGTCCTCGTGGATCCCTTCCCACTCGGCATATCCTGGGGTTCTGGGCAGCGAGAGCTCTGCTGTGCCTTTGGCAACGTCTTTCCCACCTTTTAAACGCTGCAGTCGCTCAACGGGACCTTTCCCAGCAGCTTTTCCAGCATCGCATCCTTCACCTCCCGGGAGACGCGCGATCCCAGCGACAGCCGCCCAAGAGCCGGGCTTGGAGCTCCCGCTGAGTTATCCCGGCGTCATTCCCGGGATAAAGCCGGAGGTTTTGGTCAATCGTGGGGCGGCGATGCCATCTAGTGGCACCAGGACCAGGGATGGGGCACTGCCAGGGATCCAGGGGCAGCCACAGCTTCTCTGCCCACCCTGTGCCAGGGCTTGCCCACCCTTCCCAGCCAGGAATTCCTGGACAAATACCCAAAGGCAGGAAGCCTTCCAAGGAAGGTAAGAGTTGATCCCTTATCCCATCTGCAGACATCGGACCACCAAAGACATTTGACAAGACTTCTGGTTTCTGTGTATTCCCTGCCCTGTACCCAAAACCTGTTTGGCAAGACCCATTGTCCCCCTGCACCGTGTGTCCATGAATAATGGAGGAATGTCTCCTGCCTTGTTTCCCTTTAGTTAACATAATGTATTCTCTGGATTAGCTTAGCCCGTCCCTTCTTTAGCATAACCCAACCTTCTAATTACACCAAACCTATATTATACTGAACACTTTTGAATAAATTGTCTTTGTCTTCCCCCCTGAGACAGAGTCCGTAGTTATTGACTGTAACCGAATTCCTTCCCAACATTCCATCTACCCATCAATTTGAAGCCATTCCCACTTGTCCTGTCCCTACACATCCTTGTCCCGAGTCTCCCTCCAGTTTTCAATTATTAATCTCCAGCCTCAATTATTTATCCCCACCTGTCGATCTGAGATCCTGAATTTTCGGAAAGTGTCCTGGCACAGGGAAGGAATTCAGGGCTGTACAGTTCCTCCTCATTGCACAGTCTTTGATCCCACGTGGATGGCAACGGGATTTGCTCCTCTGCGTCGAGTGGGAATAAATTCCCTGTTTATTCCTCTACTCGAAATAGTTACAGTGAACCTGAAGGAGTGGAGTGTACAGAGGCTGGTTGGGAGGTTTAAATACAATAATTCACCTGAACAAAGCATTCGATATGTTTCTGATGAAGCTGACGGAAACGGGAGTGGTTTGCACAAAAAACATCAGTTTGATTCCTCCAGAAATACCAGGTGTTGGAATAAACTCCCCTCCTTTCAAATAAGAGGTGGCAGAGAGTGAAATACAAACACACGGTGAGAAAAAAAAGAAACAAGCCATCTAACAAAGTATCCACAGTTGTTCAAAACAGAAGGAAATACAGCAAATATCATAAGTAGAAACCCAGGTATTGTTTTGACTTGAACACAATCACGGTTACATGGTATGACAATTGTTAACCAAAAATGGACAGTTTTCAGGTCAGTAATATCAATAATTAGGTAACAAATGGACATTTTTCTGGTCAATGTCTGTGACAATTAACCAAATTAGTTCTAAAATTACAATTCAAATCATCTCAGCAGTTAGGGTTTAATCCTGAAATGCTCCTCTTCAAAAGAAGCTAATAAGACAGACAAACCCACTGGTTTGCCATACTTTAATTACACTGTATTCTTATTTATTTTGATATCTACCTTCTGGCTGGTGAGGGAGCCCCTTTTCATAGCTCTGTGTTAAGGATGACTTCGTGCAAGAGAAATGTCTTTTGTGTCTCAAAAGAATAGAATTTGCATAGACCAAAAGTTTTGGCATTGAATTCAAATCCTTAGGTGTTGTATTCTGATTAATTGAATTTATGTTCTTTACATGGCTAAGTAGTTTCGTTTATATCCACTTCTGATTGATCATGAAAATTTATGTCTTGGATTTCATCCATTTTTTCCCCTCCCTTTATCAGAGTTTGCCTTTCAATATTTAATTCAATCAGTTCATTTTCTTCCTGCCCATCTCTCAACAGAAGCAGCAAGACCAATTCTTACTTCATGAAAAGGTTTAAAAATCTGGAATGTTCCTTTAGAAAGTTCTACAGTTAAAAAAGAATATTAAAACTAAGGTTTTCCCTTTCATTTATTCAGAAAAGTTCTCATATTTCAGTTCACGTTCAGTGCCTAAAAAACTTGTCCATTTTTCACCAGCAGATATAGAAATTAGTGTTGAAAAGAGCAAAGTGGCTGCAACTACAGAGAATTATTTTTCATACTTTTCTTCTTTACGTTTTTCCTGCAGTCTGCTTACACTTCGGTCCCTTTTTTTTTTTCCCCTCCTCATTAAAATGCTCAGAGATGAAGATCTGGAATTCAGAAGGAGCTCTACTGAAAACAAAAGTCCCTGCAGCATCATTAAGGAGCAAAGGTGATCCCAATCACTCACTGGCAATTCGAGGAGCAGCAACATTCCAGAGGCAGCTCCAGCCAAGCTCCCTGCCCTCCCCAATGACTGGGGTATGAAGTGCCAGACAGGGAAATCTATATTTAAAAAAAAAAAAAAAAGAAGAAGTGGAAAATGCAATGATTTATTTGTCTTCTTTTGAGCATTAAATACTTCTCCCTCCCATCGCAAAGAGTTGCAGCAAAATCCGTGACTATGTATTCTGCATGTGCAGGATATTTTTCAGACCAGAGTGTTTAAAGTGTTACTGGTACTGTGTTTAGCCTATTTCCACCAAAGACTCCAGCCAGATTTAATACCGTGACCTCAAAAAAATGCCCCAAAGCATAACTATCACTTTTTAGAAGCATCTAAAACCATCTTAGAGAACTTTTTCCGACATGACAGACACCTCCTACTGGTGAGTGCTTTGCATTAGGTACAGGGTAAGTGGTGTTTATTTCCTTGCAAAACTGATCATCATTTATATCATGTAGGAAATGCATTTATATAATAGCAGAAAATGGATGCAGAAAATTCCTATATCAGGTGGAAAAATTATCTCGAAAAGAGAAGGTTTGCAGCCAGGATTGGAGTTCCCTGTTCTGTGAATGTGTTGCTCATATATGGCCATCATAAATCACACTTGAAGTTGAGCACCTTAACCATGATGACCAAACCAACAGTATTTTAACTGTCCATCACAGTGTATATCCTCTCCCTGAACTTGCTGTTAACACCAAGAGTCTTCTCCAATTCCAGCTTTTTTTCTTTTTAAGCCCCCTTTTGCACTGCAGTTCAAAAATACATAGAAAAATACCAAAGTAAATAACAAACAATCCCAGAGGAATGTTGATTACAACACAAACACAGTGTATTAACCCAGCGATACAAAATCAACTTGAAAGCCTGTTTATGGATCAGCAGGGCTGTGATTTCACTCTGAGGAGGATTTGTGCTTTATGGCACAACAGATTTATTTATTTTAGATTGTGTTTTGCTGTGTCCAGAGTAACGGGCAGGAAACTACCAAATGAATTGTTCAGTGCAGTATTTTTCTCAGGAAAGGAGTGGGGGATGTTAGCACTGAGATAAATATTTGTGCACCAGGTGCAGTGAGTTCCTGGTGTTGCACAAAGCCCAAGTTTTCACTCCCAAGCTCCCCAAAGGCTGTTTTTTATCCTTCAAAGCACCACCTTCCCTTCCCCATAGGGACAAATCCATGCTCTTCCCACCCACCTTTGCACGAGACATTTGCTGTGCTCCTGCAGATCCTGGCACAAAGGTGGGATGGAGGGATGGACACACTGGAGAGGGACATCCCAGGGTGTGGAGTTGGGTGATCCACATCCTGCTGGGCAGCTCTTGCTCCACGATCTTCTACCAGTCCCGAAAAATTCAACTCAAAGTCACAGATCCCACATTCCTCTTATTTAATGGATTTGGTTCAGCCAATTAGGCCCCCTTTCCTCAGTTCTCTGGATAAAGGATGGCATGAACACTTCCAACCCTGTGGGATTAATTGCCTGTGAAGTCACGGTGAGACCTTGGACAGAAGCACCGGTAATATTAATTATTGTTATAGCTATTATAATGTTTAACATAATTTCATACATTTCTTTGGAAAAAGACCTTTCAAAACCAAAGGAACTGAACCCACTCCGAGGCTATTTAATTATTTTATTGCCCTTCAATGTCTAGGTGGTGCCTCAGCTCCATTTTTCTCCTCACACTGCAGTATCCCAGCCTCTCTGAGCCATGTCAGAAAGGGGCCTCGCTGACTCACAGAAGTCAGAGGGATACAAAGAAATATTGTTCACTGCATAATTTCTAGTTCTAATTTTTCTACAACCTACATTTTTTCTTTATGGAAATGTTTTAAATTTGTCCTATGAGATGCAATTAATTTGTGGCAGTAAAAAGGCGAGATGAGCTGGGATTTAACAGGGCAAATTGCACTGGGCAGAAATGTAGTGCTCATTATAAATACAAAATATTTGGAGAGCAGTCTTCTTCCTGGGATGAGAAGACTTCCAACCAGTGAAAAAGAAAAAAAAAAAAATCAGAGAGCAAAATTATTTTCATTTTCACTGACTCAAATGACACTGCATCAGGAAGGTACCAAAGAGCCACAAAACAGCACAGAAGTGCAACAAATGAAGGGTGTTTTTTTTGAGGATGGGTTACCAGTAATATATTTTATAATACATTTATACATTGCAGAATCCTTATACATTGCAGAGTACTTACACTGTATAATAATTGTTATATATGCTGTTGTAATGCAGATTAGAAAACTGAGGAAGAACATGCAGAAAAGAGCAGAAATAGAAATATAGCCCTAAAAAATAAATCCCTTTGAGGTACCAATGGCAGTCCCTGGAAGGACTGATATCTAGATTTTTCCACCAAATGACCAAATTAAAGATAGGCCAGAAGTGAACAACCACTCCACTAACAAAACCCCTATTACCATAACCATCATTTCCAAGCCCGGGCTCAGCAAGCAGCTCCCATTACCCACTGGGAACATTGGCTGACTTTCTCCCTGGGAAAAGTCAGCCAGCAGCCTGTAATTACAGTGAGTCTCTTCCTGGAACCTTCCTCCCATGAATGGTGCCACCTTTGGAGCAATGGATCACTATTGCACTGATGCACCCTTAGGGCTGCAGCCCAGGGTGCTGATGGATGGGTGCGGCGTGGTGGGACAGCTCCAGCACCCCCAGGCTCCCCTGCTCATGGATGGGATGGGATGTCCTGGAGAGGAGAGGAGTCTCCAGGGTCATCCATCCCCCCACCCGGAGACACGGCAGCCTGCAGGGAACAGCCCTGCGATGATGCTGGGAGAGTTCAGGGGCTGCTTGATGGTCCCAGGGAGGGAGGGATGGGGGTCCTCGGCCGATTGGGAGCCCCCCAACACACACCTGGGCTGCCAAGGAGGGAGGATGTGGGGCTGGGTGCCTGCAAAAACCTAAAGTAAGGGGAGAAAATCCTTGCTTTGATTCCTTTTCGAGTCTAAAAGGGCCCTACAAGAAGGCTGGAGAGGGACTTTGGACAAGGGCATGGAGGGACAGGACAAGGGGGAATGGTCTTGAGGTGAAGGAGGGCAGATTCAGATGGGATATTGGGAAGGAATTGCTGGCTGGGAGGGTGGGCAGGCCCTGGCACAGGGTGGGCAGAGAAGCTGTGGCTGCCCCTGGATCCCTGGGAGTGTCCAAGGGCAGGTTGGACTGGGCTTGGAGCAAGCTGGGCTGGTGGAAGGGGTCCCTACCCATGGCAGGGGCTGACACTGGATGGGCTTTGGTGTCCCTCCCAACCCAACCTGTGGTTCTATGCCCTTCAGTACCACCTTGTCTGAAGCAGCAAGAAACACAGACAGTCTCTGTGCACGCACACCAGATCACTGCCCAAAACTAAGCCAGTAAAAATAATGTCTCATTTTATAGGAGATGTGGAACTTAAACTAAATCTTCAGGGATTTGTTTTACAGTCTCTTACTGCACATGCTCTGGGTGCTCAAACCAGGCTGCAAACCCACTCAAATCTCAGGGGTAGACAAACATTTTACTCAATGTTATCAGTGGAAAACTTTTTCATCACCTACTCTTAACTAGTTGACTTTTTTTGTTAAAACTCTGTGGTGCCATTCACCATTCTTCCATTTTTGTTAATTGTACCAAAAAACCTCACTCAGGGTGAGAAACATGGAGCTAACTTTTGTACTGTGTACAAAGTGTATTTTTACAACCAAAACCCTAAAGATTATTTGATTTTTTTTCCTCCAAGTTTGCAAAACAAAACTTCAGTCCTAAAAAAAATCCACCCTCAATTCCCTAAATCTTTCCTTATCACAGGAAAGAACAATGTTATCCAGACTTCTGGCAGAGCCTAAACCCAGAGTAACTCAAGCCCCAGAAGGAAAATATTTGCCTGATATGAGTCAGTGCAAAGGATTTACCTTTTCCCAGGTTTAACTGCTCTGCTTGTCCCCAACAAAACACTGAAATCCTGCAAGGACACACAGAGCTTATGGTTGTCTTATATCAGGATAGCAGCTCTGTTACTCCAAAAAAGTGTAAACATTTTAAATCACCAACAATCCATTCTAAAGGTTTGTTGGGTTTCTTTAAACAAGGTGGTAAAACCTGTACTAAAGTGATCAGTGTTCTCTGTAATTTTATTTTGTAGCTATTCCCCTGCCCTCTCCCTGGTGTGTCTGCCTCTGGCAGGGCGGTGCTGTATTCCAGCTGTGATATGCATGGAAATACAATTAAGCAGCAGGTGGAAAAGCAAATTAGCTTCAGTGAGTTAAACAATGCATGGAAATGGAACTGCACACTTTCTGCATAACCTCTCCCATGCCGATCCGCCCCGCTGCTCCCCAGGGCAGCAGCATTAGTGACACGACAAGCATCTGCCACTTACTTTTCTTTTTATTCACTAATAATATGATCATTTCGTAATCTTTGCCGACCCTCCTCAGTTATCCTGAAATCCAGGTTGGTCATTCAGCCAGTCCCTTCCCAACCAAGCATGCGGGAGCAGCACCCAGTACAGGCAAACTCTGTTAACAAGGATTTCTCCAGTTACAGCTTTGCACAACTAACACAAAATCACCTTGTGTGCCCTCCCCTCTGCCCCCAGTGAAGATGCTCAGTGACTTTGGCCCCAAGCCTGCCCGTTCCAGCCCTGCCTCCTGCAGAGCCAAGTTGGCACTGGGACTCACCGCCTGCCCTTTGGGATGCGGGTCCTCTGCTGCATCCTTATCCTGCTGCCAGTCCTGCAGCCATGCTGGAAGCAGGAATGATGTACCTGCTGCCTCCTGCCACTCCTCCAGAGCTCGCAGGGGCTGCCAGGAAGGTCACATCCAGCCCCACAGCTGGTCCACAGCATGTTTCTGCAGCCCAAGCTGGTTGTTCCTCATCCCCTTCACCTGCACCACCTGGGAGAGAAGGAGCTGTGCCAGGGGCAAAAAGAACCCCAAATTCCTTGGGATAAGAGGGGAACAAGGGAAGGAGCTGCTGCCCTTGGGTGCCAGAGGCAGAGGACTTATCACAGCTGTGCCTCCTGCTGTCCCTGTCCCAGCCAAGCAGTACCTGTAGCGTGGGGAGGAGATGTTTGGGGCATCCAACACCTGGGCTTCAGCCCAGGGATGTGTGCTGTTTTAAAAGTAAACCAGCAGGAGAAATGAACCCAACTCAAAAGAGTTTAGAAGTCAGGACTATAATTTAATAAAAAGATTACAAAAGATACACTGATACAAAGGAAAAATTGGTTTTAGCCCACAAAACCCAGTTGTACAGCCCAGACCCCTGGGGCACAAACAGAAGGGTGCTCACCAGCCCCTGTGCTGAGCACCATGTGGTCCCCCTGATTCCAAAGCANGTTTCACAATGGGCAATTTACTTGATGAGCCACAGGATATTTTGGTCTGCTTGATGGCCCATTAGCAGACACAACCCCTCAGGTTGGCTGTGAAAGTGCTGATGATAACTCCCTGGAGGGGAGTTATCACACCTGAATCGTTGGTGTGAAGACAGGGAACCCTCCTATCTCTGTTTTTTCACACGCTCAGTTCATAGCCTGAGGTGTCAGGCGTGTCCTGGGCAGCTGTTGCAAACAATGCATCATGAACAGTTCATGATCAATGGCAGAGAGGGTACAGAATACGCAGTTCCAGTTACACCCACACAGGGATAAACTGGTCCCAGCCACTATAACTAGGACAGGACTCAGGGAGGGATATTAAGAAACAAAAATGCTCTGTAACAGGAGAGAAAATGGCCAGATACTCCTAGATTATTAATAACCCACTGGACCTCAAGACAATAATCAGGAGCTAATAAGGTGTAGGAAATATAAAGAACAAAGAGAAAAAGAGAGTCCAGCAGGGTATAACCTCTCTCAGCTTGTCACTGATGTCTGCCCTGTATTTGGATGGGGCTTGGAGCAACCTGCTCTAGGGAAGGTGTCCCTATCCGTGGCAGGGAGTTGGAATGGGATGATCTTTAAGGTCCTTTCCAACCCAAACCATTCTATTATCCCATGATATTTGAACTTTGGTATTTGGAGCCTTTTCATTTCTTTGACATCCGTTCCAAGACAGAGTGACCTCTACTCTGCAGCAATAAACTTGGAGGTGAAAAACATATTGTCTGAAGGTCGCAGTTCGTCTGATTTTGTCCCTTTCACTTGCTCGTAAAAATTTTCCAGGAGTGATTAGGTGTTTGCTTATACAGGGTAATTACTTTGCATAAAGCTCCTTCCTGTTATGTAGCTAATAAAACCAGCTGCAACATCTATCTCAGCCCAAAGAGCCTGGGAGTTTATTAAAGGTTTAAATTATGAATTCTGCTAATGCGGGGTAATAAGATCAAACAGCACAGTATGAGCAGTGATCATTCTCCTATTTTTGTCTACTATTGTGTAGTTATTAGACACCTTGTCCTCATTAATCTTCTTCGACCTTCTTCCACAAATTCTCCTTCTCATAAAACTGAGTAACTGCTGAGAATCACAATGTGCCCACGAGCACCCAGAGGGATGTCAGGGTACAGTGTGACACAAAATGCAACTGGTAAAACAAATGTCCTGGTGAGCCTACCCTGGCCCCCCTGCTCCTCACTGGGACCAGACCTATTGGGTCCCAGCTATGGAGGAGGCCTGGAGTGATGCAGAGATCCACATTCCATCACAGTAATGCAGGCATTGAGAGATGGGGGGGTTCAGCCTGGAGAAAAGGAGGCTCAGGGGGGACCTTCTGGCTCTGCAACTCCCTGATGGATCCAGGGTGGGATTGGGCTCTGCTCCCAGGGAACAGGGACAGGAGGAGAGGGAACAGCCTCAGGCTGCACAAAAAGAGGTTCAGGGTGGACGTCAGGAGGAATTTCCTCCTGGAAAGGGTGGACAGGCCTTGGAAGAGGTTGCCCAGGGAGGTTTGGAGTGCCCAGCCCTGGAGGTGCCCAAGGAAGGACTGGCCGTGGCACTCAGTGCTCTGGGCTGGGGGACATGGTGGGCATCGGGCACAGGGTGGGCTCCTTGGGCTGGGAGGGCTTTTCCACCCTCAATCATTCTGTAATCTAAGATTTACTTCATCAGAATATCTAAATGTAATTTCTTTATGTCAAGGAAGGGCTTTGAATGGCAATAATTTGAATAACAACAGCTCCCTGTCTTCTGAACATCGTGGCGGAAGAACAGAGAGGAACCTTCCAGTGAAAGGGCCAATGCAGGACACGACAGAGAAAACCCAAATCTCCTCTCCAAAGCCTTCCCTGTAAATCCATTGGAAGATCTCCCATGGTGGAACACAGCCGCCGTGTTCCCCCAGCAGTCCCTTTTGTGTTACGAAAGACTGGAGGAGCAAGGCTGTGGCACTTTGCTCTCTCCTTGTCAGCTCAAACCACAGCCCCAGACTCTGTTTCACTGGGAGCCCACGTGGCAGCAGCAGCCACTCATGGAAATAAATCATTCTTTTGCCTTGCAATATGACTGTGCTGTATAAAAATTTAAATATTTATGGAATTGGTAACTTCTTTGCATCAATCACAGCACTGCCACCGGAGTGAGACAGGTAGGAAGTCTCTGCCGAGAAGTTATTATCAAAAAAAAGTTTAATTCTTGTCTCTTGATTGTAGGGTTGCTTTGGGGTTTTTTCCTTATGCACAGGATAAAGAAAAAAACAACCCAAAATCCACTAAGTCTGAAGCTGATCACTTCATTCCGGTGGTCTGAACAAGCATTAATTAACCTCTTACGAGCACGGGGGGTTCATGGGAGCAGGAATGGGGCACTCCAGCTGCACGGCCAAGACCTGCTGAGCACTGAGCTTGCTATTCTTAAAGCAAGTGCTCTGTTTGAAACACGCTTGTTACAGCAGGTGGCTAAAGAGGCTTTCCCAGCAGGGAGAAATGCAGCTTTTAAGGCCTATTACGATCATTTTATGTGTAAGCAAAAAGAAAATTAAAAAAAACCCCAAACAAACAACAAAACCCAAAACCCAAACCCAAACCAGCAAAGTCCTAAATCCCCACTTTTCATCCCATAATGTAGGGATGCTCCACAGAAGGAAGACATGGGGACAAAAGCACATGCAGTTGAGCAGCAAACTTTGCTTTTACCCCCATTTCCTCTCATTCATTGTGGGATCTCTCTGTCTGTCCCTCAGTTTTGCCATATAGCACTTTATTGCACCAAACCAAAAGCCCTGCTCACTGACGTAAGGGATTATTTAGGAAGGTCATTTCCCAGCTCTAAAACCACTGCGTGGCCTTGGTTACCAAACTGCTGTCACAGGACAAGAGGGATTGGTTTTAGACTAAAAGAAGATAGATTTAGGTTAGATATAAGGAATAAATTGTTGGCTGGGAGGGTGGGCAGGCCCTGGCACAGGGTGGGCAGAGAAGCTGTGGCTGCCCCTGGATCCCTGGGAGTGTCCAAGGGCAGGTTGGATGGGGCTTGGAGCAACCTGGGCTGGTGGGAGGGGTCCCTGTCCATGGCAGGGAGTGGAAGGAGATGGGGTTTAAGGTCCCTTCCAACCCCAACCATTCTGTATTTCCACGACAACCCCAAAAAACACCAAGGATGTCTGTGACAAGGCAGAATTGCACCACTGCCTTCCTACAGCTCTTTTTCACTCTTTATCAACCCAAGTCATCCCAATTTTCTTCACAGAACCTCTTAAACAAAAGCAAGAAAGGTCACCAAGGACACTGGTCAAAGCACTCCCACAACACACTCTGGGACCAGTCCAGTTTATAACACTAGTTTATAACAGGTTGGATGGGGCTTGGAGCAATCTGGGCTGGTGGAAGGTGTCCCTGCCCATGGTAGAGGGTGGCACTGGATGAGATTTGAGGTCCCTCCCAACCCAACCCATTCTATGACAACCTCATTCGAAGCCCATGTCACACTTGAGAGACAAGGGTTGGCTTTTATCGTGAGCAAACAGGGCCAATCCCAGTGTTGCAGAAGTTTGTTTTTTTAATTAATTAGAGAGATGAGGAAAACTTTCCAGCACCGGTTCTGGCACTGAGGATGTGATAGAGGCAGCTTGGCACTGCCGGGAAGGGGAAGCAGCAAGGTGAGTGCTGGAAGGGAGTGTTGCCTTAAGACTTTCTGTGT
>VWZG01011264.1:66290-79342 GCA_013396735.1 Grallaria varia | reverse complement strand
TAATATCCTTAATAATTGTATTTCTCACAGATTTTTAACAGAGTATTATCATCACTTTTTTTATGCAAGATCTTTCATATCCTGAGACATAATTCATCCTTGTTCTCCCTCTATGAACACAAAGCCTCTTGGCAAATCAAATAAGCTTGAGACACTTAAAAAAGTCATTTTCAGACATTTTTAGCAGCCTTACATCTTCCAGAAGATTTAGGCATTTTTCAGTAGATTCCTATTTCAAAGTCCCTCAAAACCAGCTAAAATGTGAAATGTCCTAGACAAAAAGCCTAGTTAGGAGTGATACTTTTTAAAAAACAAATGAAAATGAACATACAAGACAGTTAAAAGATTTATCCTTTGTATTTCTCAAAAGAAACTAATTTAGAGAAGATGCATGATGAACTGAGAGATCTAGAATCAATAATATTTTGACATACAGTTTTCTAACAATACCATATTTGAATTTCATGGGAACAGATTTAAAACTGTGCCTGCTATACAGTGAAATACAAAGTAAGGCAACATTTTTTTCTCACACAACTTCATACTCAGACGGGTTTCACTGTATACTTGATGTCTACATTTATGTGAAAGAAAGTAAAACACAGGCCATTAAACAAAAGCCAGATTTTGATTTAAACAGTACCTGCAAAATTTACATAAGGTGTAAGAGAACCATAGACTTAGATCTGAATGCCATAGAGCTCTGCTGTAAACTGTCAGTTCATGAGAATTCTTGTAAAGCAAAACAAAACCAAACATTTTTGTTCTAATTCAGAGCAATGTTGTTTACGAAAAAGAAATATAGACTTCTGACTGGGGATCTCTGTCATATTTCTGAGATATCAAAATGTTTTGTTTCAGTTTCAAACATACAGTATTAAATGCATTAACACACCCTGAAATGAAATATTGTCCCTTGCTACCTGACCAATCTAACATGACCCTATAATTTTGAAGTAACCATGTTGTTTACTGTGAGCAAAGGAATCTGAGTTAGTCATCTAAAATCTGCCTGCTTTGGGGACATATAGGCTGTGAACAGGCTAATAAATCCATCCTTAATTAGTAAATGCAATGTTTCTCCTTTGCTCCACACTATGCAAAAGAGACATTTAGGCCATTAAAACAATTATACTTTTAGTTGATTGAGAAGACTGGTACCTGGAATATGAGGTTTCGGGGGAAAGTGAGTACTCTCCCAGCTTGGTTCTCAAGTCAAGGAAAGACTCCTTTAATTGTACATTTAGTGCAAAGAATTTAAAGGGAGAGGCATTTTTCATGATTACTTAATTAGAGTTACTGCATGGTGCTTAAGGTACAGGCCTCTAGATAATGAAAATACGAGGGAAGAAGAAAAAGAAAGCTTGTATTCTTTTTCCTGTGCAGAAATGAAAAAAAGAAACAAACAAAACCAAACCTAAAAAAACTCCAGTCATTTTTGGTTGCAAGCAGCTGAACTGGAAATATTACTGCGCAGTTTAAAGTTGTACTAATGGATCACAGAAGTGTTTAATAAATATTTTCATGTTTAATAATCTTCTGGTTATTACACATGCAATTAGAACTTCAAGGAAAAAATCCCTAACATTAGCTGTCATGAATTCTTCCCTGCCTTTTTGCTTTCTCAACCACTATTAGGTGCAGTAGGTTTGTGCAGTTTAAAGCAAGTAGATCACCTTGCTCCTCTTTGTTTGCTCAACAATTAAATTTAGAGAGAGAGAGAGAGAGAGAGAGAGAACAATATGTAGATACATATATACATATGTAGATTACTATCATTGATGAATATATATGACTTTATATCTGCAGAGTTGTACATTCTTACCCAATGGACTGGACTGATGTAGAGTTCTTACTAAGCCAATCTTTGATTTATTGGGCTTGGATATATTTCCAGTGACAATACGTTTTTCCTTGTCAATAGTGCCAGGTTAAAAGCTTTCTGTCCCTTTACCTCTCCCTGATCAATTGTTCCAACCTCACTGCTGTAGCTCACTTCCAAAGAAGCTTTTTGAAAGATTGCTTTTGAGAAGGAAGAATAACCCATCTCAAAGTGAGTAAAATTAAAAACAAAACAAACAAAAAACCCCCAAAACAAACAAACAAAAAAAAACAACAACACATAGATAGAGGGATAGAGGCACACGCTCAGAAAAGTGGTCATTCACACCCTGACTTTGTAGGAAACTCACGTAGAAACAATGCCCCCTTTCCGGGCCCCCATTTACTCCCAATTTCACTTTATGCTATGAAGAAGAAAAAAACCCCACAACAATCGTTGTTCAGTTATTATCTTCTGTTTTACCTTTGAAAGTTTGGGACTCATCAAGTACTTCTTTCAAGGCACTGAGTTAGCAAAAATATATGGTGAATTGTGGAGGATAAACAATGTGATGGTACTCAAAAGACCTCCTGTGAAATAGCTCTGCAATTTACTTCACCTCAACATCAATGAAAATGGTAATTTTCTATCACTACAAGCATCTTATTTTAATTGATCTGTGCTGTTCATTTAAAAATCTCAAGTGTATCACATCAGTGCTTTTTCCATCTGAAGGGATAAAACCTGTGGGAATGAGAAATGACCATTGTTTAACACAAAAATAATAATAATTGCTACATCTATTTATGAAAATAGTCTCTTTTCCATATTAAAAAATGGCAGATCAGATTGAGACACTGAGACCTCTATCAGGTCTACAGCAGTGGTATTTGTTCCCATGTGTCATGGTTTAGCCCCAGCCAACAGCCAAGCCCCACAAAGCCTCTTGCTCACTCTCTCACCAGCAGGACTGGGAGAAAAGCAGAAGGGTAAAAGCTGGAAAACTCATGGTTTGAGGTAAAGACAGTTTAATAGGGAAAGCAAAAGCTGTGCACACAAGCAAAGCAAAACAAAGAATAAATTCAGTGTTTCCCATAAGCAAGTAGGTGTTCAGCCATCTCCAGGAGAGCAGGGCCCCATCAGCATAACAATGAATTGGGAAGACAAATACCATCGCTCCAAATGTCTCCCCCTTCCTCTTTCTTCCCCCCCCTTTATATACTGAGCATGATGTCCTATGGTCTGGAATATTCCTTTGGTCAGTTGGGGTCACCTGTTCTGGTTGTGTCTCCTCCCAACCTCCCATGCACCTCCAACTTCCTTGCCACTGTGGCAGTCTGGAAAGCAGAAAAGGCCTTGGCTCTGTGCAAGCCCTGCTCAGCTGTAACAAAAACATCTCCGTATTATCATCCCTGTGTTCAGCACAAATCCAAAATAATTGACACTGTGAATAAAGTTAACTCTATGCCAGCCAAAACCAGCATACCACGTAACTCTGATTCTCTCAAGCTCATAAGCACATAAATTTTAAAAAAAAATTAGTTTATTAACATGTATCAGAATTTATCAGTTTACATTTCCTAAACAGTAACATACTCACCAATTATGTTCCTACATAGAGCCTCTGAACAGATGTCCATGACAGCCTGGCTGATATCAGGGTGGCAAAGCAAGGAAGTGTGTCTTTGGAAAATTGCTTGACATTTAACACACTCGCTTTATGCACAGGAGAACCAATGTGTAGCAGCTCTTCCTGGAAACTGATATGGGGAAATACCATGCAAATGCCCACTGTATCAGATTTAGCTCATGGATGGACCTCCTCCATAAGCTCCTCCATCCTTTGCTACAAAATTTCTCACCATTTAATGTTTCTCTGCAAGAATGCACCACCGCCATTATTGGCTGCTGGCTCATTACTGCCATAAGCAGTCATGGGAATATCCATTGCCCAAAAGGATATTTGTAGCTAACACAGAGCTGGCTGAATGCCCAAAACTGCGGATAGCCCTTGGCACCTGCTTTAATTCACACCAGCTCCTCCCAGGTATGTGCGTGGCACCCATGACAACATGGAACACTTGACTGCCCCTCTCACCAGTAGCAAAGTGTCCCTCCTGTGACTTGCAGTTTGGTCCCTTTCTTGTGATCCCTTAGGAGGTGAGGTTTGAGGTCAGGTGAGGTAACATCTGTGCTATGCAATAGCCATCCTCAGCCTGCAGAGGCAAGCAAATAGTCACTACTACATTTTATTAAGTGCAGCGCTCAGTCGTCTCCTTTCACACATATACTCTTATTTAGGGTTTAGAGTGATATTTCTATCACTGTAAAACATGATTCCACGTATAAACAACAGTTCAGTGAATATTCAATCATATCTTACCACAGTTGTAGTGTTCACAGTAACTATCTAGATTAGCTTCTTCATCACCAATGATAACTGAATTTCTTGGGAATAATCCTCAGTTCTATATTGATTTGGTTGTTCTCCTGTCACCAAGAGCTTTACAGATTAATAAATCAGATTACATTACTCTTACACAGTTTAGAGCCACACTCCACGATTAAGTCCACTGACTTCTATAGGATATTCCTGATAGAAGTTATTTATTAAGTTAATCAGCCTATACATTCAAATTTCAGCATAGTTGTCTCTAGCTCTGTTCACAAAAAGCAACCTTTGCAGCTTTGTAGAACAAATAAGACGGTAATGCTATATTTTCTCAGTTACATAATTAATGTTATGCAGTTTCTGATTTTATCTATACCATCTTCTAGCATTTACTTAATAGAAAAAAAAAAATCTTACAGCTTTCTCACTATCCTTTTTCAAGATGTTACCTTGCCTCACAATTTTTCATAATTTTTAAAATTTTAGATTTCATTGTTACGTGCATTTTTCAATTTACTTACTCTTTTGTGTTCATTTCTCCCTTCTCTTATCTGTACATACTCAAGTCTAGTCTGTAACTTCAGTAATTCTTTTCCAGTCTGCCCTGTAAGTGATGATCTCTTAGAATTTTTCCCAAAACTCTAGGTAGTACTACATACTACTTTAGATTGACTTTTTTCTCATGCTCTTGCAAGGTACACCTCAGTTCACTGAAACAATGCAATGAGAAAGACACTATTACTACTTCTGTGCAGACAGAGTTTTCACCTGAAAGGCACACCATGAAGATGTGTTTCATTATAAATCTGATCTCACTTCCATAACATTAAAATGCAACCAGCATTTGAATAATGCTTAGGTGTTTTTATTTACTAAACACAAGAAAAATGTATTTTCTGTATAACTGAAAAAGGGAGATTTTTTAGGCAAACTATTTCCAAATCAGTTAAGATAGAGCTATTTGGTAGAGGTATGCAAAAAAATAGGTCAGAAAACTGCTCTTTAGGGAAAATACAAAATATGTGAGATTCCTAACTGACAAAATGCAAAAAGTTACCTTACTTTTTACTTGCTTTAGTTAAAACTGTACTGATTTTTCATAGAAATAGTCATAGAACATGACACCAAAATCAGGGACATGGACTATCTCTTACATTCTTCAGTGTTCATCATTAGTTTAGCATTTTACTTAATTATGATTCCATCATGAATGCCCTTTTAACCAGCAAAGCCAGTCACTATTTTAGCAGAAAAAAACTATAAAGAAATCCTCCACTGATAGGATGGATTCATTAATTTGCTGAAGGCAAAGGCAGGGACAGGGAGAACGTAAAACCACCAGCTGTAGGAGATGATCAGGTTCAAGTCCATTTAAGGAACCTGAAGGTGCACATGTCCATAGGACCTGATGAGATACATCCATGGATCCTGAGGGAACTGGCAGAGCAAGTGACTAAACCACTAGCCATCACATTTAAAAAGTCATGGCAGTCCAGTGAAGTTCTCAGTAACTAGAAAACAAAAAAAAATATATGCCCACTTTTAAAGAGGAAGTAAGGTAGATCTGGGGAAATACAGGCTGGACAGCCTCACCTCTGCACACAGAAAAATCCTGGAACAGATCATCCTGAAAATGACGCTAATGAAAATAAGGATGTGCTTGGTGATTGTCAATATCACTTCATTAAGGGCAAATTGTGCCTGAAAAATTTGATAGCCTTCTACAGTGGAGTTACAGAGGTGATGGATAAGGGAAGAGTGACTGACCTCATCCTGTGCAAGTCATTTGATACTGTCCCACACACCCTTGGTCTCTAAACTGGAGATACATGAACTTGATGGATGGACCACCTGGTGGATAAGAAATTGACTGGATGATCACACTAAAAAAGTTGAGGTCAAAGGCTCAATGTTCAAGTAGAGACAAGTGATGGGCGGCATTCCTTGACAGCTGGTATTATTTAATGTCTTTGTCAATTACATGGACAGTGGTATCAAGTGCACCCTCAGCAAGTTTGCTGATGACACCAAGCTGTGGGTGTGATCAACACAGTGGAGGGAAGAAATGTCATACAGAGGGACCAGGCTTCATAGGGAGGCCTGTGCAAACCTTGAGAGGGAGACCTTAGGTGAACCTTCACCAAGGCCAAGGGCAAGGTCCTGCAGGGCAATCCCAAGCACAAATACAGGCTGAGTAGAGAATGGACTGAGAGTAACCCTGAGGAGAAGGACTTGGGGGAGTTGGGAGATGAGAAGGTGAACATGATCCAGCTGTGTATGCTTGGAGTCCAGAGAGACAACCACATCCTTAGCTGTATCAGAAGCATGGCCAGCAGGGGGAGGGAGATGATTCTCCCCCTTTACTTTGGACTGGTGAGATCCCATCTTGAGTAGTGCATCCAACTCTGGTGTCCCCAGCAAAAGAAGGACATGGTCCTGTTGAACTGAGTCCAGAGGAGGGCCACAAAAATGATCCAAGGGCTGGAGCACATTTCTTATGGCAGCAGGCTGAGAGAGTTGGTGTTGTTCAGCCTGGAGAAGACAAGAATCCAGTGAGATTTATAGCAGCCTTCCAATGCCTAAAGAGGGCCTACAAGAAGGTGTTCAATGAAGTTCAAAGCCAGGCTGGATAGGTCTTTGAGCAATCTGGTCCAGTAAAAGATATCCATGCCCATGGCAGGATGGGGAGGGGAAGAGGTTGGTACTGGATGCTCTTTAATTTTTATTTCAAATCAAACTATTCTATAATTCTATGATTAAGCTGTTAGTACACAAACCTTATGCAGAGTCCACATACTGGACTAGACTAAGTCACTTTGCAAGCAGCAAAACCACAGGCAGTTGAATGTTAGGATTGTGTAGGTTTCAATTTCTAAACTAAGACAGGACTACCATAGCTGCAACAGGAATACCATGTTTCTATGATGGCAACTAATCTTCAAGAATATTTAAGGGCTATTTTTCGGCAAGGAATGAAATCAGTGACAGAATGAGGAATGTCTGTCTGGAATGGATTGGGACCCATGCACATCAATTTCATAGCTGAATGCAGATTAGCAGCACGGGAAAATTAAATACATCAATCTGTAATATATGTAAAATATTTTGCATATTTTATTTCATCATTTTTAAAGATTAATTGCAAATTGAAACCTGGCACAAAAATGGGCCACTGAAACATGTTATCTGGGTGCCCTGATCTCCACTTTTCTGCTGCAGGATTACTTATGCTGTCTTTCAAAAAAAATTTTTTTATTGTATGAATAAGTGATTTTTTCCCTATGTCTCCCAAAACATTAGCAGTACCTAAAAGAATCAATATTCAATGACAGGTGCACAGCAAGAAGGGAAAAAATGAAAGCAAAAGAATTCCAAGCTGTAGTTGAGTATAACTGCAGACATAAAGCCTCAAAAACAATTTAATCACTAGAAAATTAATCCTCTCCATGGAAATAGCTCCATTACATGACATTTAATATTTTTCCTTCAAATAATCAAAGTTTACTCAAAAGAAAGAATGAAGCAGCTAAGGAGAAACATCCATTGCAGTGTACCATCTTAGTTAATTCTGTTTAACTGCTGTCCTGAAACTACCTCCTACTTCCTTTTCATTGTCATGACTCAGCTAAGTGAATGATGTTATACAAAACTATGCTATTTCACTGTCTTCCATATTAGTATAAGAGCACAATGTTTTACAAAAAATTCAACTGTACAAATAACTTTCTCTAATATTTTTTCTATTCCAGAAAGTCCATGAGTCATTTCAATCAAAAAGCACCGCTAAATATACTTTTCATTCCATAGAAGATTATTATAAATATATGTCCAACAAGTATTCGAGTGAGGCAGCACCAGTGGAGTTTGCAATTGTCATAATTTTACAACCGTACAACCCTCACAGAGTCAGTTAAATTAGATTCCTAATAAGCTGCATCATCACATGAATTTATTATAGTAAAATTTATGCTACTAGCTGAAAAGAAATTTCTTAGTTGTACAGCTGCTATCTAAAATATTAAAATACCTGCTTTGAAAAGAAATGTATTAGCGTAAAAAGTCTTGAGACTGCATAAATACGCTGAACAATCACGTCACTGGAAAGACATAGCATGAAAAATACACAGTAAGTTTTCATACCTGGGAAGTTCATTAACTGCAGAGATTTGAGATCATGTGTGAATGATCAAGCTTTATCATATGTTATAGCTATACATACACATAAATGCACAAGGTCTTACACAATAAAACTAAAAGCTTTCCTGGTCTCTTTCTTGCTTCATTTTGTTGCAAAGAAGAGTGGGCAATGACAGTATTTTGGCTAATTGTTCCCTTACGGGCAAAATTACACATTTTTTAATTTCACAGGAAAAGCTCATAAAAACACATCTTTCTCCACTTCTTCCTAAGGAATCAGTAGTGATAGTAAGGATTTCTTTTATAAATAATGTGAAGAAAACCAGTGTGTTGGCTTTGTCAGTAAACATCCTGCGAGTAACAGGTCTGTTATTCTAAGAAATCCACTTATATTTTGAGGAAACCCATAAAATACATGGAAATGTTTCAAAGAAAGGGAAGGATTCGTTGATTCCCTACTGAACCCGTATGTGTTGTGAACGTCTTTTTTCAGGAGTTCCAAAGAAAGAAACAAATTAAAAATTCCCTGCAGTTAAAAATGATAGATGAACCTCCACACACTTTAAAGTAGGATTATTAAAAGGGAATTAGATGTAGAAACTATGAAAGGGTAAAAAAAAGAAAATATAAAAATGAACATATCAATTAACAGATAACACTATTAGATATCACAGTGCCATGGTTCTCTGAAGGAAAGTCTGAGAACCCAGCACCCATATTCCCAGTGAACTGAGGCTTCTGTCATACAGCAAGTTAATCACTTACACAGATCAGCAAAATGGTTCCTTTCTGTCTCATACACATTGCACTCAATTTTTCTGCAGTGTAGAAGTGTCTCAGTAAAACAGTTCCCCACCATCAAAGCCAAAACAAGTTCTCAGAAAGTCAGAGAAAGAGTTTCAATTTCTTCATGCCAAGGACCAAAACCACATCTTCAATAAGCTTTTAGTTGTTGTGTGAGACTCTTCAGCTTTGTTTTCTTGATAAAACAGCAGCTTTTCTATATTTTGCATTGTATCTAACACCTGAGAACTGCTTCTTGAAACTGGTACTGAACAAGCTACTCAGAATAGCTTAACAACATGGGGAAACATAAAGACTTCCAATCCTATTTGGCAGTAAGCATGGGTTAACACAATTATATACTCAGTTTCTCTGAGATTACAGTGCTACTTGACATACAGAGAGGAAAACCTTCGAGCTTCTGTTAAAGTTTAATGTACAAAGAACAGAAATGAAACTCATGGAATTGCAGTTTGAGAGTTTAGTGCATCCATTGGTTCTCTGCATTTAAGAGCAGGCACTAAATTAGCTTCAAATGAAGTCCTGAGAGCAGCTGAAAAGTACTCATCATGCCAGTCCACTTCCAAAGCGGAGCATTCCCAGTACACCCTGGAACCTGCCCTAGAGATCTGTAACATAAGAGTCAAGATGGTTCTGTGTGGTGGAGGGATGAAAAGGCCTGGGTGGGGGAACCATTAAAAAAAGCAAATTGGAAAAGGATAGTAAGAATGGCACCTACATTAGCAGGTCACAAAGACCCCACCATACATCTGTGTGCATCTTCTCAGAACACTCAGGTCAGGAGACAAAGCCTTGATAATTTACTGGAGTGGAATGGAGACACTGGTTACAGCCAGGGCACAAAAAGTATATAAAAAGGCAGTCTGTGCTAACCAACCTAAAAACCCAGGAGAGGCAGACTTGTAAGATGATATTCTCTATCCCACTCCTCACCCAAGGATTCATGCAAGGACTGCCTGGAGAACATCGGGGTACCTGTGTTTAGGGGCTGGACTGCCAGATGCATGTATCTCAGCGCTTATGAGGTTTTTTTCCTTATGAAAGCATGACTCTGATGGAGTAAGCCTAATTTTGTTTTAATTTTTGGAAATGAATACAGCTTCCTTTTCTGTGAGATCTTGTATGCAACTTTGCTGCACCATTGCAACAGTTTTCTTTAGAACAGTTTTCTGGAGTGTAGCATTTTTCTTAGCATCTTTATATGGAAATCTTCAATACAACAAGGACTGCTTGCTCCTATAGTCAGAAATCCTCCCATCTGTTCATTAACCAGATATATTCATGTTTTCTCCTAGTACTCTTCTAGTCTCTCAAGTGGCCAGAGATAGATCTTGCAAAATTCTCCATTTTGCCCTGAGCAGCAGCTACTGAGGAAATGGTGAGATGCACATGGGGAGCATAAAAGCTTCTTCAGCTAAAAGATGAAATAAACTCAGGCAGAACACAAACAAAAACTTGTCTGGTACCACGAAAAGGCTAGCAACAATGTGGACTGACACCTGAAGCCCCCTCCTTCATCTTCTATCCAGGTGTCCTCCAAGCCAGACTATTAAAATTTAGCCAAGCACATCTACTCATATCCAGGAGATGAGCAGCTTTTCATGCATGCTCCTCCAATTGCTCATGCTCTTTTCAATCCTGCCATACAAGATTCAAGCACACACAGTCAAATTTGACTTTTACACTGGGTTTGCAGTGATTTCTTTCACAATAAACATAAGTTTAAAAAGAAAAATAGGCAAAACCTTTCTCTGACAAAGGAAAAGACTTATTCTGGAAGTAAAGTCTTCTATTGAGATTTCTGAGCATCAATGGTGTTTTCAGTGCCTTATTTTTGACTTTATGAGCCCTTCAATATATCCAGTCACTTCTATTTACCATGCAGAGTAATGAAATATTTAACTGTTGTTGAAGTGATAGTTCCTACATGACTAAAAATCAAAATTAAAACAAGAAGAAAAGCAAAATCTTCTATAGGAATTATTTGAAAACTTCTGCTTTTTTGCATCCTACTTAAGGACTTCTAAGGTCTTTGGGAAAACATGTCAACTACACTGCTATGATTCTAAATTATATCAGAACATCTACCCTAAAACGTCTCTTTCTCACCAGTGCAGTGCAGCAAAAATCCCTCAAAGTGTAAAAGTGAGGTAAGATTTTTGGTAAATTAAAAACCAAAACAAATCAAACAAAACCCCACCATCACTTCTGAATGAAAAACAATAATAAAATTCAAAATTACAGGTCATTAAAGCTGCATCTGGGCTTGAGGCCTTCTAGTAGCTAAGTAGAATAATTTGACCATCTTCAACATGAAGAAACAGTTAACAAACATCTCGAGAGACATGGTTCTGACTATGGAATACACAACACTATTGCATACTTAATAAGTAGAAAGAAAGAGACAGCTAAGTATTTACAATTCATGCACAAACACAGTTATTTCATTAGTCCTGTATTTCTGTAGGCAGTCATCACTTTGCAGCCACCTCACCTCTGAGCTCTCTCACAATAATCAGTACCAGGCTGGGTCAGGCTCTTAGAAGTGAGTTTGCCAAAGCACAGCACTGGGATGCTGCTGGCTGATGGTGGCCTATTCCTCGACTGAACCAACACTGCACAGGGTGGTTAAGAGTTATACTAGTCTAGATCATAAGATTGCAAACAATGCAAGCATCTGAGGTCATTGAAAATTCTGCAGCATTTTTACAAGAGAGATGCTCAATCTTCTGACCCTCACAAATTTTCACATGAAGTAAATTAACCTTAATGAGCACCACTGCTAATTATCTCAGCAGGGGCTAAGGACTGTTTTTAGCACTCCAAAGCTCACCATCACGTCAAAGACATGCCAGAGTATGACGCAGTCGAATTCTTCCTCAGTACTAATCTTTTACTTTATCCAAACTTTGCATGCAATATTTTTATGCATTAAAATACATCAATATATATTAATATAATAATTCCATTAGCTGTTGTTGATGGCCACATCTTTTCTCAATGATTCTCTTCCTAAAAATATTCTCTTTCTCTGGATTATCCAACCAATTTTCCCATCGTCACAGCTTTATACCACAATCCCTCCTATAAAGCTAGATCTAAATCAGTCTCTTTATGCCCTCTAAATGTAATGCCTTTTCTACTACAACTACATTCTGACTGTACGAAGAATGCTCTTGACAGAACAAAGAGCAACGAAATGGCCTTGAAAGCCACGATATAATACTGGTTACAAGCCTTTTTAAAAAAGATCTTTATAATCTGATGCTACTATTATCCTTGGAATGATGCAGGGGTTTATTTTGGAAAGGATTCAGTGGTAAATGCAATATGGATATTTTACAGAACAATGTTCCAAGGGCAGCTACACCTAAATTTCCCAGCATAATAATACAGATACCAGTTATCACTTTAAAATATACAGGAAAGGCCTTGTGGATTTGTGATCACCTAAAAATTTAGCCTTAAAATACTAATTTAAATTATTTGCAACTTTGGAACAGAGGGTTTTGCTACATCTTGCAAATGTCTTTACTGAACTGAACAAACTCAAAAAGGGATACTGAACACAATGAGATATATGAAAAGAGAAAAGTAACAGATCACTACTTTGGTAAGAAAGTAGCTAAACTAAACTATTCTGAATGGCATTAGTTTATCATACAAAGACATTTATTTTATTATTCTCCAGGGCAGCTAAAGCACCACAAGGTCCTAACACATTCGAGGAGATGAGTACACTGGACAAAGACTCCTCAGAGTGCAATATTTAATGAAACGTAAATTAGGTCTCAAAAGAGCCATTCTGTTCATATGCATAGACCTAGAAGATTTTTTTAATATAGCCTCCATACATAAAGCTTTCTTTTTAACAAATATTTCATAATAATTTCCTAA
>VWZG01011264.1:31756-62618 GCA_013396735.1 Grallaria varia | reverse complement strand
CGCTGGGACACCGGGGGTCGTCCCCGGCCGGGCACACCTCCCGGGAGACCAGCTGGCCCCGGGCCTGTCCTGCTTGTCCGTGAACGCTTCCAGGGATGGGGCACCCTCAGCTTCTCTGGGCAACCTGTTCCAGTGCCTCACCGTGAAGAGTCTGCCTTACATCTGAGCTCACTGCACCTTCTTTCGGCTTGGAACCATTCCTGTCACTGCATGCCCTTGTGGAAGCCTCTCCCCAGCCATCCTGTAAGGACCCTTTAGATAATGGCAGGGGCTCTAAGGTCTCCCTGGCACTGTTTCTTTTCCATGCAGAAGAGCCCCAGCTTTCTCAACCTGTCTTCATAGGAGTGTTACTCCAGCCCTGGATCAACTTAAAGGCCCTCTCTGCCCTCAACCCAACAGGTCAATGTCTTTCTTGTGGAGGCCTCAGAGCTGGGCAGACAGGCTTGGGCTGCTGGGCCCTCCTCTGTTGGAATACCATAGTCCTGGATGTTTCCTGCCCAGCAAGGTGAGTTTTAAGTGTCAGGTGTGACTGCTCAGTCCTCCAGTGATCATGTGGGCCTTGTTACCATTACATAAAAGAGGTGGCTGCAGCATAGAAGAAAGTTAATGTTTGCTCAGAAGCACTTGTTAAATGAAGACGTGGTAATATAAATGTTCACTACATCCTAGTGATAGATTGGTAGGATTTAAGGAGTAAGAAGTGCAGGCTAAATGCATTGTATGTGAGAAGTTCTGACAGTTCATAGATTCAGCTTAAAGTAAGAAGATTGTGTGTTATAAACCTCCACAAAAGAATTTCCAATAGGAGAAAAGAAATAGAATGTGAGGACTCTATACTGATGACATTTCACAATGTGTGATGAAATCAATCTTCTGCAATTCTCATCAATTCTCTTTGGCTAACCTCCTTTACATAACCACACGTGTTGGCATCTGCAGAAAAGTAGTCATGTTGGGATTACCATGTCTGTGCAGTACATACCACTGGGGACCTCTGTGTATATTTTTCACTTCAGGTTGTAAAGTGATGCTTTCCTTTATGACTTAGTTTTCTGGTAATTACCAGTTGAGCCTTGAGCATGGACCGTAAATCTGAAGTTCAACAAAAAATGGATAGCAGTAATTGTAATAATTATTTTCAGAACCTTTTGAGATCTAAAGGATAACTCTTTACCAAAAACATTTAGAAAAGGAACAGCAAAGCACTGCAGAAGTAATCTCAGTATTGGTGTGCATTTGCTGTGACTGGCAATCAGCAGAAATGAGCAAGTGTTTCCTGTACTAAGCCATTTCCAAGGAGAGATTGACTAGAGCATTATAGTAATTCCATGTAATATGTGACCAAACTGGTTTTGCATTGAAAGAAACATGTTAATGTTTGCTTATGAGTCACTTCTTAATGCTGCTGCTTTGAAAACCTATAGATACACTGTGGTAGGACATCACCTCCTAGGATATGACCAAGACAATGCCCTATTTGCAAATGCATCAGTGGTGACCTAGAGGGGCATCAGGCCAAGTCACGAAACTTTGAAACCAGTCTGGATTCAAGCCCAAATTAATACTCTTATGGTGAGACAACCAATGGATTCAAATGACTGTCAGCCGACAACCAATGGAGTCAAATGACTGTCAGCCAGTCACTTTATACTGTAAAAGTCCCGTCAGTGAGATTCTTCTAACATAACCCTTCGTGGGATGTATGTGTGGAAGTTCCTCCCTTGAGCTGGGGACAACCCCCTTGGGATACTCCTTGAGGCTGAGCGAAAGAGATGTCCCTATGAGCATTGGTATGAGTGAGTTACATCAAATCTCTACATAGTAATTGCTTCTTTTTGCTAGCATTAATATAATTGCTTCAATATAGTGCACTATCATATCTTACACTAAATTACTAGCAGTTTTCGCCTTTGTATTGGGTAGTAAATTATTACAGTTAAGATCATTCACTTCTCTATTCATTTGTCTGAGCATTTTTTTAATAACAAATTATTTATTTTATATAAATATTCTCAGTCCGGCATCATTAAAACCTGCAGGACAAAATTGGTTCATTCACATGTCTATAATTCCTTAAATTTGAACTGTTGACAAAATCTGAGGCTGAGATTGGTTACTTTCACCACCTCGTGACTCAACAACAAGGCTTCTTTCATAAATTTTGTCTAAGCCTTCCACTCCCACCTATGATATATACCCACTTCCATGATGCCCATAAAACTTTGAGTGCTGAAACTCTGCTGCCTGTATGGAAGTGGAACAGGGCTTTGTACTCCTGAGAAACAGTGCATAGGGTAACATGGAGCTTGAGCTTTTGATGACTAGTAAATTACATTACAGTCATCCTTAACAACACCTTCAACTTTGATCCAACTTCCTCAAGTCTTGCAGTGATTGTTGTATTATGATTCTCAATTTTGTTTATTTACCTTTTTTGGTTTTTTCACGTGCCTTTATTGTATGCTGGAAAATACATGCGTGTATTGGTGAGAATTGGTGGTCTGTGTCATACTGACATATTAGAAGAGTAGAAGAGTATTTACTGAGTTTCAGATTCCTTGGACAATGATTAAACACTATTTTGATGTTCTTAGGTTAAAGGTAATGACAGAAAGAAGGGATTGGGCATGGAAAATAAATATAGACAAACTTTGATTGTGAGATCGGATCACACTAGAAAGTGTGGAGAGAAAAAGTGAAAATGAAGAAGTAACAAGGCAAGTGCTGAGAAGTTGTACCATTTTCAATGATTTTTTGCTCACTGAATGCCTATGAAGGGCACTGTTTTAAACAGCAACAATATAGTAGCAACAATATAGATTATATAGTAATATAATCCTTTTGATTAAAGCCGTGTGTTTATTTAATTGTATCAGGTCTCCACAGATAAGAAAAAGTGTCAGTGCTTGTGGACTATCAGCTGACAGTAATTTTGCACCTTGTTCAATGCACAGGAAAATGGCTCTAGAAAAATACCTCACAAAGTAAATGAAGACTGTCGGTGCCTACCATTCCCCTTGCAACTTGGAACACTGAATCCATGTTTTTGAGGTGAAAAGTATTCAAGCAGCTCTGCTGCTTGTGTGAATATTAAGGGGAAATATTTTCTCTGGTTTCTAATGGAAGATATACAAAAAGGCCCAAACTCAATTTAGTTAAAGTTTTGTAGTGGTTTTTTTTAGTCTTAAATTATAGAATAATAGAATGCTTTGGATTGGGAAGGATCTTTAGAAATTATCTAGTCCAACTCCCTGTGATACACAGAGACAACTTCATCTATATCAGGCTGCTCAGAACCCCATCCAACCTGACTTTGAATTTTTTGAGGCATTGGAAATCCACCAGCTCTCCAGGCATCCTGTTTCAGTGTGTCACCATTGTCACTGTAAAAAAATTATATCATGTATCTAGTCTGAATCTAGCCTCTTTTACTTTAAAACCATTACCCCTTGTTCTGTCACTTACAGACCCTTCTAAAAAGGTTGTCCCCATCTTTCTTTGATCCCCTTTTTGTAATGGAAGGCTGCGGTAAGGTTTGCCTGGAGCTGCCTTTTCTCCAGGCTGAACAACCTCACCTCTCTCAGCCTTTCCTGATAGGAGAGGTGCTCCAGTCCTCTGACCATTTTTGTGACCCTTCTCTGGGTCTGCTACAAAAGGACCATGTCTTGCTTGTCCTGGGAACCCCAGAGCTGCATGCAGTACTCCATGTGGGGTCTCACCAGGGCGAAGCAGAGGGGGAGAATCACCTCCATTGACCTGCTGGCCACATTTCTTTTGATACAGCCCAGGGCTTTCTGGGCTGCATGAACACATTGCTGGCTGATGTACAGTTTTTCATCCACTGGTATCCCCAAATTCTTCTTGATAGTGCATGTCTTAGTCCCTTCATCCCCCAATCTGTATTGATTCATAGAGTTTCTCTGACCCAGGTGCAGTACCTTGCGCTTGGCCTTGTTGAGCCTTCTGAGATGTTCAACATGAAATGCTGAACCTCATGAAATTGTAGGCTCACTCACTGAGCTTTTGNAGACCCTTCTAAAAAGGTTGTCCCCATCTTTCTTTGATCCCCTTTTTGTAATGGAAGGCTGCGGTAAGGTTTGCCTGGAGCTGCCTTTTCTCCAGGCTGAACAACCTCACCTCTCTCAGCCTTTCCTGATAGGAGAGGTGCTCCAGTCCTCTGACCATTTTTGTGACCCTTCTCTGGGTCTGCTACAAAAGGACCATGTCTTGCTTGTCCTGGGAACCCCAGAGCTGCATGCAGTACTCCATGTGGGGTCTCACCAGGGCGAAGCAGAGGGGGAGAATCACCTCCATTGACCTGCTGGCCACATTTCTTTTGATACAGCCCAGGGCTTTCTGGGCTGCATGAACACATTGCTGGCTGATGTACAGTTTTTCATCCACTGGTATCCCCAAATTCTTCTTGATAGTGCATGTCTTAGTCCCTTCATCCCCCAATCTGTATTGATTCATAGAGTTTCTCTGACCCAGGTGCAGTACCTTGCGCTTGGCCTTGTTGAGCCTTCTGAGATGTTCAACATGAAATGCTGAACCTCATGAAATTGTAGGCTCACTCACTGAGCTTTTGAAAGGTTCCTCTGGATGGCATCCCAATCCACACACCCTTGTGTGTCAACTACACTACTTGCCTCTTCATGTTGTACCCAAATTTGTTAAGGATGCATTCGATCCCTCTGTCTAAATCACTGATGAAGATATTAAACAATACTGGTACCAATACAGACCCCTTAGGCACACCACTTATCACTGATCTCTATCCAGACATCGAGCTGTTGACCACTACTTTCTGAATGCAGCCATCCAGCCAATTTCTTACCCACCAAACAGTCCATCCATAAAATCTTCTCTCCAATTTAGAGAGACAGATGTTCTGAGAGTCTGTGTCAAATGCTTTCCAGAAGTCCAGCGGCATGACACCCATAGCTCTTCTCTTGTCACTCTATCACAGAAGGCCACTAGGTTGATCAGGCAGGATTTGCCCTTGGTGAAGGTGTGCTGGCTGTCTCAAGTCACTTCCCTGACCTCCACTGCCTTAGCAGAGCTTCTAGGAAGATCTGTTCCAGGCACAGAGGTGAGGCTGACAGCTCTGTAGTCCCCAGGTTTATCCTTCCTACCCCTTTTTTTAAGTGGCAACCCTCTAGTATAACAACTCAGCCTGTGAGAAATAGCACAAAAAGTAAGGGAATGTCCCATCAAATCTCTCTTCCACTGTGTGCATTATCCTAAGCTGCATGTAATTATACTTCATATAGGTTTTCCTGAAATGAAGTAGATAATTTTCTCCAGTGCCACCTATACAATATGGCTTTCAGGGTTGAACTTGATTCAAAGGTGAAACTTCGAAAAGCTCTCAGGATTTTGAGATAGATGTTTTGTGTGGTCCTGAAGATAAAATCATTGCTGTGTACGTGTGAAGCAGTGTCATGCAAGGGACAGCAAGCAACAAATGTAAAGTACCATATAGCATGTATTAGCTTATGAACTGAAGTGGTAAATTCTTTCAAAATAGCACAGTTTAGTGATATCATCTTTTCAGTTGCAAGACTTGGTTGAACTGTTTTATTGTATTTTTTTTTAGTTGTCAATGTTTTTCAGAATCAAAGTGTACATTAGGAAACAGAAAGTTTCTAGCTGTTATGCTCTGAACTTTCCAAGGGTCATATTAACTAGTAAATACATTTTCCTTGTGGCTCAGCCTGAAGAAAAGCTTGGGAAACCCTTACTAGGAAAGAAAACCCAGTTTCATTAAGTTTCATCTTGCTTCAGGATTTTTCTGATGGCATGTAAAATGCTGTCATGAGTTGCATCACGGATTACATTTCAGTCAACAGAACAGGGCAAATTATTAGTGGTGGGACCTATTGGAAATGAAGGTGATGAAAATGCTGCAGAGGAACAAAAAGAAAAAAATTAAAATCACAGAAAAAAACAGTGCAGTTAAGAGAATAACACAGTGGGAGAAGAAAGAGATATTGTGGTAGCACGGAAGGGAAACATGTTTCCTGGCTAACCAACAGCGAAAGAGACAATGTGATAATTAATAAATGGTAACCAGAAAACATAATTGCAATATGAAATGTTTATTCTGGCTTGATTTTTCTGCTGACATAACAGGGAGTTTTAGTGTAAGTTGAATAATTTGTGCATCTATGTTTATTCTCTAGATCATGGATCACCATTAAAAATAAAGCATGGGCTTCTACCAAGAATTAGATTTGACATTAGTAAAGAAACAACAACATGGGATGTATCAGTAGTTTGCTAACAGTCTTCTAAATAAAGTAGGAATCTGTGGGTCATTTTTGAGGTTGAGGGGAAGAAATATCTTTGGAGAGAGAATCTGTAGTCTGGTGGATCAAGATGAGAGGAACATTTCCTTTCCAAGTGGGAAAGGTTTGGAAAGCTGTCCCAGCTTACTTTACCTCTCAGGTTTATTTTTCAGTGCAACAAAAGGAAACTTCGGTTCAAACAGAAAAATTCTCTTTAGAGGCAATAAGGAATGCTGCTGTCATACTGAGGGAAAATCTCTAACAACATAATAAGATGTACTTCTGATAGCCTTGCTGCTGATGCTTTTAATTGGTCTTCATAAATGTTTTATGCAATTGAGAGCGAATTTAGTCAGCATTGCTAAAGAAAGTATGTATTGATAGAGCTTATAATGTCACCTGTAACACTTTTGTGAATTACTCTGAGCAAAAGAGACAGCTTATATATTCTCAGCAGTCTTCACACTGAATTCAAGAGTGAAGAGAGACGCTTTAGTGTTATCCCGGATCACTAACGTAAAGCAGGAATACTGTCACGGGCACTGGAATTGTACTTACACTTCTGTCAGCCTGGAGTAAATGAGATCAGAAGCAGTTTCTGCAACCAGACATTGTGTTGGGAAGAGTATTTGGAAGAGAAAGAGGGTCTGGAAGCTATTATATTTTTGCCAATCTGCCTTAGACATTATATTTAAGGTGTCATAATTTCTTGACTGTTGTTAATGTTCAGGAACAGGTGCATTAGAAGTTCCTTGTCATCCTTGAAAGAAGTGGTGTTTTGGGAATTTTGCAAAAATTTTGCAAGTTGGATGTGTGGCTTGGGAGGGTGTTTACTGCTTAATTGGATTCCTTGATTGCTGGTCCGTGCCTAGTATATGTATACGTGCGGTCTGAGCTGCTGCGTTCTTATACTTTTCTTTAATCTTTATTAGTTTCATACATTGAAAAGTTTATAAAATGCATACTGAGTTTCTGTTGTTGTTACTGCTAACATTTCTTGCAAAACCATCCTTGAGAATATTTTAATATCACCAAATAGATTTACTAGTTGGTACTAGAAGTTCTTGTTGATGCTTCACAGCATGGATGTGATTTTAAGGCAATAATTGCTAAAGAAGTAAGAATAGGTTATATTGATGGCATTTATTTATTGCCTTGATATGGGCAGCAATATCAAAATCCATTACACATCCGCATCTTTTTTTTGACAGCACTGTTTAGTCCTATCCATGTGTTGCCATAAGAAGAACTGGGTATAAATAAAGGAAACTTGACTTCCCAGTTTCAATTTATATTTATATTGCTGTTTGAAAAGAGTAGTCCCTCGAAATACTGTTGACTAGGGTAGGAAAACTGAGTTCAGAGCTGCACATGTATTAGTAGAGAGGAGACAGAACAGTGCATTAAGCATTGTAGGTTTGGTTAAACTGTAAGAACAAAATTCCTTTCAGCTTGGCTTTCTGAACAAAGCTTTGTAACCTAAAATAGAAACAATGGCTAGATTCAGAAAATATAGGCAAGGTGTTGCCTATACTTTCTAAGATCTCTGTGTGTGTATGCTTGTGTGCATCTGTGGGCTTTTCTTTGTGTAAGATGATGAAAATGATGTTCTCAGACTGAGAAGCGCATCATCAGAAGATAAAACTTATTGATATGTCGTTCAGTCCTGAATCTTTGTTTAGGGTCAAACTTAATAGTTTGGCCTTTGAACTGGGAATAAGGTCTATGAATTTCATAGGAATACTAACGTGTAACTCAGTCCATTGAGTTGTTTTATCAGATTTGATGAGACAGCTAAGGATTATGAGTCTAAAATAAACCACCTAATTACAGGTAGTGGTCAAGGGCCCAATTAAACGGATGGGAAAATTGTGTTTGAGATTTGGACTTTTAAAATTAGAACAAGACATCTGGACAGCTGAAAAAGGGAATAAGCTAAATAAGTGTCTTGCATTTTTTTATAGTTTTTTATCTGTAAGCCATGTTAAAAAAGGCTTGTAAAATCAGAGCATAAAAATTGCGTTATAGGTGGGGAAAAAGTGATTGTCAACTATGTTTTCAGTGAAAAATTTGTTCTGTATGATCAACAGTAGTAAAAAATATTAGTCATCCCTGGTTTCCAGTAGAAAATGAGAAAATGTGTCTTAAAATCTGGTGTCATGTGCCAGATTTTATTTATAAAAGGTGTTGATGACTTGAAAAAATGTCAGATCCTGTTTGTTTACTAAATCATCTGGTGAAACTCATCTAGTGTTTGCATAATATCTGATTACATCTGATTACCTATTTTCCATTTATAGTCAATTGGATATTTCTGAGTTTTCTGAATACAAAACATGGTATGCTGTGCAGAAAATAATGTTTTGTCTTTATTGGCTGAATAGGAAAAGATGAATTGCAAGAGCTGAAACATAATATCTGAAAAAGCTATAAAATCTAACACTGCAATGTTACTCTCTTTACAAAGTCTTCATTTGTATGCTATAGAAAATCTTGGATAAAATGATGTCACAGCACTTTTAGAAACACTTGTAGGAGCAGACCAAAAAAAGGAGGCTGTTCTCAAGTTAATCTTGAGCAAGATAGAGTAATTAATTCAGATGATTCTTACAGAATCACAGAATATAATCATGTAATGTCCAAAATATTAAAATATATATAATAATTTTTTTAATAGCCATCAATCAGAAAATCTGGAAGGAAGTAAAATTTTCAAATATTTTCTGCATATTTAATTCATAAAACAGTAGCTGGATCAAAAAAACCCTGAGCAGTCTGGATTAAAAGATATTTAAAATCACTCCAGTAGAAAATGAGAAAAATACAAGAATTAAGCAGCATGACTTCTGAAAAAGAAAATTGTGTTTCATAGGTCTCTTAGAAACTATTNCGTTATAGGTGGGGAAAAAGTGATTGTCAACTATGTTTTCAGTGAAAAATTTGTTCTGTATGATCAACAGTAGTAAAAAATATTAGTCATCCCTGGTTTCCAGTAGAAAATGAGAAAATGTGTCTTAAAATCTGGTGTCATGTGCCAGATTTTATTTATAAAAGGTGTTGATGACTTGAAAAAATGTCAGATCCTGTTTGTTTACTAAATCATCTGGTGAAACTCATCTAGTGTTTGCATAATATCTGATTACATCTGATTACCTATTTTCCATTTATAGTCAATTGGATATTTCTGAGTTTTCTGAATACAAAACATGGTATGCTGTGCAGAAAATAATGTTTTGTCTTTATTGGCTGAATAGGAAAAGATGAATTGCAAGAGCTGAAACATAATATCTGAAAAAGCTATAAAATCTAACACTGCAATGTTACTCTCTTTACAAAGTCTTCATTTGTATGCTATAGAAAATCTTGGATAAAATGATGTCACAGCACTTTTAGAAACACTTGTAGGAGCAGACCAAAAAAAGGAGGCTGTTCTCAAGTTAATCTTGAGCAAGATAGAGTAATTAATTCAGATGATTCTTACAGAATCACAGAATATANTTATAAAACTTTAAAAATTTCCACTCCCTTAAATGACAACAGACTGTTAGGTTTCTGTGATGCGGAAGATAAAAATGCCCTGGATCACAAACAGAAATATAGAAAATGGAGAGCTGGATTAAAAGGTCAGTTTTCGTGTTGTCCAGAGGTTAACAGCAAAATGCTTTGGAATTCCTTACTTGGACTTTTGTTTGATACATTTATTGATTTGCAAAGGTCAACCAGGAAGAAGGTAGCAAAACTTGTGATGACACAAAGTTTTGAAGGTGATTGTCTATATGATACAGACCACTGTATGGTCCAAATTATCTTAATGGTTATCCAATCCTGATTATCAACTGATGTGTTTTGTAGGTATGAATACTTGTGTCTATATTGTTCAAACTCTCATTGTCTAAATATTTGCAGAAAAACTGTGTACACAAACATCTAAATAACTCACCAAGAAGGCTATGTGATTGTTGTATCGCCTGTGTGCATGGTAGCATTTGTTTCTTTTCTGCATTGCCTGAACTTAGTGATTTGATGGCTACAGCTTTTGCTTAATTGTAAATTTAGGAAAATGAGCAAATGAGACCAAAATTAGATGGCAAGATGTATGACATATCTACAGCAACATTATAATGAAAAAGTAGAAGTCTGCATTTTTATTTGTAGTGTATGAAACAGGACAGTGTACAAGAAAGAAATCCCTTGATCCTCTCTGTTGATAGCCGGAAAAAACATCAGATTTTTAGAAGTCCTGATCAGTTAAGTAATTGTTTCAGTAATTCAGGTATCAATGACTCAGATCTCGCAGATGTTCTCTTAAAGCTCTGCTTTGCAGGTAAGTTGTACTATGGTCTCTCTTGGACCTAATGGCTCATGCATCACCTAAACACTCACATGGCACCTGTTTCAGTTTCTTCTTGCGCTCTCCTGCACTCCTCAAGTCTTCCAGTTCACCAGGTGATTCTCTCATTATTAAAGCATTTTTGTACTATTCTATTCTATTGCAGCTGCTTTGAGAGCTGGACATTCTAACTTAAATTCTTATGATGTGTCCAGCAGCGGAAAAGAATGAGGTAGCCGATTCACTTCTTTTGTCAGTAGGAACAGGGTGCACGAATTATGGGGTAGTTTTCATAAATCTTTCAGGAAATGATTCACTGTTAGCCCAAGATGTAAAAAACTGTGAAAATATACTGGCTTTCCTCAAGAATTTGGAGTTCAAGCTCAATTTGCTAATACAGGGTTCTTTTGTGGAACACCTGGTATATATGGAAATTCGGAAGGTCATTACTTGAAATATTCCTGGTATGCATTGAATTGTGTGCTTGCTTTGACAGAATCAGCTGTCATAATTGAAAACTGGACTGCAAGTTAGTTAAAAGAATGTCCATTTTCTCATAATATTGCATGTTTTCCATGAATTCATAGCTCAACTACTTTATGTACATATATTATAATTTGTAAAGATTGCATATTTATTTATTAGCTCAGAGATTGATGTTATGAAGCAGTTCTCCTTAAAAGGAAACACTTAGGAACCCTACAGAAAAGACTGTTCTTCTTTCTATTTTTCTTCTAATTTTAAGAGTGATAAAATGGTAGTACTGAATCTGTTTGTTTTTTTGTTTTTGGTTTGTTTTTTTTTTTGTCCAGTAAATTATTGCCAGTTTTGTTACTTAGAAGTGACTAGTAACCAGAAATTTTTATTTGTAGTCTTGGATGTATTAAACGAGAACAGACATAGTTTGTGGATAAGGAAAACCCAGAGGAATGGGTTACTGTGTCCAAAAGACTTGACCAGGAAAACTGAGAAGCAAGAGAGATGCAAGCAGAAAAGAACTGACTTGCAGAAAAGACATGTAGGTGACATAGTCCTGGAATCAAGGGAGCTCTGTGGACAATCGATGAAGCCTCAACCTCTCTAAGTCAGATCTGTCTTACTGCATCAATTGTTTATGCTGCAATTTTGAGTGTCTTCTCCAAATTGTCAGAATGGGCAATGTCCACAGGAGCAGTAGCACGCCCAAGTCCTGTATTGCCCAACATCTTTAAACACAATCAAGATATCATACATACTATAGCAATTGCAAGTATGCTATTTTTAAAACAATATATTCTGGTTTTTGAGGGTTTTGCTGCCTGGTTCATACTTGAGAAAACAAAAAGTGAATAAATGGGTTACTTCATGTATATATGTGTGTGAGAGACAGGGAGAGGACTAAATCCTGAAATGGTTATCTTAGTTTGATTAACATGTTTGCCGTGGTTTCTGTTACTGATATCTTTCGGAAGTTACCCAGTGGAGTACAAACATGCTTTTCTAAATAAAAAATGTCATCATCATGGCAACTTTGTTTCTGCTTCTGTGTAAAAGGATCAAAGAATACAAATATCTTTCCTTGGTGCGCACTCTCTCTTTCCTCTTCACATCCCCCTGCTCTATTGTGCAATTTGCAGTACATAGGGGACACTATGGTTTTTCCTGCCTCTTTTAATTATATCTAATAAGCATTAATTTCAGAGACATTTTGTAAAAAAGCAAAACAACATTGAAAGAAGGTGGGAGAACAACAGGAAGGAAAAACATGGATGTATATTACCTTTTAAACACCATGTCAAAGACCATTCTAATAATAGGTACCAAAAAATCCTAACCCGCTCATATCAGAGTGTGATGAAGTCTGGATGACATTTTAGTTTGAGAATTGTAGAATTTGCAAACACACAAAACAGTGTGAATGACATGTTGTAATTTTGTCTCAAAGCACTGTTCTATAACAGAAGTGCCAAAAAAAGTCTGTGTCTTAAGCAATGTTATTTCTGCCATAATCTAAAGATATATCAGGCAACATTTATGGGGGGCAGGAAATACTTATTTTATTGGTCTGATTTATATGGAAAAGTACAAGATTTGGCACAAATAAGTGGCTTTTTTTAGTCATATGCAATATAAGAGTAATAGTAAATAAGCAGACCAAACACTGTGGGAATAATTCACAATTCATTTCTATTCTTTAATTTAAGAACTACTAAGAAAGAGGTAATAGGGGCAAGAGAATAAAGTTCTGTTAAGTTAAACATTAAGAAACTCTGTTCTATGAAATGCTCATCTCCAACCTCATTCAGAAAATTGTGCAATTATGTGGTTAACTTTAAGGTTAGATTTTCTTTAGTAGAAGACATGGTGAAGTACTTGTTTGCCTAAAAATTCTTTTTAAGCTATATTCCTAAAGGTGAATAGGGGCTAAACCAGAAGTGAGAGCTTAAGAACTTTGTGTGCTTTCTCCATAGAACTGGGAGGGAAAAAATTAATTTCTGGCCCTTCATGTATCCTTACACTTAAAACATGTGGGACATCTTAAAAAAAAAAAAAATAACAAAAAAAAATCATTTAAATGGGCAGCCCACAAAAGATGGTTTCTCATACAATGTCCTAATGCTTGTACTTACATTATGAAAGAGTAGGATAGGAGTGAAAGGGAATAGTGACTCATCCAGATTGGTAGGATTCAAGATAATGGTAATTGAATAAAATCTCTAGTAGCATCACTTTTTGTTGTACTTAAAATGAATCACCGGTCTATTTTTAAGTTGGTGTGTACTGTTCCTAACACTCTGAAGAGAATGTGGCAACAAAAAAGTTTTAAGAAACTTACACAAAGTACTTTTTTTTGCCAGAATCATCTGCCAGAGATTACAGAGTATTTAAGTTTGTACCATGTAGTTCATAGCAGAAAACAAAGAAGACAACAGTTAGCAATATCTGATTCCAGAACAAAAGAAATTAAAGTAGAATCTTTTGTATGTTCTTTAATACAAAAGTAGATATTAAGCATTGCTGTCATAAGGGTATGATAAAAAGAAGTAAAACTACGGAAAATCTAGTGTTCCTCATCCTTAATGAAATTCCTGAGAAGAAACAAATCTTATACCGAAATGTGTGATAATTTCTGTCAAGAAACAACCTTTGAATTCAGAAAGCGTATTCTAGAAAGTGTGTCAAAGTGGCTTTTTTAACACAGGCAACAGGGCACCAGGAAATGTATTTCTCTCTGGCTGTTGAGAAAGCCTCTAGAAAATTTTGTCTTGAAGGACTGTTACATTTTGAGATTACTGAAATTGGTAGTGATTAGTTTGTTCTTTTTTTCATCGTACGAAAGGATGGAAGATGTCTGATGTCCCGAGGGAGCTCAAAGAGAACGTTGCCTAGATTGAATTAGGTGAACAGTTTGTATATAACTGTGGTGAAGCAATACTAACACAAACTTCAGTTGACTGGAGCACATTTACTTGAAGTGAAAACTGCAAGAAATAGGTGTGATTTTTTAGTACTGATGCTTTGTTCCTACGTGAGTGTCAGAAAACAAGATCAGACTATGAGTTGTCCTTATTTTTTGTCATTAAACAGTATCAAAGTACAATGGCTTCAGTCATGCAGACTCATCCACTGGTGCTAAATTCATGAGAAACGCTGACAGCACTCACTATTATGTTGAGACTAAAAACTCTCCAGAGAAAGAAAACTGTAATTTAATTTGTCTATAAACTCCAATTCATTTATGTAGTACTATGCAAATTAAAGTAATACAGGCATGAGGAGTATGTTTTTCATTTCTCTCTGGATAATGCATTAACTTATGTAGGAAAAAATGTCATTTTAAAGGAAAAGAACAAAAAAGGAAAGACAAGACAACACTCGAAACACTGAAAGTGCTTCCTATTAATTCCTACAGGAAGATAATATTCTTACTAATAGTTTTTAATTATACTATCAAAAAATTATTATGCCTTTTAAAAATAAAATACCTAGATGTTGACGATGACTTTATATGTGAAATTGTAGTATTTCAGTGTTTTATAAGTCTAAATTTTGCTTTTTTTATTGCACCTTTCTGCAATCTCCGTATGCCAAGAGCTATTTTTTGCTTCCCTGTTTTCATCATCAACAGTAGACATTAAAAACATCTGCAGGTGAATAACAGTAACACATATACAGGATGAAATTAATTATGAAGAGAAGACAGACACCATGCCAGAACATGATCAGACAGATTGTGATGCAGTCGTAGCTCAGCAGGAGGCTCAAACCACAGTGGAAATTACTAACAAAACCAGCTCTTAATTCTCAGGCTTGCTCTTCCCAAAATTGGCAAGTTGTGAGCTGTTGTCTAACTGTCATTGTTTGCTCACAGTGAAATTCCATTCATTTTCTATTCACTTACTGTGCAGGAAAGACAGTCGGAACAGGACTGGCTTTTTTTTTCTCCAGTTCTTCCCCAAAAAATGTCTTTCTATTCATGCTTCCGGGACCAAAAAAAAAAAAAAAAAAAATTTGCTGCTTTACAGGTCTACAAATTAAGAAAGGGAGGGAGGGGCAGAGGGAGGGAGGGAGGAAGGAAGGACATACCTACTAAATGAAAATAAGTCTCATATTTTCTTGCCTATGGTAGCAAAACTGGTTATAGAAAGTGAGCGTTGGCAGAGGACAATTTAGAAACATCCTGTGGGAGACAAAGTGTGCAATTACTTTCTGTAAATGCAAAGTAGAATGCTGTTTTGTGATGAAGGACAGACTCCGTTGTTGTGAACCCCAGCTAGTTAAATAATACTAAAGTAGGGCTGTCATGAGCTCTAAGAGAGAAATGCCACTCAAGGCTCTGGGGAATACAGTGCAATGCAGGTGTTTTGTTTATTTTGGGGACAGATACAGGATTTTACCCTAATAATACTTTTTAAGCTAACTTATATTCATCATTATTTGTTCATGCCTACTTTATGATTCTGCCCACCAATTTCTCCTCTACATACAGCCGCGTGTTGGATATTCATTTATGTGTGTGGGTGGTTTCAGGCTGTAGATAAGACATGCAGGCATCAGTAACGGATAATTCCTTTCTGAAGAGTGCTGTGTCTTTAATTGATTTCCAGTTTTCAGTTTTGGGAAAGACTTAAATGGAATTCATACTATTATGGTTTTGATGTAATTTTTCAGTATGTAATCATCTTGTTACACAACCTTGCACATGCCTCATATCTCAGGGAGCTAGGCATGTTTCTCCTTTGGACTCTGAAGACATATACCAGCATCTACTTAAACACATGCAAAGTTTTACTCAAATTTTATCCACACCTCAGAAATGAGTAATGCAGTGCAAGGTTGTTTTGCATTTGTAACATTATAAATTTTACCTATCCTAGTGGAATACAGAGTTCAAGAAAGAAGACTGTACTGACTGCCAGGTACATGTAATGGAAAAATTACAACTTTAAGCTTCTTCAGTGTTTTGTGTCAATCAGACGTTTGGTACTATTACACATGTGGCTGTAATTTTCCTGCAAGACAGAAGAACCTCATATAAGAGTGACCTGATTGATGCAGGATATATCTAAATTTTTATTTAATTTTCTTCTCTTGTAATTTGATTCAAGAAATTGTGGGGCCTTATCCAGCTGACCTGCAAACCTCTCTTTAAAGCACCTCAGTGGAAAGCATCTTCAATGTCTGGTTTAGTGTTACTATGCATGTAGTATGGTAGTGTCTGTGTGTGTATATATATATGATAGATATATATATATATACAGTATATATATATAGCTGTCATTTAGAAATGAGACTAGAATGCTGTTCCTATAATTCTGGCAGAATACACAAAGTTTCTAAGTGGGGACATAAATTACATCTAGTGTTCATACTGTGTCTTGCTGTTATTACAGAAGCCAATATGAATTATATACATAGAACATGTTAGCAACTATTCTTAATAAAGACCAAGCTCTTTATTAAGAATGCTACAGAATACTGCATTACAGTCCACAAAATGGTCCTTTCACAGACTATAGTATATTGAGCATTACCCAATAAAAACTCAGATCTAGTCGGTTTCCTCAGATCTAGTGAATTTCCTGACTTGCCACAGAGATGGGATTCATCTGATTCTTTGCAATATTTGTTAACTAAGCAGAAAAAGGAATTTTTTTTCTATTTGTGGGAATTTTTTTGTAAAGAAGACTGTCCTTATTGTGCATGTTCTTGAAGAGCATTGCCATAGCATTCATAACACAGACTCTTGAGTAGCTACAGAGAACTCTGGACAGTGACAAATATTAGCCCTTCATCCATAACAATATGTATTTAAATGGCATGAGTTTCCTATGCTTTTTTGCCAAATAATTTGTCATATGCAAAAAAATAAATACATAAAAAACACCAATACAGAACAGCTGCAGTTACTTGGCTGAGCTGTGTGTTCTTTGCAGTTCCCCCATGCCACCATTTCAACGACACCACCTGTCAGACAAATAACAGTAAAACACTTCATAACCTCTGCTGATTTTGCTCTTATTTAAGCTAATGGCCTTCTCTGAATGGGTTCTCTAGCCTTGTAGCTACTAACAATGTCATTATGAACTGCAGGTGCTCAAAGCCCCTTCACACTGGGCCATGAATCCTTATTTGTGGTGTATGCTTTAGCATGAATTTGTCAAGCTTGTTTGCACAGGAAGTTCTGACACAAACACTTTTTCTTTTGTTGAAAAGAAGTGCCTATTTGCGCTACATAGGCTCCGTTTGTAAGCTACTCACTGTTGAGTCTCCTGATTTTTGTGGCCTGCACAATGCCAATAATATTCTTGGCTATTAAAGAGTAAACTAGAAAGATAACCTTTTTACAGCTTCCTACATGCACTGCATAAATTCCTAATCATGCCTCAGCAATATAGATCAGTACTAATGCTTTGCAAAGAAGCGGAAGTAGTCATCAGGCAAACTACTTTCCAAAATAGCTCTAAACTGTGAAGGAGGCAAGGTACAGTCCGATGGAATCCAGTCTCTCTGTGCTTGTAACAGTATGTACAGAGGAACAGTGATCTGGGACAGTCAAAGTATCTGCATGCTGTTTTCTGATTATGGTTTGAAGAGATCTGAAATCTTAGAACAAATTAGACAGTCTTCTGGAATATGGGAATTTAATGAGATTAACACAAAATTTGGAACTTTTCCAGTGTATCATCTAATTATACTCTTTTAATGTATCTGTTTTAGGACCCAGATGCTAGCAGTTGATCCCCTTTAAATCTGAACTCACCCTTTGGCTGTTCCCTGTGATTGTCAACTTTGCCCTTCTCTGATAATCTATGAAAGCTTTTATCTAGCTGAACAGATTCTTTGTTTTGATTTATGTGTCTTTAAATGGCACAGATGGCTTTCAGTTTTACACAGAGTCTGAGGCTAGAGCTTTTCAGAGATTCAGATGGCTGAAGACAGGAGTGATATTTTTTCCAAACACTAAATGAAAGAAGACAATTCAAATATAATGGAGCAATACAGATTCAGACCACAATCTTTCAAGTGAACTAAATATAACCACAGGAAGCCAAAAGAAGCTGAATTTGAAAGGCTTAATGTTAAGTACAGCCAGACAGCTGCACACATTACATTGGGACAGTGAAGTCTGTTCTCACCAGAAATGTATAAAACTTAGTAAAATCTTCCTGAGTCTTAGTTCCTTCATGTTTTAAATGCAGATGGTGCACATGCCAGAACCAAGTTCAGCATCACATCAGAGCAGAAAATACATCTGCATATTAGCAGTTCATTTCAGTTTGGATAGATGTATTTTATATTTGAACTGATTTTGCCATTCTGGCTTTGCTTTTTTCAGCACCTTGTTTCTCCAAGGAGTAAGGGAGTGGGAGGTTCATCCCCATGCATATAACAATTGCTTGGGCCATGGTGCAGGCCCCAAGAAGCACCCCAGAGCTTGAGTGATTCAAAGGAATGTGCTGAGTGTGCTGAGTTGTGATTTTCATTCAAGCAAGAGGAACCTTAGCCTTTAGTATTTGCAGTATAGGATGGGAAATGTCAGAGTGAAATTGGTCACTTTCTGTGTGCTTTAAGAGAAATTAATTAAAGAGAAATTTGTTTTTCCCTTGAAAAAGAATGGAAAATTCTCCACCCATCATTCATGGGAGGATTATTTATTTTATTTCCAGCTGTGTCAGTCACAGAAGCTCTGACACAAGTAGTTTAATCAAAGAGACTTTATCATCTATCACAGCTAAACAGTTATATAAGTGTTCTTCCCCATGTCCCCAAACAAAACACATTGTATGATTGTAACACAAGAACAAAACTACAACTTCAAAAGCAAAACAGAGTCCAGATTCAGCTGTGCATGTTTCATTGAAAAGTGAGAGGGGAAAAAACTTCAACTTGGTTCCCAGACTATTGAAGTTGGATTTACCTTGCTCGTTTCTTTGGTTTAGACAATCTTTAGGTATCCAAGATCATCATGGAGCTTTAATTAACGTACCTTGAAATATACGTATGGTGCTCTGCTGAAGGCTTGGTCAGGATGGACAGCCATTTGGACAATGGAAGATAAATGAAAACAGACTTGTGTTTTGCATGAATGTTGTCATGAAATTCTGCCAAACGCATTTTTCCCCCAGTCATGAGCCCCACAAATACACATGCAAAATTCCTAGGAGTTAAAGATAAAAAAAAGTTTAGTCCTGAAATGCCCTAGCCTGGTTCACTGTCCTGCATATTCATCTTGATATTTTGAATCTAGATCTGCACTTTTCCTGTCTCAACTGGAGCAGATTTTATGATGTAAATTTATGCATTTCTACACTCAACTCTTTGCTTAAGGTTGCTGTTGTGTATTGTACTACTCAGCTCAGGTCTCCAATAGAAGAGGATTTTTCTCTTGTTACTAAGTTTTAAACTAGTTGAGGTAGGTGTTGTCTTGCCCTTTTTTTTTTTTTTTTTTTTTAAATGTGTCTATGTAGCTCTTGGCACAATGGAGTCAGCACCAAAACTTGGGGCTGCCACTACCACTGCAGTGTGTAACATCCTTTTGGCTCTGTAGCAGAGCTTTTTCCTGGTTTTTCCGGTGTATCACCTCATCATTTTTCTTGTACTGTCTGCTTCTTTACACTAGCCTACCAAAGGATTCTCAGGCAGAAGAGCTAGCATTTGAAATACAGTTCCAGCCTGCAGACTCCCTTGCTGTCCTTCAGAGCTGAAAAGGTCTCTCACTGCTTTGGCATTTGGAGGACAAATTATTTGCAAATAGTACTTCGAAGAGTTGCCTGTCTAGATATTGTCACTTTCTTTTTAAATAGTAGTCTAATGGAGGAATTCTACTTGTGATGGAGTACCTTTACTCCTGTTGCATTAACTACATTTCTGCCTATCAGTAAAAGCTGAAAAGGGACAGGATACACCTAATTATAAATGGTTTTGACGCTTGGATTACATAAGCCTGTATTGTGTCAGGCAATTCTGGGGCATTTCCAGATAAACAATTCTCTGTATATAGTTCACAAATTGCATGAAAGATTTGTGAAGCTTTTTCTACATCTTGGCCTTCCTGTGTCCTTGTTCTAATTACACTGTTAAAAAGACTATAGATGAATTTAATTCTGTACACATATACTCCATGCTCTGTGGAAAGACCTCCTGCTCTTGAATTTGATGGACTAGACTCTGACTGCCAACCCTTGATAGAGAATACCACACAGCATGTGGTTAAAATAATCAAACTTCAGGGTTCTTTATCTGGTCATTTGTCTTTTGTGCTTTGTTGCTAAATATTGTGGAAGATCCCTCCGCATCATTCATTTTGTCTGTGGCCAAAGGAGAACAGGAACTGTGTTCATGGCTTTTCAGGTTCTTTTACTGTCTTATCAGTCCTCACCAAGGATCCTTTTAAAGGGAGTCATGAGCATCAGCCGGGCATCTCTGTCTTATTGCCTGCCTGTTGGATATGTTTCCAACGTGCTTTCCTTAGTACATCCTCAATTGTCCAGTATAATCCCAGGAATGAGGGAGCTTGTAGCACTGTCAACATCCCTTATTCTTATAATTTGCTAGCTCAAGATTTGTGGATATGCAATTCCCACAAGAAGGAAATCCACCTGTTCAAATGTTTTCCTGTCAGTTTTTTGAAGTCTAACTAAAAAAAATTGGTTGTGTTTTTAACAGGCATACATGAGGGTGAAGTTTCCAGTAGTTTACTTGTTTTGAGTTTTAAAGGGCTAATGCAGAGAGTGTATATTTAGGAATCCTTTCATTTTGACTTCAGGTTTTAATGTGATTTAAATATAGGATAGGCTGGCAGGATGGAGATGTGTATTTCCTTTCTGATCTACATACTTTGCCAGTGAAGGGAGTCACAGTTTAGAATAGAAAGTGCTTCTAGTAATAAAATCAAATTAATATTTCCTAGTGATAAGGTAGCTTGTTTGCTCTAAATGGCCATCAGCCACAAACTTTGTTACAAGCCATTGCATAATGATGAGCAAAGGAAAAACATAGAATCATATGATTCATAGATAATACGGAGATTTATAGTTCCAACTTGATCCTCAGTGCTGACAAATTTTGCTAATGACCATGTCACACAGGGAATATACTAGGACTGAAATAAAAGGGGGGTTGAACATCAGAAGTCTTCTTTCCTGTTCTAGTCAGGCTGAGTGACAATAAGTCACTTAGTATTTAAATAACTGATGGCAATATATTAGCTAAATGAAAGTCATCATCATGGCTAGGCTTCGCGAACGAAGATTTGGGAAGGGCTCTCCCCACGCTTGCTGCAAGCGCGCTGATGGCTAAAGGGGCCGATGCGAGATGGGCAAGTCCGGTTGCAAAAGGCACAGCAGAAAGTCTCCATAGATGGTGTTGGTGAGGCACGGTTCTTTCTGCGTTGTCTTTTCTCCTGGAGACTGATTCTGCATGTGTTCTCAAAGGAAGCAGCAGTGTTATGGATGGTGTGTGTCCATGCTAACTGAAAGTATAGACTATGGAATAGAGTTATGTAAACTACAATTTCTACTAGTTTCTAAAGATAATTTACAAATCAAATCATAGAATCATAGAATGTTTTGGGTTGGAAGGACCCTTAAAGGTCATCTAGTTCCAACTCCCTTGCCATGGGCAGAGAAACATTTCACTAGCCCAGGCTGCTCAGGGCCCCACACAACCTGGCCTTGACCGCTTCCAGCGATGGGGCATACACAGCTTCTAGAGACAACCTGTTGCAGTGCTTCACTGCCCTCAAAGTAAAGAATTTCTTCCTTACACCTCATCTACACCTTTCCTCTTTCAGTTTAAAGCTGTTCCCCCTTGTCCAACCACTACATGACCTTGTAAATAGTCTCACTCCATCTTTCTTGTAGGCTCCCTTAAGGTACTGGAAGGCTGTAATTAGGTCACCATGAAGTCTTCTCTTTTCCAGGCTGAAAAATCCCAATTTTCTTATCCTTTCCTCATAGGAGAGGTGTTCCATTCCTCCAGTCATCTTGATGGCCCTCCTCTGTACCTGCTCCAACAGGTCAATGTTCTTCTGTGCTGGGGATCCCAGAGCTGGATGCAGCACACCAGGTTGGGTCTCACCAGAGTGGAGTAGAGGAGCGGAATCCCATGCTTCCTGTATTTACATCTCTAACATTTACGTTAAATAGGATCTACCTTGGAGGAGTATTAATGGAATTGATTAGTTACTGTTTGTGCATCACAGTGGAAAGTACTATATGAACATAAGGTATTGTTATTAGCTAGTTTATTAAATGTGCTGTTTACACATACTTGGTACTATGAACTTTTCCACTTCACTATGTCAACATTTTAGGAGCAAAGCAAATGGATTTCAGCTGTAGCCTCTGATTCACAACCCAGTGTGGCTACTTTTTGTTTTCACATGAACATCAACAAGTTCTTCTTTGGTGTTCTTTGTTCCTCCCATCCCCTCTTCTCCCTGCAAACGTTATCATTTGGCTTTGAAACTGGAGTTTTGAATCTTTAACTCCTTACTATTCAGAAATTAGAATGATTTTTTTTAAAGAACAAAAAATTTACTATGTGAGGGAGTATTGATTGATTCTTAGCAGAGGCATGAGGAAATAAAGATGTAGGTTCTCTTTCAATATTTCAGGCTAACACTTTACATTAACTTCTGGGCCCCCATCCAAATGTAAAATTCAAGCATTATATTTAAGAGATACTTTGAAAGAGTGACAGGACCGAGGGATACCAAATTACCTTTGTGATGAAAGTATTTTATTCAGTACTCACTCAGTACCTGCTGTCTCTGCCTTTGGGGGAAAACAAGTAGAGGAGGCTATAGATTAAAACCAGAACACATAATATAAAATTTCCTCTCTTACTCTATGTAATATTGCAAACATTAGTTACTGGTTAAAGGTAACTACACAAAGCTACTACCTTAAGAGAAAGAAATCAGCAACTTGTTATAAAAACTTGTACTATCATATTCCTTGAGCCTGCAGATCCCAAAGCTAAACTCTACAGAAAATATTTTTTTTTCTTCTGTAAAATATCAGTAACCAGTAAACATGAGAGCCAGGAGCATTTTTCCTCCAATTTTTGCATTTAAACTATCTCTCTGGCTTGGCCTACTCTAGCTTTCTGCTGTCTGATATGAAGCTCTAATGCACCTGGCAGAGAAATATCGTCTTTCATCCAAATATCTTAAAGAGGTAAACCAATCAGTAAGATGCCACATTTCTCTGTGAAGTTCTATGTTAATAGGTATTTTTCATACAGTATACGTAAAATACATAAAGAGTACAAATTAAAAATACAAAACAACCCCAAAACAAACAAGCAAAACCAACCAAATCAAACCAAACAAAAAAAAAAGAAAAACCAAACCATAAAACCCAAAACGCCAAAAAGCCTCCCACATCTAATGACAAAAAACAACACTGGTAACAACTGAAAAGACAGAACCTGCAGTTTATTCAGTGCTTTTTGTCAGTTAGACAGTCTTTGTAGCAAAGCATCTTTTTTAAGAGCTAGATATTTTTCCTGTTTTCTATTTTGCTTATTACTTCTCCTTTCTCTGAGCTGTGAATCCTAATATATTATGCAAAATGATAAAAAGTAGTTGTTCTGCTGTTCAGGGCTTTGCTTCTAACTTTGCAATGTCATTATATGTCAGTAAGACAATATGGAATGTATCTTGAAGTTACTGTGTGCATTGTGCTTAGTGTTTAGTCATTACTGAAGAAAATAACAGTTTAGGCTATTTTCTTCATCTATAAAAGACTATTGCATTTTTATTTTCTGTATCAATTTGTTTCCATCATCTGAAGTGATTTGTACAGGTGCTTGCAGAAAGTACATCTTTGTCTCAATGTTTATGCAAAGTAGGTTCAATGCTAAACTCTATACAGCTAATAAACTGGATTCATAATCAAATTTAATGAAGATGAGAAAGACAAATATGATCAGTAAATTCTTGAAGAAGCCTTTTCTTCTCCTGTATGGTTTGACTAGCTACTCTGGAAACTTTTCTTGGGGCTTTCAGTCTGTCTTACTGTATCTGAGCAGAATCATTAGTTCCTGGACTGTTTGGGGGATTTTTTCAGTTTAGTTTTTTGTTTGTTCGGGTTTTTTTATGAGTGGCCTGTATTGTATTTTGTTAATCAAACTTCCCATTGTTGTTTTCCCTGTGATATTGATTGCTGGTAATGATGATGCTGGGTAGGGAATACTATGTTTTAAACCCTTTGTCAGTCAGCCTTGTTCAGAATTAACTTGTGTGGAATCAGTACGTTTTTAGGTACTCAGTTTGTATTTGCTTACCTCTAGCTGTATACCTTGTCAGTATTAAGCAATAAAATTGGACAGAAAAGTAAATGAAGTTATTCTGAGTCTTTCATTAGGCATAAGAAAAGAGTGATATGACTCAAGGTCATTGAAACTTCAGTTTTGTGAATGTCAGGTTAGAATTATTTTTTCCTGAAATTTTCAGGTTTTGTTTTCTGGGAAAATTGATCTGTGTGTAATAGGAAGTTAAAAGTTCCTTTCTTAACGTATTGGCTGTGAAAGAGTGAATGCAGATTGAAATGGTTCTGTCCAACTTAAATCACTGGTTCATAGTGCTCAAACCACCCACTGTTTGGTCATTGTGTTTAAAAGTTTTTGAATTGTGAAAATCACATTCTGATTAAAAACATAAAGTTGAGTGGACACAAGAAGGAAAAAAAGGTAATTCTTAGTAATGAATAATTTTTCACTGAAACTGAAGACAAGCGTAAAGACAATATAGCTTGTGTTTCCACATTCCTTATGCTTCCTTGATGCCAGTTTAATGCAGTTACTACCTTTTCATAGAGAAAAGATCCAGTGCTTCCTCACCTTTATCCCCTCTACATGTATCTGTATTTGAAATAGGAGAGCTAACATAAAGACCTACGTATGTTTTTGTAATCTTTTGTAGGTCTGAGGAGGCTTATTTATACAGAGGGTCAGTTCTCACCCTCTGAGACTAATTTTTGCTTGAATGATAAGGTTCTGAGCTGTGAGGACATGCAGGATTATGTCAAGCAGCCTTTCTATAGTAGCATGTTTTTTTCACAGCACTCAGCCTAGACACTTACAAATACTTAAAGTACTCTTAACTAGTCTTAGTCTCTGAGCTGTCTGATAATCAGCAAAGTAGCAAAATAATTCTCTAAAAAGAGAAGAAAAAAGATTCTAGATCATAACTCCATCTACATACTTTGAATTGAGCTGCATTGTTCTTCTTCCTCTGTTTTGTTGTTTGTTTTTTTTTTCCAATACTTCTGGTCTCTTGCCATGTCCAGGTGCAGTCTTCGTTCCCTTCCTTAATTTGGGGTGTGTGTGTGTTTTGTGTATTTCAGGTAGTGCCTTTCTGCTTTTATTATTTACTTCATTGAACCTTTCCCATGCAAAAATGTTAGCTTGTAGTGAAAGCTGTATCAGCTTCCTAATCTAAAGGCATGAGAACATGTGGAATGCAGGCAGTGTAGGGTAAGAAAAGCAGAAAAAAAAATCTGTTTTACAAGCTGTAGAGTTATTGTTGTGACATTAGGATGCAATGAGATCATAGTCTTTCAGAGGTGTCATTGTCATTGCTCTGTGCGGGGCACTTCAGGACTGCTGTAGACTAATTGCACTGGCCTAATGGCATTTGAACTAGTTATTATTTGCAACAGCCTTCAAGGTTCTGAATATTCATTGCATGTCTGCATCTTCTTCCAAGGCTACATTTTCCTGAGCAGTTTTGGTGGGCATGGCCAGAGACGTTTGTAGAGTCCCTCGAGGCTCAAGCCTCCTGCTTCACCATTGCGGGTCTGATTCACTCTGAATGGTCTCCTCAAAGACTATAGCAGCTTGCAGTTTGTATACAAGTGCCTGATTGTCCTGGTTTCAGCTAGCAAAGAGTTAATTTCTTCTGAGTAGCTGCTACAGTGCTGTGTTTTGGATTTGGAATGAGAATGGTTTTGATAGCACACTGATGTTTTGGTTTTTACTAAGTTGGGATATCCTAACTCTAGGACTACTTTTTCTTGCCTTGTGGCACTGTGGGACATGGTTTGGTGTTGGACTTGGTAGTGTTAGGGTTGCAGTTGGACTCGATGTATTGAAAAGCCTTTTACAACCTAAATGATTCTATGATTTTTGTTAACTAATATTAAGTACTTTACAGTGGTGAATAGATTTTGTCAGCATCAAATAAGAAAATTAACATTTAATTTGATAACTTCAGTATTTCTGGATTTTAAAGTAGTTGTCCCAAAGTGGGTCAAATCTTAGACTCTTGGTACTGAGTCTTGTGAAGGCACCTTCAGTTTCTGCCTCTCTCTGTATTTTATGTGGTCTTCTTACCTTTGTAAAAACGGATACACAGTCCTCCTTGGTGTATTAAATTGGTTTGGAAAATGGGTATTTTAGAAAAATTGTAATTAAGGGTTGTCTAGGGAAAGAATGTACTTTAACTAGAGCTCTAGAGCTCTGACTGAAATCAATAAGAAATAAGTAATCAGTTACTGAATTCCATCTGGTTTGTTGGTCTTTACTGAAACAAAACTGAAACAGGGGTTATGTCTAATTGTGGTGTCTCTTTATAGTGACATAGTAATGTCATTTGTTGCTCAAATAGACTACTTTTTTCTATGACTAATTAGCAAGTTAATCAATGCTAATGATGACTTTAAAATTTACAGTAACTCACTGCTTTCTAGGGCTAATTGGTGCTAAGCCTATTAGAGAAAAGGCTGGTAATTTGCAGTTAATAAATTTCAGGCTTTTTGATAGATCCAACAGCACAGTAACGTCACAGAAGTTGGTTATACAAGGGCAGTAGGGTCAAAAAAACTTAAGAGAAACTGTAACTGCTTGATAAGCTTAGAGGGATGCAAAAAGATAGGTCCATTACAATGCATTGGGAAAGGACAGAGAGAAATTAACTTTTAATTAAATTCTGAATTTAGTTAAATGTACTTGAACCAAATCCTTGAATTTGTGCAGTGTAGATTAATGATTAAAGTTAGTATTTCCAGGTCCCTAACACATTATTTCAGTGAGATAGTATAACTTTATTTCCACCAAAATATACTGGTAATGAGTGCTTAGTGACAGACCAAACTTAGTGTCTTGTGACTCATATCTCAAGCTATTTAACCTCACCAAAACTTTCAGTCAGCTGTGGTATGGTTGGGGGTGTAATTGTGTAATACTAGGACTGCATTTGTGTTTAGGGCTTTCTGGATTTCCAAGAAGGTCAAAATATTCAAGTGGAAAACTCCTGAATGCTATTTATCTGTGATTTATCCAGACTGTGGGATCCTTGAGAGGATGAATGAACAGGTAGGTGGAGTGGACAGCATAAGAGCAAGTGAATTATGTTATGGGGAACTGAAAACTGGAACCCATGCTTAGCCACTTTGCTACATGTTGCTGAACTCACTGTTCCCTCAGTACCTGTATGTAGTACAGGTCAGACCCAGGGCTGTAGATACTAGGGTGTAATGCCTGGGAAGTCAACAGACTGTTTCCAAGGTAGAATGAAGTCCTTAGTCCATCAGTTTTGGCATTCCCCTCCAATATATCTGGTCTTTGTTCCTCTAGTGCATGGTTGTGATGACTCTGATGCAGATGGTATCTCGGGAGTCACACAGAGGAGTTCAGAACACATGAGACCAGGGCAGGGCTCTGCCTTTTTTTAATATTTGCTCTTGCAACCAATTAGGATTCCACAATCAGGACCATTTCTTGAGGGTGATGTGGGAACCACTGTAACTATGTTGCCCCAGTATTTTCTAAGGAAATCAGAATGACATTATCAAAATGCTTCTGATGGTTGTCACCAACATATATATCTTAACATCTCAGTTTAAGAATGTTTGAATGATGGGGGTGGTTTGGAATGATGCCTGGAAATGCATCTCCTGTCTTGAAAAAGACAAAAAGGATTCAGGGAATTACAGATCAATTTGCCTTACCTTCATGCCTGGGAAGGTAATGGAATAAATACTCCGGAAAAACTTTTCAGGCACAGGATGGAAAACAAGGTAGTCATGAGTAGTCAACATGGATTCATAAAGGAGAAGTCTTTCTTGACCAAAACTGTAATCCTCTGGCCTGGCAGAAGAGGGATATTCACTCTAATTTGTGTGACAAAGAAATGTAAAAAAACAAAACCACTTACTTCATTTTAAACTCTCATAGTTGCTATTGATTCCTGGAGCAAATCTTTAATATTAACTATGTCTGCAAACACAGAATACTGTGTGATCTGCAACTGTTCATCAGAAGTGCTTCACTACAAACAGTGAGACTCCAGTAGCAGAAACTTTTGAGTTACTTCTTTTGAGAAGTTGCTGATTGATATCAATCATTTCCTTCATAGAGCAAGTCCACCATTTATGTGGTTCCCATTCATTTTTCATTTTGCAAGAGAGCAAAAATGCATCCCACAGCAGCTATTGCATTAAGGCGAGAATCTTGGCATCAACTCCATTGCATTTTAATTTTCTAACAATGTGTGTGGACGCCTGTGGAAGAAAATTACAAATGGGGAGATCTGAAGTAACAATCCTCCAAAGATCAAAAAAGATTTGTGTAGATTCTTGATTCTATTGGGAGGATTAACATTTCATCTCGTTCAGAGAGATGAAGGGAAAAGTGACTCTGTCCTGCCGGCCTACAGCTTTCTAGTGCAGTCCATGCTCAGGCAAACTTGATTTGGTTTAGATCTACCTCAAAGCCGACAGAGATGCAATACCATAGTCTGTGTAAATTGCATTTCTTCTCTCACTGGAGCTAGGCTGGTTTACAACAACGGAGTCCCTGGCCTACAGCCTTCAACTCCTTTTGCATTTAGTTAAGGAGAGGCTATAAAAAGTTTACAGGTCCCTGAATAAGTCCACTAGTTTACATGAAGGATATATTCATCACAATGTTGAGAATGCTTATATGTGATCACTAAACACAAAATTCTTTAAACTAAATTCTTGTGCTGTCTGGAAGGCACTGAGGCAGACTTGCTGTTCATAATATTTTCAGAGAAAAACTTTCCCATTGTTGCCAAGACTGGCCTTTATCTGTGTTATATGCTGAGCTGAGTTTAAATTTTAACATGTATTTCATGCAAATAGAAGTTATGTGTGTTTTGGATATTGTTTTCCTCAGCAAATCTGAGTAGGTTATATGTGGGCATAAATAATCATTCTGAATAAATAGTACGTTTTTAATGCTCAGCGTTTCCTTTCAGTTCTCTCTCAATGTATTTTGGGAGTCATATTTAACTGCAGAAGCAAATTATCGCAGTGATAGTTAGCTGGCCAAACTCACCTATTTTTCTGGAGTCTGATGAGGATGCTCCAGGTTTGCTTACACAAAGCAGAAAAACACTTTTCTTCTAATTAGTTATTAGGAAGGTGAATAAGTGTAGCTCCTTAAGTGGTGGGATTCAGAGCATATGAAGAGATTGAGAGCATATGAAAAAATTCAGAGCTCTATGTACAAAGACTAGAAAGGCGATGGAAAAGAAATGCAGGATGAATTTAATTTTTCTTTTTTTTTTTTTAAATAGTTGTCTTTTGTGCAGTTTAATATAAATTTGTCATGTAAGAGCAGAAAGGAAGTAAAATTAATGTTTGTTTTTTATTTTCTGTAAAATGTAGGATAAGTGGTGGCCCACACCATTTGTGATAGGCTACACAAATTCAGGCCTTTGTGGTTTACAAGTAATTTTGCATATATTTGCCTCAAAGAAAGGTTTAGAGGTTTTCAAGTGCAGAAAAAAAATTCACAAGACTGATTTAGCAATAATTGACACCCCAGTTCATGCTTTCAGTTCAGACTGGATTAAAGAGCCTTGATATGCCAAGTTCTTGCCTGAGGAAAGGTAAGTTTGATATTATTCTAGTCATCACAGGAAAGAGGAATATTATTGCTTACATTTGGAGACATCTTTGTGCATGTGCCCATTCTATAAGTGACAGGTACTGGTAGGTATACTGCTGATAGATATCCTGATTTACTTTGGCATTGAACATTTTACCCTTTACCCTTCAAAACTTTTTTCAGCTGTTATTCAAATTTGTGCAATTTTTTGGTTTGTTTGTTTCCTCTTGAGAGTGATTCTAGAAATCTGGAAACTAGGGGAGTACTTTGGCAGTTTTTCGGTGAAGACATTTGACACTGGGGAGTCATTCCTTAACCATCCATGCTTTCAGAATTAATGTACACCCAGCTGTTTAGTATCAGAAATGTCGAGAGTGCTTTTTTGGCTTCCAAGAGAGCTTCTTTGTGCTGAATTCAGTCCATAGCTTAAATTCTCAGAATAACGTGAAAATGAAACCTCGATGGTGTTCTGTAAAGTTTATGCTTGCCTGATGATTAAAAGTGGATTTCACTCGTTACAAGCAAAAATGTCCTAGTAGTTGTTTCTTTCATGAACAGAGAATAATGGAGCTCTGCTGCTTTTTTTTTTTTTTTTCCCCCAGAATTTCCAATTTATACTGGAAAATATTGATAACATTACATCATGTCCTTCTGTGATATTTTGTGGATGATGCAAAAATAAGGCATTTCTACTCCATCTCTGGTAAGTGTATACCATAAGAACATTAACATTTCAGTGTTCCACAGCAGCTAGTATTTCCTGGCAGTGATGGGCCAAGTACTGAACTTCCACATCACTCAAACACTTCCTGATCTATTGAGTGCTGTAACTGATTTCTTACGCAAAAAGCTATTGTTGTAACAGGAAAATTTAAAAAATGAGGACTCAATACAT
>VWZG01011264.1:0-16057 GCA_013396735.1 Grallaria varia | reverse complement strand
CTAATAAAACTGGATTTCAAGTTAGTTCATGTACTCATGAATCACAAAGGATTCAAAATGCAAGGGAAAAAAATAAAGGCTTTTAAAGAAGTTGAGGCAGAGAAATAAATGAAAAATGTGTGTTGTGTGTGGTTTTTTGTTTTTTTTCTAGATTCCCTTTTTGAACACACTACTATTGCCAAACCTACAATACACAGTAGGGACTAGTGCATGGGCCGAAGTAGTTGTAAATGATGACTTTCACAGCAAATGGGCAACTTAAAGAAGAACTGAATGTCTCCACAAAAGCAAAACAATACTACTTTCCATTTACAGAATAGCATGAAAAATTGAGAGGTTTTTCCTTCTCCAAGAGTTTCTCAATAGCTGAGTTTATCCTTGCCACGTACTGCATAGGTTCTTCGTTCTTGCTATCCACATGACTTCTTTGACTAACACAACTCGAAGGGTTTGCTTTTTTAGTCTAAACCTCGGTTAAATATAGCAAGCTGTTAATATTTTTAGCAGAATGTAGACTAACAAAATATACGCCAAGCTTCTTCAAATCTGAATTAAATACTCTGGCTTTGTACCAATTGCTTCATCTCATTGTATTGAAATTTCTGAGGTTATTCTTATACTATGAGGTTATTTATACTTGTATGAGAAAAATCTGCAAATGTACCAGGTTAAATGATAACATTTATCATATATAAGTAATAACATTTGTTTATTAGAGATTTAATTGTGACATACCTGTATGATAATTGCATCAGTGTGGATTGCCCTATTGAACTAGGCATGTTTTGTTTTTCTGTTAGGAACTTTGTTTTTCAGTTATCACGTAGTCTTAACTAGCACTGAAGCAGCAAACTGAGGTGGTCTTGTGGATCTGACTGGAAGTTTTAAAAGCCCCTAGAGGTACCATGGTGTAATTGGTAGTGTTGGTTAATTTAGAAAAGGTTAGTTTAAATTAATTTCAGAGGTAGTAGCAAAATATGTCATTTCTTTTCAGTTATTTGGCTGTTAATCCCCAGCTAAATGTCAATTATGAATTGAAAAGGTAATAGCTTCAATACCTGCAGCAAGGTCTAGGAAATAATTTTTCTCTCATTCCCAAATCATCAGTTCAATATTGCCTCTTAAACATTAAAGAACTATGATATTTTGCATCAGAAAATTGAGAATCTTTGCTATCCTCTGTAGGCCTAAAATGGGCTCTGCTTCCCTAGACACAAAGAGTTTTTAGTCAATGTAGGATGTAATACCAAAAGAAATCCAAAGTCTCAGGTCTTTGTTGCACAAATGCTCTCTGAGTTTCTTTAAATTTCTATGGTTTGTGAATGGAAAGCAAACATTTTAGAATAACCAAATAAGAAGCAGTCACGTTTACCGTATTTACTGATGATATATTGACTAACAAAAATACTCAACTATTTAGAAGGCTGTCATGACCTCCATTAACCAAATGTAAGGTAATTGTGGCCTTTAAAAATTTTAAATTCTGCCTTGCAAGAGTTTAGACATAGTGGCTTATTTTTGTTCTTAAAAAAAAATAAAAATTAACAGAGGCTAAGTTTATCCTTTGAACTCTAAATGAAGCAAACATTGTTCACAACTTTTTGTAATATCCATTCCATTGGTGCACAAATTTTCTATGAATTCTTTGAAGGAAGTCAATTGAAGTTCAATTATATTTGTTAAATAGAAAACCTTCTTCTTAAATGCCTTTTTCATGGCAAAGGCAAAACCTATTCTCAAGGTAGCTTACCTTTTCACATGCACTAAAGACTTTTCTTAAGTGTAAGTCTACATGGTCTATGTGAAGATGAGAGATCAAGACAACTACAAAAGAATGTGTGGGAGAAATGCTGCCTGAGTGCCAGGTTTCATCCTGTATTCAAGGAGTTTGTAAGCAGCTAGTCAAGAAGGGATTTAGTCCTGTATTTATTGAAATTCCAGTCTTATTACGCAGTGGAATTTGCTTTCATGCAATGAATATTTTTGGGGTCTCAGATGTCAAACAAAGCATTTCCCTTTGAGATGATGGGTGTTTGAATGGTTCCTGCAGCAGGTGGGAACCTGACATTCCGTGGACAAAAGGGATCAGCGACATTTTAAATAGATATTATATGCCTATGTCAGCAGCAAGAAGGCAACTGAGAAGATAAACACAGAAATAACAGCATGCAGATGATGTTGCAAACTGTTTTGCCAAATCAACCACAAAATATGTTCACCTGTGTGTCTCACTGGTATGCAGAGATGTTGAAAAATTGCACGTGGAGTGCTGTGCACCCAAAGTTTTAACTGTTTGATATATAATTTCATGTGCATTTTACTGTGGTTTTTTTCATTTTCTCCTTTATATCCACAGTTACATCTACACAAGCAAAGACTGAGGTTCCAGAATAACATAATCTTTTTTCTGTGTGTGAATACATTTTTCTTCTTCAGATAAACTAATTTCTTTCCAAATCTGAAATGCATTTTGATTGAAAAAAAATAATTGAAATTTCTCAAACTGATATTACTATATTTATATTTTTTAATTAAATAATCTGCAGTTCTCTGTCTAAGCAAGACAGATGAGTAGTAGTAGTCAATCTCTCTCTGGTTTAGACATGTTAATGCTGGGTTTATTTTTAGTAGTGTGGACAGAATTTCATTATAGGTTCACAGAATGGCTCACACATCACAAAGGTATCAGATAACAGTATTCATCAAAACCACAGAGAGTGGTGTTGTTTCTATGAAAAAGCAGGATCACAGTCAAGATGCCTCCTTCCCAAACCACATGATTTGTTTAGAAGTGTTGTTAGGAAGTGTAACTGCAGTCCTGAGCCTGATTGCTTCTATGTAGACTTGTTCAAAAAGAGGGATGAACAGGACAAGCTTTCATATGATACGGCAAACCGGCCAGCTGGGTTATAATATGACCTTGTTTCTTGTGTAGGACAACAGTCACTGGTACTGAGCATACTTTTGAAGATAGTTACAGGGAAAAGAAAAAGGAGAGCTATTACATTTAGATACCAGAAAGGTAGTTTTGGAAGTGGAGAGGAGATAACAGGATAAGTGGATTTATAACTACTTCATACTTCATGTAGTTCCAACAGAAAAGTTCACTTTAGTTAATGCAGAAATTCAGATTTATTTTGATGTCTTGAATCAGGTTCATATCCATTTCACAAAGGTATAATTTTCCTGAAATGTCTTCTTCTTCCTGGTCCTCTGTTTATTGTGGTAGTCTGGAACTCAAGCTAGTAGAAAACTGATCTCCATGTTCAATGTGGAAGGGCACTAAAGAAATCTCACAGAAAAACTAGGAGGGATTTGTGAGCAGAAATAAGAAAACACATAACTCTTTTGCAAACCCTAAGAAAAATGCATTATTGCTCAGTAAACATGAGGAAATTATGAGCCCCCTATCCAGTGCTTGTTTAAATACATATCATAACTAGTTTTACTTTCCAAATGAAAGTGCTCAGTTGTTCTGAACATTCCTCCATTACACTGGAGGGCAAATGCAGCCCTTGAAGTCTGGATTTGGGAATCTTGAGACTTCAAAGTCTGTTGACTAATGCTTCTGGTAATCTAAAAATGTTAGATTCTTTCTGTGATGTTTTGCTAACTGAGGTTGCATGGTGATAAAATTGATAACCTAGAGTACTTATAAGTAACTTACAGTATGTATAAGATACTGAATTATTTAACATTATAATGCTAGTATCTCTCTGTGAGAGAATTGGTGAGACTAGCAATTAAATTATGTTTGTGAATTTTTACATCCTTCTATAAAAGATGCTACTCACAGCAAGTGCCAAATATGATGATTATCATCAGCAGTATGCTTCTGACTCTAATTAGATGATTGAAGGGCAAGCCCTTGAACAGTGCTGCACAGGAAAAACCGCTCATCATTGTATCTCTTAAAATTTTCATTATTCATTTTAGCATGTTAAGTGAATTAAGGGAACAGCTATGTACTGAAATTTCTTATTTGCTTAATTTCTCTAATATCATAGCTGTGAAATCTGCTTTAGGATTGGTTTTGCTTTCATTTACCTCAAAATTGCTTGCTTTGAAGGCTCCTCAGGGAAGTGATCACTACACCAAGCCTGAAAGAGTTCAAGAAGCTTTTGGATGACACTCTCAGGCTCATGGTGTGACTCTTGGGGATTGTCCTGTGAAGAGACAGAGATTGGCCACAGAGAAGAGACCAGTGCCTGCCCCTCCTCTTCCCCTCACAAGGAAGTTGTAACTGCAGTGAGGTCTCCCCTCAGTCTGCTCTTCTCCAGCTGAAAACACCAAGTGCCCTCAGCCACTCCTCATTCACCTTCCTCTCAAGGTCCTTCACCATCTTTGTTGCCCTCCCTTGGACATTCTAAGAGCTGAATATCTTTCTTACATTGTGGTGTCCAAAACTGCAGACAATATTCAAGGCAAGGCTGCCCCATTGCAGAGCAGAGCGGGACAATCCCCTCCCTTGACAGGCTGGTGATGCTTTGCCTGATGCCCCCCAGGACACGGATGGCCCTCCTGGCTGCCAGGGCACTGCTGACTCAGATTCAACTTGCCATCCACCAGGACCCGCATGTCCCTTTCTGTGGCACTGCTTTCCAGCATTTCATTTCCCAGTCTGTGCAAACAGCCAGGGTTGCCCCATCCCAGGTGTAGAATCTGACACTTCCCATTGTTGAACTTCATATGGTTGGTGATTGCCCAGTTCTGATTTTTCAAGGTCTCTCTGCAGGGCCTCCCTGCCTTTGAGGAAGTCAGCAGCTCCTCCCAGTTTTGTATTGTCTACAAACTTGCTTAGTATCCCTTCCAGTCCTACAGGCTCTTATAATTTTTTCATTCTTTATTGAACAGGCTTATTTTATGGTGAAATCAATTAGTAAATACTGCATATGAAATAGTTATCTGACTGACTTCAACATAAAAGGTATTATGGCAGTGTTACTTAAATGTGTAGGTTTTCCATATGAAAGCAAATTAGGCTTTTGTCTACTATTTTCAGTAAATATAATCTGGAGCTACTTACTTCCACATCTCCAAAAAGTAAAAGCTAATGTATCTTACTTATAAGAGATCAGTCCTTCTCTTCTTCCACTATTACATCCATTTAACTCTGTTGATGAGAGTAATTCTCCTCCTTCTGTTAGTAGTTCTACTCTTTGTGATTAAAAAAAACAGAGGACTGGACTTCTGGATATTTGCTTAGCAGAAAGTCAGAGTTCCTTGTCTGACTTGTCTCAAGAATCCTTAATACAGCAGTGATATCTTAGATCAAGCATTTTAATTTTCCAAACAATGGCACTTAAAAACTGATTTGAAGACCTGAATGTAGTTTTTCTGGCATGTGCCATAGACTTCAGAGGAGCAGTGCACAGGGTTGAGGACCTCAGTGGAACAATAAACATAACAGTACTCAGAATAATAGACAAAGTCCTCCACTGTGGCCTATCAGAGTACCTGAGAGCTCATCTACACTAGAGGTAACAAGCACTGGGTAAATAGACTATTTTATTCTTCCTATCTTTGTTCAGTCTACTGTTTTAGCTTTACAGTCTTTTAATTTGCNATTTTAATGAGTACTTCTATAGAAAGCAAGCACAGAATTATTTCCCATAGCAGACTTTTTTTGTCTCCTTTTGTTTCATTAGTCTGCATTGGCTTCATTGAGGTGTTGGAGAAGGAAATGGTCTTTTATGAAAGAACTGAGCAGACAGATTACTTCATGTGATTCCTCTACTGAGCTAATACAAAGTCTCCTTTCTCAGGGCATCAGATTCAGTAAGGAGGTGTAATAGCCATTTCAAGTCAAGCAGCAAGGAAACCATGTTATAATATATGTCATTACTTCTATGCAGTTGATCACAGTAGTCTGCCTTACAGAGACAACAAAATTGATATGAGAAGGAACCTGTTGCTGTCTTGAGTGGGCATGAAAACTTGTGGCTTTTTCCACTTCTTATCAGAAAACATACTATCTTTATAACTGCAAATTGTTTTATATCTGCTTCATCCATTTGGTCCAGTTTTATCTAGGGAATCAAGATTGTTCTCCATGGACTCTAGAAGAAGGCTGAATAGAAGTCAGTTAAAAACCAAACACTTTTTCTTGCATGTCAAAATATGATAGATGACACAGACAGGGAGCAGAGCTCTCTGCCATCGTCCTCCACAGGTTTATAGACCAGTGTTAACTAATTCCTGTACTCAGTAACTCACTGCATACAATACTTGGTGCTCACATAAATTTCCCACATCTCTCTTGAGAATGCCTTTTTAACTCTTTGGAGTAATTTAAAACTTTTGGTTTCCCCAAAAGTGTAACATGTACATTGGTCAGCATCCAGGATTTAGAAAAATCTGCATAATTAATTCAAGCATTGTCTTTTAGTGACCCTTTTTGAAATTATCAAGAGCTGCTTCTTTGGAACTCTTGTACTTATTACTTGTAAACTTTGAATCATATGAAAGCAATAGAAAATAATCCAATCTAGCCATATGGAAACTATTTCTGTCACCAATTTCTGTGTTTTACAAATCAGCCCATTGTTCTTTGTGAACGCATCATGTCAGTTCTGTGAATTCTGAATATTTCATAGTAAAAAAAATTATGCAGTGAGGGAGAACATAGCTAAATGTTTCAATTATATTGAGATGATCAGTCATTTGTTAGGACTAACAAAGATTGTTTACTTGATTTAGTGAACAGAACAGCTATTTGAGGAGGGGAAAACAAATACACAGTTTATATCTTTATGATGAGTTTGCTTATGTTCCTTAAGAAGGAAAAAAAAGAAAAAAAAAAGGCATTTCATATATTAGTAGCTCCAGGAATCTATTCATCAGACTTGATTGAGTGTTATTGCCATTTACTGTATTAGACTGCAATATGATTACTCATGCAGGACATAAATGGAGATTTAAAAAAATTATGCTCTCATGAATGACTATTAAATATTTTTGCTATTACACACAGATAGGAATTCTGCTGTCCTCTGTGCTCCAGAAATGCATACATAGTTATCATCCATAAATTCTCAATTTAACAAAACAAAAATGGATACAATGTTTCCTCATTTTTCCTTCTAGAGTGTTATCATATATCAAATGAATTCAGGCAATGTGTTCTTGTTTAAAGGGCAACTTCAATGAAGATTTAGACTTGATAGTATTTTTTTTGTTGTTGATTTCTCATTGTCAGTGTAGGTGAAATATTTTTTTACAGATTTGAGGTCCTCATTAAGGAAAAGAATTAGATACTCTTCTGGTGAAGTTGCTTAACTAGAACTTGCTGCTTGAACATGTGTTCAATATAAGTGAAAAACTGTCTCCTTTTTTTTTGAAGAGAACTAGAAGTTCAAGCATTTCTGTCAAGAATATCAGCATAACAATTAAGCAGTAAAGAATGGTTTTGTTTTTTTTTTTCTTCCCTCTCCATGGACTTAGAGGTTTGGGTCAAGTTCTATGGGCCTTGAAGCCACGTTCGTCACAGCAGTAACCATAGCAGTGTCATCCTTCAAAAGCTGGCTTCAACCTTCAGAGACATCTGTGATGCAGAATTGTGTTCCTTTTGAGCCAGTGGTATCTTAGGGTGAATTGAGAGACCTTTGCATGTGCTCTCCCAACAGTTTGGGTGAAAGCAGAGCCCTTTAAAATCCATGTGAGGAGTTGTTCAAGGGTATGTTTGTCTTTCCATGAAGGCATACTTCAGTAGTATTTTGCATACATTTATTTTTAGGAATACAATTCTAGTAGTAAAAATAACCTTGAATAGAGTAAAAAATCTGTTAAGCTGACTAGAATAAAAGCTTATTTTCTGTATTAAAAAGCAGCCTAGTCTTACTTAGTTCTCCCTTTTACAAGGATAGGATGTTAATTTTTTATCTAATTTGAACTTGAAAGAAAAATTTTTAAAGGGTGTAGTAACTGCAGTGATATTTTACCATGTTCACTATCTGTTGTATGTGAATATAGCAAGTTTCAAAAATTATACAAAAGCAATACAGAAAATGATCTTGTAATATAGTTTTAGTTTTTAAGCCATAATTTCTTAGTACTAATGATTTATTTTTTTAAAATTTGTGTGTTATGGTCAGAACCCATGCAGAAAACACATTTTAAATTTCCTAAAATATCAGCTATGGATATTTAATAAGTGTACAGAATTCTATGAATTTATCTTTGACTACAATGAAAAAATATCCAANTTATCATTACAACTACTTTAGCAATTATTCATTGCAATATAATTTTCTAAATTAAATAGGTGAAAGTACTGAATTATCTTTAGTGCCACAGTCTGTAAAACAAAAGTAATACTAAGGATCAGGGTCATCCTAGCTCTGTGCTGCACAGGAGCTTAGAATTATAAGACATTAATTTGTTTGCCATAAGTGGAATTTGGGGTCTCGAAGTCTATAAATAGCCTCTTGTTGACCCCTTGTTCTCAGTAGCTAAATTTATATTTCAGTGGTCTTTTTCTCTATCCACCTTGCCCTTTTTCCTCTTGGGCCATCTCTTTTTCTTTGGAATCACCCAGTTCTGCACTCACATACACAGAAGTACACCCTTTGAAAATAGTTTTTAGGCTATATTAATTATTTTCCAGCTGAGACATACTTAATGCCTCAAACATAATGTACTTCTTAAAATGTAAAGTTTAAAAATGTAGCTAAGTATATTTAATCTCTAATTTCTTGATACAGTTTTTTCTAATTATAATAGCTTTCAGAGGTACCCAAAAAATGGTTATATTGTTAGGCACATTTCCGAACAAGTCCTAAACAAAAATTAGCAATTAACTGTTATATTGCAATTTAACTTCCTCCTATATCATCACTGCGACATAAACACATTCAGAGGACCATTTCATTCCAGCAGACAGTGAAAGCCTATTGACTAGATACAATTTTTGCTGATCTGGTTTTTTTGATCTGGTCACACAAATTAGTAAGCAGAGAGTGCTAGCTTATGACTCCAGTAAAATTCATGAACAAAGCAGATAAATAGCAGATTTCTGAACAGTCATGAAACAAATATCTAGGGTAATAATTAAGTTCAGATTTGTGGAAATCATACATACCTGTCCTCATGGTCTCCTCCTGACTCCTTGTGGAATGTAAGTGTATCTGACATGGAAGATGTTCTAGGAATAGTGTCACAATGGAAAACATTAAAGTATTAGGACATTATCTCAAAAGAGCTTTATTCTTTTCAATTAAGTTGAAGTAATAGAAGCAGGAATTTTTGCAAACCCTACATGTATGAAATATATGAAATCAAAGGTCCAAAGTGTAAGATTTCTGCAAATTAATAATTGTCTCAGAAATAGTTGAAGACATTCTCTTTGTAATGTTAATAATTAGTTAAAGATATTTTTTTTTGCTCAGTAGTCAGGAAGTTTAAATCTCTTCCCCAAAAAAGAAGTATTTCTCTACTTGATGCTGACTGTTTTTATCCTTAATAATTTTTCTCTACTTTTTCTGTTAAAGTCCAATGACCTGCAAAGTTATTGATTATGGTATTGCTCTGTGCAATGCATGCTATCAACTATTTAATGTTGCTGGGAATAAGCAATTGATTATTTTTAAATACAGACAATATTGTCTGGCTGCATTCAACATTTATGATTATTGAATGAGGAAGTTAAACAGACCCTTCTTTTTCTTTTTTCATACTACCATTTTATTGTTTTGAACAACTTGTATTTCCTTTCTAGCTCAATTTCTGCAAAGGTCAGTCCTCACTGCCATTTATCTTCTATAGCATTATTTCTCTGTCTCTACACACATGTTTGCTCCTGTCAGAACTTCCTGATGTGTAATATGTTCTAATACAACCTTTCTGTGAAAGGGCAGCCAAAAAAGTTGAGTGTTTAAGGGATAGGGTGTTATTACTTTCATTAGCCACTTGGTTTTGTTAATTATCTCCATCATTCCTTAGTTTTATATCCTGTCACTTGGTTTCCCTTGCCGCTGTCTTTTCACAAGCATGCATCTAAATAAATTAATCAGTGAACATATTTGTTGTAATTCTTGGTATGGAAACTCAGAGGTTTTTTTAATGATGAATACTAATAATTATATGAACCATATGTTTGATCATTAGTGTTTTAACAGCTTGAATCCATGTGTTTTACTCAGACCTAAGTGTAAGATCCTATCAAAAGACTTAAGGGGCACCATATATATTACCAGCTTGCTCTTAGTTGTTTTTTCGCATTGCACAGAATTCCAGAGGATGGATAAAGTTGTCTTCTTTTTTCTTACAAAAGCATTTCTGATTCGGCCACGTCTGAATTAACTGTCCAGATCTTTGTGACTCAGCATCACTCTTTGAGCTGAGTCCTTTCACTGTTCTGCTCAATGTATTTCAATGAATGTAGGTACATGAATTAAGCCCAAGTGTGAATACCCTTTGCAAGGGTGAGGTTCTGCCTGTAGGTGTGAAATAGAGCTGAAGGGTTCTAGGCACAGTCACACATGTCAAAGGTCTTTCATCCTTACTTTAGCATTGCAGGAACAGTCCTAGTTCTTTGTCCAAGCATGCTCTGGAAAGAGGGACTTAAGTGTTTCCTATTCATCAGGATGATTCTCTTTCTTTTTCATCAGGCCTTTGCAGTTCTTCACTTTGATGTGCACTGTTGCCCGTGCTACTGTTTTCAGATATATTTCCTAGAGGAAAGAAGCTTTTGAGAATTCAGATGAGGTGAGAATCTCTGTCTTTGTGTTATGTTGGGTGTCATCCATTTTGTAATAACTGACTTCTAACACATTTCTCCTCATCTGCCCAAAGTAGGTTTATGTGTCTAGAAATGCTTAATGTATTGGATTAAAATGATGGAGGGTAATGTACACTTTATTTGTAGTAGTCACAGAAGGGCACCATTAACAACCTTGTCAATACACTTGTTTTGAGATGCTGCATAAATAGTGTTACTTGGCATTCTTTTAGTTGTTCCAGCAAAACAGAGGACCTTTACTGTAAAGACGGTGTTTCCCCATGTCATTGAATGGACTGGGTTCTGGGCTGCGCATAAAGAATAGTCTAGATTTTCTGTTGAAAACAACAGAACTGCTGAAAAAGGGGTATCTGAGCTATACTTCATACCTGGGTTTTGCTGAGCACTGCAGGGCTGTGACACCTTCAAGTTCTGCATATTTCCCTGTATTTCCAAACTAGGAATCTGCACATAAAATGCCACAATTTATCTTCTTTTACCCAGCAGATGCAGTCCATGAGAAATATCCCTTAGAAACTCGTTGTGAAAAAATTCTCCATCTTAATTACTGCAGAAAAGGAGATAGCAAATAACTCTCAATGCTGTAGTAATTCCTAGCTGCTTGAAGTAAGGATACAGCCATAATTTAAGGCAGCCTAAGGGCTATGGCTGCCATATGCTAGAAGCTGAATTGGCCTTTTTGGCAACTATTAAAGTAAGAAGTGCCAAAGAGGCACTTTTGCTCTCTGTTCTGAGGAAGTCCTTCTGAGGATGTGTCTTTTGCTTGTGACCTAAACATAGCACATATGGAATTTGTCCTGAGAGATGCAGCTATTTTTCATTTTTTTTCTCTGTAATCTTGACCAAGTGTCAAAGGAATCTGCTACCAGCTTCTTCATATGTATAACCTTCTCATCCTCAGTCTAATCTCAGGCTCAGACCATCGTCTGAAAACAAATGAAATATGTAAGATGAAACAGTCTCCTCTGAGGCAGTTTTAAAGAGTCTTCTACCTGTTTATTGAAGTTCCACTACATGAGATCATATGAAAACTTTTATAAAGACAAGCCAACTTAACACCACCAAGTTAATACCACAGAACTTCCATAAAGGCATACTTCTTGTCCTGTCACTTTCAGAACTGCTGTTTTCTTACCTGTATTAAAAAATCCCCCGTCATTTTTAGTGCTAATTGGGTACTTTTACACAGAAATACAGAATTTTCCACCATTGATGTAGATTAAACTGCATTTCCAGTGTGCTGATAAAATCAGTCTTTGCAAATCATTATGCACAGAGGGAGTAACTTTCAAAGTTCATGGCTATCGGCTGTGAAGGTGTGCTTGTAGCTATTAACTCATTCTCTTTTGAAAACATTTCTGTAAGGTAAAAATACTGATTTAGTATTCTGGACACTCTCAAGAGTCTACTCTCTCATCTGCAGTGGTGTTTAACTCCTTAATCTTAGTAGGAGCTGCTGAATTCAGGGGAAATTAGGAGATGGCAACAGCCTTGAAAGCAATTTCGGTAAAAGGTAAAACTGTTTTTCTAGAAGTTAAATTACAGTATCTAATTCTTTCAGAGGCACTGTTTTCAGATAGAGGTGGTTTTGGACAAGACCATGACTTGTTTTACACAGGAGTTTCAAGGCAACGTTGTATAACAGGTGCAATGGTCAGAAGGTAAGCATCGGGTGCAAGAGGACAGAGCAGAGCTGTGCGCTTGGAAAGATTGTCATTGCATGAAGAAGAGATTTGCATGGACTTCTAAGGCCATTTCATGCCCTGGTCAAGAGCTCAGCCCTGAAGACTAAAACATGTTTGATCTATAGAGGCCTGGAAATACCTGAATGTGCCTACAGTTGTTGACAGTGAATAAGGGTGCTGAATGGGGTCCTCTGTCAACACCCAGGATTCCTGGAAATCATCCCCTTATGGAAGTCACAGAGCTGAAGCACCTAAATATGAGGATTTCCTTACAAAAGTTGAGCTGCTGTGATGTATATAAGGTCACAGAGGGGAAAAAAAAAGGTGTGGAGAACAAGTATGTCTTCTGCATTAGAATCATGGACTCCTTGAAGCTGCTGGTCCTAGTCAACAGACTATACCTCAGATAATATTAGATATCCTGAAAACAGATTTATGATGTATGATCCTGATGGTTTTTTCCCAGCCTAATCCCAGTTGCAAATTTTTTTCTATTTATAATTATTTTCTTTCAGTCTGTTACTGATGGCATCATGTTTTCATGATGCTTTCATATCTGTATAATTTTCAAATGTTAAAATATGAAAAAAAAAATAGAGCAGTATAAAGGTCCATAACAATCTGCTCAGGGAAGAACTGTAAAAGGCTTCCCACAAAAATATGCCAATGTAATTAAGTATTATAAAACAGTATGTAAATTAAAATAATGTCAAAGAAAAAGCAGTACTTTGATCAAAGATAGTACAGATCAATACCTAAAAGATTTTAAGGGAAATTAAATGTCTTAAAAAAGTTCAGTGTTTACATAACCATTAATATATTCAATAGTATTGGATACAGGGACGAAAATAAATTTTTAAAGGCCCAGTCGCCAATAATTCTGGAGGAATTGTGAGTATGTCCTTTTGTTTGTAGCTTTTAAAGGGCAAATTTTGCCATTAAAAGACAAAATAAATGACTCTATATTCAAAAGAGGTTTTAAAAACTTATGGAACACAGTTTGTTTGTTTATCATGCTAAATAGAAAAATACCTTAATTTAATTATCATATACTTTCCGGAACTGAAGTTAAATTTTGAGTGCAAGTAACAGAACCAGAGTACAACAGAACTATCAAGAAATGGACTGTGCAGAAAATACCTGGTGATGGGAGCTGTCGCCTCTCTCCTTAGCAAAACTGCTTGGTAGCCCTGGGTCCTGCTCTGTGGAAAGTGCAGGCAGTTGCCTGACCGAGTGATTCTCAGTGAAGGTGCAGTGCAATTCGCAGTCTATTTAGAGAAAGCTAGGTGGGACCCTGTGTAACACTCCAGTCCCAGAGCTGTAGGCTCACAGGCTTTGCTAAGAGTTTTGCTTTAATATTTATGTTTATATGTAGGGTTCTTGAATACCTTATGAAAACATCCAGAAAATAAGCCATGGAGTTGTTTTTAAGGACTTTCCTTTTAGGGAAGAAAATAAGGGAACTTGGCAATGGTTCCAAAAAGGCTAGACATGAGCTAGACAAAATATTCCCCCACAACACCAACTCAGCACGTATTAATCAACACCCAAGGCAATATTCAACCAATTTGCTGCATTTAAGTAGAATCCAATCACTCCAGCTGTGAGCCACCCAAAGCACCAACAAAAGCTGTAAAGAAAAACGAATAGAGGGAGAAAGAAAAGAGAGGAGGAGGGAGAGATAGCTACCCCTGAGACTTTGTGGAACACCAGCTCTCACACATCCAGATGGCAGGGCTGTGACAGGTGGCACCCCAAAACCTCTGGTTTTATCTGCTCTGATCTCTATGGCCAAACTCCCCACTCCACTCCACTAATAATATCACCACTATCACATGCAATTTGTTTTATAATAGCTCCATTATCCAAATCAGTTAGCTCTTTCTGTATCTGACCAAATTATCTGGCAGAGATCATGTTTTCCTTCCAAAAGTTAATACTCTTAAACTCTGTGCAATTACTCCACATGACAATACACTTGTCAGGCAACGTTAAAACTAGAGTCTTAGGATCTATTTCAGTAACTCTTAAATATATACATAAGAATGGAAAAGTAAAATGTCCCAGAAGAGCCATGAACAGGTTGAAATCAGAATATTGGTTACCTGTTCGCTAACACAAAATGCTCCTTTTAAAACACTGCATTGCTTTTAGCAAATTCTCACATTTTCCAAAATTCTCAGCCTCTTGTTTTCTTAGTAATAAAGATTCTCTAAAGGGCTCTGAGAAGTACTAAAGAATTAGGGATTTTATCCAGCAATGTGTAGAACAGCCTGAATCTTTATATATGTACTAAAGATGTCATGAGAACAGACTCTCCTGTGAGCTTTGTGTTTCTTCTGTTTTTCACTATTGGTTTTGGTTTGATCACATCGGAAGTATCACTCTACTGTTTTTTTCTTCCTTGGCTACAGAAGACAGTCGATTAACCAAACAGAGAAAAAAGCAGGGTTTTTCCTACTGGGTTTCTATAAGGGTTGCCTTCAGGCTCAGCTAAAGCTGTGTGCTGAGTATTCCAGGAATAGAAGCAGATCTTATCTCAATTAAACCATTTTACCCAGTGAAGTTCTACCATTCTGAATCACTGGAGGGAAGGAAGAACAAAATCAGGCGGAAATCACTTTCTGTTGCCAAGAGACCAGAGGCCTTCTAAATTGCTATTAGGCTTCCAAAGTCAGTAACAATTATTAACACAATGTCCCGTAACATTCTATTGACTTCCATTGGTTTGAAGATGCCTTATTTAGCTGGTTATCTGATATCTTTTCCTCTGTTTTGGCAGGGTCTTAACCTGTAGATTTTTCTCTTTCTTCAGCAGTGGGCTTCTGTTTCTCCAAATGTTGAAATCCTTGGTGCTTTTCGGTCCATACTCTTCCCATGCCATTCTCTTAATTCTTTTATCTCCTTTTTTCCTCCTTCTTTGATGCCGAAATGCTTTTAAAAATCCTGATTTTGTCAAACTTGGAAATAATTTTTTTTACCACCTCATGCTCTAAAACATACAGTGAATAATTTGTTTTTACATTTACTATTCAAACACTGCCTTCTCCGCAGACACCCCCTTGTCATGGGGGAGAAGTTTGCAATGCCCTTATGAGGTTGCGAGCTATGCTGGCGGTGGTTATGCCTCCGGTAGGGTCTCTCATGCTAGTCAGGTCCCAAATGAAGGGTCAGACAAAGTGTGTCCATGGGCAGGATGGGCTTGCTAGCCTCTCAGAAATCATCCTAGGAGAAGGACAACGCTAACTCCAAACCCAGGCAGATGGCGCTCGCTCAGGCCTGCAAGGCCATCCATCTAAGAGGAAGATACTCTAGCTAAACCTACATCCTGAGGACTTTGCTGCCACTGTCCAAGCTTGCTCGGCCCTGGCAGATGAACCTTAGGACTAAAGGGTGGGGCCAGTTCCATGCACGCTGCGCCTCACCTAAAAAATCCACTACACAGGCTTGAAGGATTCACCTACTTTTGCAAAGCCCTGTAGCAACAGGCAGGGGATGAAATGGCAGGTGAGAAGGTGCACTGGAAGCTGCAGCCCCAGCCCTGCGTGCAGGTGATCAGGATGTTGGTCACTCAAGACTGACCCAGAGATGACGGTCTTTTCTGGCAACACCCTGAATGACTAAGCAGCCTTTT
>VWZG01011263.1:0-14515 GCA_013396735.1 Grallaria varia | reverse complement strand
CTCCTCTTGTTTGTTGCCCGTACATGTTTTAAGTAAAGCAATTAAAACACATTTTTGTGAAACAGCACACTAGAAATCTAAAACTCACCTACTGAGCTAAAAGCAATTCTTTAGAAACTGGAGTGACTCTGAGTATTTATATTCTGTATGATTGCTACATAATATATGTTTTTTCTTGTACAAGTGATCAGTGGACTGTTGTTGGTGTCTTGCATGTCTACTGGGTTCAGTAGCACCAGCTGTGCCAGTAGCTGGAGCATTGGACGCTGGGCAGCTTTAGTCTTGCATGCTCATGTGGTTACACAGCTCCAGCTCCACAGCTCTTAGTGAAGTCTTATCCTAGAGATAACTTTTTAGTGCAAATTTGTTTGTGCACTGCATGGTTTTGGAAAAGTAGATGGTTGAAGTCTGCCAGCTTAGAGCATGGAAGGAACATGAAAGTGGTACAACAGCGTGCGTGCCACATCATGTGGTGTTGTCTTCTGTCTCTGTAACTGCGTCTTGTAAAGCAGGCAGCTTTTGCTCTTGGATTTAAATCTCCTGACTCTGATTTACCTTTCCTCCCATACCAAAAGTACAGGGAGCTTGTTTCCTCTGTTAATGATACATGTTGGTTTTATATCCATATAGCACTGGTGAAGCAAAATGAACAGAATGAGTAAACAGACAGGGCCTGCTTATTTCTCCTCTTGGGAAAAAATAGGCCAGAGAAGCGTAAGTTTCTGAAAACGCTAATTTTTTTCCTACAGCAAACTTAACATAAGCTGATTTTCTTTAAATTTATGGAAAATCAGGATTTGCCAAACTGTTTCAATACTAGGTCGCTCAGAAAGTTGGGAAGGGAGGGTTGATCCCAATGAGTTGTGTCCAGAAGTAAAGGCTTTCCCTTCTCCTTCATTCTGGTGGGAGAGCGTATTATTTCAGGAGTACTGTTATAACATTATTATTATTTTAAAAAATGGTGAGACTGCTGTCTGCAGTAATGCTTTATGAAATGTGTACGAAGTGAATGCAAACCTCTGTGGTTTCCTCTACAAAGTAGAAGAGCACGCTTTATTTGACTGAAATGCCAGAAGCATTTAGCTATGCTTTGCAGTTCCTGCCTGTGCCACCCATGAAACAGTGCTCTTATCCCAGAAGAGGTACCCAATACAATAGATATTAATTTGCATAAGAGGCTGTTTTCTAATTATGAGCAGTTTGTGTGTCCAGGGATTTTTGATTAGTGACGAATTGAAACTAGTGAAGAATATGAATAGCTTGAGGGAAGGAGGACAAAATTGAGAAAATTACAATAGAAATTGACATGAATAAGATGAAAGCAATCTTTTAAAAAAGTATTCTGTTTAAAGCATACCAGAGAAAGCTATTTTGGGCCAAGTAATAAGGAATCATATGTTCATTAACAAGAATTACAAATAATTAGTTACTATTAAGACATGTAAGACAGAAGATGAATTGAATTCTTTCCTGAGGAGTGACTAGGAGAGAAGAATAGGGAATATGTAGAGATACCTCTGCTTTTTTTACTGCTTTGTAAGGAAATCACCAGAGCCTTGCCTGTGGAAAATGTGTACATTTAAAATTCTGATTATTTTTCTTTTAATTCTGTGTATGTCACTGTAACCTCACAGAAAACATGAGTATTAAAAAGAAAAGAAAACGGAAGGGACAAACTAGGATTAGCGTTGCATACAATGTATTTATTATATATATATATATATTTGTAAGCTATGGAGAAAATGAAGCAACAGCAGGCTCTTCAGCATCAAATTCTCCCATGGACTCATTTTTAAATCATTTGTGGCAGAGGTATTGGTTACTTTCCTGAGGTGCAAGCCTATATCCATGTCAGGTTGTAAAACCGTAGACGGTCAGTTCTTCATGTGACCTTGTTCAAAGATTACCTTCTATATCAAACCTGATTGAATTCATAGGACTCATCCCGCAGCCCAGGCATATACTGTATACAGGTTTAGGGCAGGGTATTGTAGTCTTTATTTCAAATTGAAGTATCAGGTGGGGTTTTTACATTTTGTATATTGAAGACTGAGACAGTCATGGATGGGTAAATTGATCATGAATAGCTTTACATGTGTGCAGCAAATTGGATGAGTTGGATCAGCCCATCCTGGGCTGCCAGATGTCCAAAATACCAAGTAGGCTCTGTGGAACTACAGAGAAAAGCTGTGTTTCATTTCCTGTTCATGTAGGACTTGAGGATGTAATGCAGAATACCGAAAGCTTCTTGTCACAGGAGAAGTTCATGTAAGCTGACTGCATTATTAACAGAAGGTGGAAGTTTGATCTGCTTTTGTGTTTGTCTTACAAATATATCCATGTAATTTTGTTTTAAAGAGGTGTGTTTGTATCATTGTGATTGTAAGTGGGTTTTGAGATTAGTCGTATTTGTGTTAGTTACAGGAAGGTAGCAAATATTTTATTTGTATTAGCTTTACTCAGAATGGTGAAATCAGTAAAAATGGTCAGCATGTCCAAATTGTGATCTAGAGAAGACAATTCTCATTACTTGGAAAGCATTTAATGATTTCAAATACTACCTTTTTTTTGTTTCTTGTGATCAGAACTCTAACTAGTTCACTTTGCTGTGTGTGTTTGAGTTTTAATATTTGGCTAAAGATATTACAGAGTAATCTGAGTTGGAAGGAACCCGCAAGGGTCATGGAGTCCAGCTCCTGGCCCTACACAGGATCATCCCCAAGAGTCACACCATGCGCCTGAGAGTATCATCCAAACACTTCTTGAACTCTATCAGGCTTGGTGCTGTGACCATTTTCCTGGGAAGCCTGTTCCAGTACCCAACCACCCTCTGGGTGAAGAACCTCTTTCTAATTAATATCCAACCTAAACCTCCCCGATGCAACTTCAGGCATTTCCTTGGATTCAGTCACTGGTCACCACAGAGAAGAGATCAGTGCCTGCCCCTCCTCTTGCCCTCATGAGGACGTTGTAGACTGGGATGAGGTGTCCACTCAGTCTCCTCTTCTCCAGCCTGAACAGACCAAGTGACCTCACCCACTCCTCATACGGCTTCCCCTCCAGGCCCTTCACAGGTAGACTGAGGCCACAATTCCAGGAGCAGCAGGAGCAATTTAATGATTTACTCAAAGAAATTAAGGTAAAGAGAGGACTCCCCCTCTACTTTCTTGCTCTCAGTTGTGTGTTTCAGCCACCTTCTTGTGCCAGCTTTGGCAATTCTCAGAGCCCTCTCTCAACTGCTCCGACTTAGGACCTTGGCTGAGAGCTGCCCACTTCTTGGGATGAAACAGAAGTCAATGTTCTGCCATATGTAGGGAGCTCAGCTGGCTTGCAGAGGAGTCTCATGCCAGAGCTGGCATAAGGCAAGTGAAGGGAGTGGAGGTAAGAATGCTGGCAGGGGTGGACTGTGAGGTGGGCTCTCTCTGTCTTGTGAAACTGCACTGTTTGCTCACAAAGCCATGCCACAGCTTGTTGAAGGGATGTGAGTGAAGTGTCTCTGGGTACTATCTGATGAACAGAATTGGGCACTTTTCTGAATCAGGAGTGATTCTTTTACTGTTTTTGCTTTTCTGTCCCACACTGCTGCCTTTCGTGTGATTCCTTCCCTCCCCCCGCCCACAGAAGACCACACAAATAATCAGCTCTCATTCAGTTTGTAGAATGATTAAGCTGCAGAGGACTTTAATACTAATGTTGGAGAGCCAAAACAGTGCATAATATTGGCACTAGGCCAGAATTGAGACATTACAGCTCTGTCAGTGAAGCTCCTCTTTTCTGACAGAGCTTGGTGGAAATTAGTCATCTTAAGTACTGATTGTCATGATAGAATTAAGACCAAAACCGTGTCCCAGGAAGGTCCGAAGATAGCTGTCCCCTGAGTTATGACCTCTGAGCTGGTACAATGCTCAGTAGTATTTGCTGGTGAGAACTACCCTGTTAGTTTTCTAATTGTTGTACTTGAGACAGTGAAATAGCTTAAGAACCATTCTGGTACTGTGAACAAGGAAGGAGCACTCCATGGCCTTTCCAGAGCCTTTAGCAGTATTTGGTCAGTGGCTTCTGAAAAGCCACTAGGGAGCTGCCTCACATATTCTTTTCATACTCTGTTGTGGCATGCCTTTAGGTGAAGGCAAAACTTGTATATTTGCTGATGGATTTTTGTTTTAAGGCTGGATCCGTTGATCAGTGCTGTCCTTTGCTTTTGGGAATGTTACTGACGTAGGATACTACATTTCTCTCCTTCAGAAAAATGTTCTGAATTAAATATAAAGTGTAAAAATGTGTTTATCTGTTTATGGACATTAAACAGTTGGAAGAAAATGGTTTAATGAATAACACTGCTTTTCCTAACTTATTTCTAATGTGTTGAATCTTGTTATAGGTATGAATAGCTTGTTATATTATTCATTTATTCATTTTATTTAGAGCTCACTATGCCAAAAATGTAAAATAAATATTTATTTTTTTTTCTTGTTAGACGTTAAGGCTGATCCATACCACCACAGCAGTGCAGAGGAAAAATGTAGGAGCCTCAGGACCTGAAAAGTACACGGAGGCATTTATTAAAAAACAGATTGAAGAGTTCAACTTAGGAAAGAGACATTTAGCCAACATGATGGGAGAAGATCCAGAAACTTTTACCCAAGAGGACATTGATGTAAGTACAGTTGCTCTGTGGGAGAAGTAATTTACTGTAGAGTTTCAGATATTGAAAGCACTTTACTTCAGCATGAGCCCCTCAGCTCTATGTGAATTTTAATCAAACTGTCAGAATAAGGAAGAATGCTACTATACATTGCAAACATTGCAACTGTGACTGTGAATAGAAATTCTCCCTCTGTTACCCTGTGAGGTCAGACATCACAGTATAGAAATGTGTGCTGTATCTTGCTAAAGCATAGGAGTTTCTTTTTAAAAGTGCTAATGGATAATCCCTTTGATCTGAGGTTATAAGAGGCACTGTAAAGGTTTATGTAGCATTTCAAAACATTTACCCACAATTTGACCTGCTGTGTATATTTAGAGTTTTCTTGTGTGATATGGTGGTTGGTGATAATGTAAATTAAGTTTTATAGGATATTTTACAACCAACACACTGGTTTACCTTAAGGATTTTAATATAGACATGAATTTAAGCTCATATCAGTATCTACAAACATACTATTTTATTGTCATTCCCTCTCATGACTGGCAGATGGCTGGCCTCCTATTTCTCTCTGTCATTTAGGCTCATGTAAAGATATGCTCCCTTTCATTCAGAAAAATGTTTTGTTGCATGAATTTTTTTTCTTTTATGTCCCACCTGGTCTTCACTTCTGTCATTTCTGTCTTATCACACATCAGAAGTAGGGAGGAGAAATGTCAGTTGGTGAGATTCACTCCTAGGTGAAGCTACATGAAATCTCATGGCTGAAGTTTTCTTTGCACACAGCAACACTGTTACTATAGCTGTGGCAGCCCAGTGTATCAGCAAGGGCCCCTTAGGACAGGTGCAGTAATGTGGCAAGTGCAAAGACAGACCTGTCTGTTGTTTAGTTTTTTTTTCAAGGGGAGGAGGCTGTTTGTTGCCTCTCTCAGAGGCAAAATTCTGTCTGCACAGTTGTGTCATGTAAGAGGTCTTGACAGTGTGCTTATGCCAAGAAAGAACTATATGTGGTGATACAGGCTGATTTCAAACGTGTTTGACAGGCTCAAAACTAAGTTCTGAAAACTTCTCTGAAAATAGGCAGCAAGGTAGAGAGACACAGAGATATTGACTTGTTGAAAAAAGGCTGAAATGAGACTTGAGTTTTATCAGGTATCAAAAAATCCATAAAGGAAGCTTGATTTCAAATCACAAATACATAGGAAATTCATAGGAAATCATTTTATGAGTACAGTGCTATGCACTGATGCTGTGTCTACTTTCATGCAGAGTTGTAGGTATCACTCAGCTCTTCTTCAAACAAGTGCCTGTGCAGAGACCCTGCCAGTCTCGGTGCAGAGTGGATAAGGTCAACAGTCAAAATATTCATTGAGGTCAGCAGTAATAGCAGACTGTTTCTTTACATTGCCTTTTTTATTTCTGTGCAAACTACAGAATTTCCTTTTCATATATTTTTCAGATGTTTTTTCTTACCTTTAATGACGTTGATCTTTTTGAGTTACTTTTTTGTAAAGTAAACATGCACAGACCTACCACCAGAATACCTCCCATGTTAATACAGTGCAGAGATGGTGCTGATAGTTCAGTTTGCCTGAAAGGTTAATGGCAGGAGAATGCATTAATCTGTAGTCTGGCTTCCTTCCTTGATAGGGTCTAGGGGGAAGGCTTATAGAAAGTGAGACTGCAAGAAATGCAGAATGACCATATCTAAATAGTGGTTTCTTCTGTGTGAATCCACAGCACTATGATTGTTTGCACAAAATTAACTGAGCTCCACCATTAATAAAAACAGACTCATTCTGGAAATTAGCTTTTACAAATGCAGTGAAGGTGACAAATATGAGACTGCTTTGCAGACCCTGTTACTGCGAAGTGGAGAAATGGAGCCAAAAAGAGTAGTGTTTTGTTTGGAGATACCAAATATCTGTGGTACATGTTTGATTTCTTCATATTCTGTCAGGTGTTGGAAAATAATTAGAGTGTGTAATAGTGTCTGCTATGCATAATTAAATTTCTGTTATAAAAATATAAAAGCTCCTTAAGCACTGGCAGGAGAATTATCAAGCTTTACATTTTGAACAGCAATAATTCTTTCTGATGAGTGCTTATATACCTCCATGTCTTCTGCTGTTAATCAGTCTTTGCAGTGTATTTCAAAAGTAGACATCATAGGATTCTGTCCTTCACTGGAGTTTTAGGTATAGTTTAATAAAAGCTAAACCTTGTGAAGTTTTAAACAGGAAAATAAGTTAACTTACTTGCTAATCCTCTGGATGTTGTGGAAGCAGAATTGCCTCTTACTGATGCTTTTATTTAGGAATGAAAAGTTAAGCTGTGCATTACAACAGTATTTTCTGGAGGAGAAAAAAAAAATCCAGCAAATTAGTATATAACTCTGCACAAGTCTACCAATTGCTTTTTAATTGGTATTATAGACCTCACTCTGAAGCTAGGATGTTTTATTCTCCTATGTGTGAATATGTGCTATGAAGTTTTTCTAATTGATTTGCTTTGCCCATTCCATTTGATGTATCATTTTTCACAATATTTCATAATTTGTGCTCATTTCTAATGAACAGAGTCGTTAGGACAGGCATGTCTAAGTACAACTGACAGCTAACATTAGGTGCCAGATGCAGTTTATAAAGCTATGTAGAACTGCAGAGAACAGTTTAAATAAATTAGCACCTGTACATTAGTCTCACTTGCTGGTAATTTATAAGCGAATCAGTAGAGATGACATTTAGGTAAGTCATTGATCAAGTTAACAGCTGCATACCCACTGCCCAGCTGGGATACCTAATTAATAGAGATTGCAGTCCTGACCTGGTGCTTTTCCTCGTTTGAGTCTGTAATCCTTTTATTTTGTGATTTTACTTTAACGTACGGTTGTAGTAAACAGCCCACAGACATTTTCCACTGTCAGTTCTGTGATATTCCACTTTAAAGCCTGGAAAACTAAGTAAGATTAATACAGGAAGAGCATCTTAAGCTTCATGACCTATTTATAAGCCAGTATTTTTATTATTCATTTTTATGCAGTCACTAAATGTTCTCCCAGATACGAGCTCATCATAAAGCAATATTCTTTCCCTATAAGAGTTAGTGAAACTCAAAAGGTAAAGATTTATGTTCATTTTCTCTTGTTGTCTGTCGTATGACCTAATAGATTGTTGTCAAGCAGATGGAATACTTTGAATATAAACTATACATTTTTCTCCACTAGCATATATACTGTTGGAAAAGTACCAGTAAGTTTGTTAACTATGAAAATGTTAAATGTGGAAAAACTTCATTCCTCAGAAGGTATAGTTTCCTTGAATAAATGAAGACTTTTTTAATGAAAAATAACTTACATTCAGTTGCTTTAAGAAGTGGCTTAGCACATCTCATTTCTAAATAATGTTCAAATTTTAGCAGTGCAGAGTGCTAGAAATGAGTCAATATTGGCATATGTGAAATGGCAGAAATGTTATTCAGAACAAAATGCATTTCTGAACTTCCTGTTGTCTGCAGCAAGAGTGTCTTGTCCAGCATTGTCCTTACAAGAAATAATTTATTTTGTATTGTTTTTTAAATAGTTGAAGATAGAATGCTTTTTTCAATTCTTTTTTTGTTGTTTTTCCCAGTGGAACAAAACTCTGCATCAGTATTTTCTTACTTCTGCATCAGTCAGAGCTGATGACTGCTGTACTTTTTTTTTTTAGTTCTTTTTAATACTGTTCAGTTTTTTTAAAAGTTGAAGAAGAAAATATAGTCTGTTTCTTTCAGGCATTTATTTTTGTTTTTGAAATTATTAGATAATATAAAAATAATGTAATATTAAAAGAAGGTGGGTTTTTTCATGTAATTCTAGTGGATTGGGTTTTTTTCTTTCTTTTTTTTTTTTCAAGTCATGGGGTTCAAATGGTATGTCACTTTGAACTTGAAACTTCTTTCTGTCCAAGCTGGAATTCAGATAAACAGTGACGATGTTTGGGGTGAATTCAGTAAAACTTAGAAGCTGCTAGGGGAGGACTTGTTTTACAGTAAAAACCTAGGTATGTCAGTGATTATTTTTTTGTTGTTGTTGTTAACCTTGTCTGTCTTATTAAATAACAAAAGCCCCTATTTCAGAGTTCACATTTTGTGGCCCATTTTTGTTTCATTCATTCCTGGGTTTACCCCGAATATTCTGGATTTTGGATGCTGCAAACTGTTAAAAGAATACTGCTAGTGTGGCTTGAAGGAAAACAGCTGTTCCAGAAAACATCTCGGCCTGAGAAATGATGAAGTACAGTGACTAAATGATGTGATTCAAGAGGCACGGTTTAAGAAGGGAAGTGGCTCTCGTGTGATCATGTTGAGGAGGAGAAGAAGCTGAAACAGCTTTTGCTCAGGTGTTTCATTAAAATGTTACGGCATAAAGTGTCACTTCTCACTTCAGTGTTTTGATGATTAAAGTTTCGTATATATTTAAAAAGGAATGAGCTGGATTCTTGAGCCCTCTGCCAAAAAGAATGCTGCTGCAAAGGAGCCCCAGGGTAGAGGTTTCTGATTTTTTTTTTTTTTTAAATTCCCTCCACCTTATTCTATCTTTGTTTTCTGTAAAATACCATTCCTCACTGGAAATTACTTAGATAACTGTCTTTGCACATGACTTGAGCAATGAGAATTGGTAGAATATTTTGTGTTTGAGCTGTAGCTTCAACAAAAGTGTGGAAAGACGCCTGGGCTAGATCAATTTAAGAACTGAAGTGCTGCAGTCCCCTTCCCCTATTCCAGTATGACACAGTCAACTCTATTTGACTCTGTTGAATTTTTAGTTTCTCAAGACATTAGGAATAAAGGAAAAAGTAAGTCTTACTGACCCAGCTGAACTTGTTTGATTCAGTTTGTCTCTGACATTTGAGAAAGTGCGTGAACAAAACTTCTTGGCTTGTAGGAGGGGAAGGAGGGTCAGGCATCAGCATGTGCAACATGCACAGGGTAGAGGGAAGTGTGGCAGTTACACTGAATTTGCACCACATGCCACATGCAGTGCTAGGCAGATTATTTAATGAATAGGTTTGCATGTTTGAAGGACTGACAGATACGGGTTTTGTTGTTGTGCCTGGTTTTTTGTTTGTTTTTCGTTGTTTTTGTTTGTTTTAATAGGGATGGAAGGTTGTTCTCATTATTCCAGGTGGCTTGAATTTGAACTTAAAGCTGCAAGTCAACGACATTTTGGTCCCATGGATGGTATATTGACTCATCTGGTCTCTCAACCAGTGATGATATGACAGAATTCCTCTTAGTTTGCTACAGGACTGTTAAGCTTACCAATGCAGTTTTAAGAAATGTCTGATGTAAACTAACTTGTTACTAACATATGTTATTATGATCTGCTATTTTTAAAGGTGTGACTACTGGGTATTTTCTTTTTCTCTACTTGGAGTAACAGCAAAGTTTAAAAAAAAAAGGCTTTCAAGTTCTGAAAGGAAATGGCTAACATTTTTTCAGTAACTCATAGAAGAAGCAGATTGTACCCATTCCACCTTTTTACAGTAATTTATGTTATTATTTTTGTATACACCATTGTGTTACTAGGTATCAGGATTTTTAATTGTGATTTTGCTCAAAATAATTATGGGTGTTTCATTTTTAGAAAGCTCTGGTTTATTTCCAAGGATAATGACAGCATTGTGATTTGACAAATAGAAGTCTGAAATAATAGCCCAGAACCTGTGAAGTCTAGAGTGGAGTGAATATATCTCATATAGCTGACACAATACCCTGAAGAGAGTTGTTCTTGGTCATCATATTCGGCAGAACAGTTTCTTTAATCTAGAATTCAAGTCTATATATAAAACACTAGAAAAAAGGATATGGGCCAGGACCCTTAAGCTGAAACCCACTTCTGGAATGTAAAGTTAAATCTAAAAGGTTTCTTGGGAATTTACTGCTAGCATTTATGCCTTGATTATAAAGTTTTAAGAGGAACATTTAGCCTGCTTTTTGTGTTTAGGAAAATGCAGAATGTAGAACTGATTCTCTGTAGAATTTTGATTTGAGACGATCCCTGACAGGAAACCTGTGTTCCAAATCTGAAGACACTGTCAAAAGATTTCAGAAAAATAATTTCATGGTTACATGCTTCAGCTTCAGTTTGGAGAGACTAATTCTGAGGTAATTCCTAAGACTGATCCACCATCTCTTTTATTGCTAGTACACATGGGTGTTATGAATTACAGGGTTTTTAAATACTTCTTTTCTACAAAACTGGAACATTTACATTGACAAAATCAGCTTCTGTAGATAAAGTTCCCAAGAGGCAGTCTGACTTGCTATGTAGTTGCCAAAAATACAGTCTGAGGACCTGGCTATGTAAAATTAAGAAGAAACTTCTGAGTAAAGTTGGATTAGAGTCTGTTGCATCCCAGGATAGTTCATCCTTCATTACATTTCCGTTAACAGGTAGAAGGTAGGAAGACTATTTCTTTCCATATTGGAACAACAGAAAAGCAAACTTAGAAAATTTACTATTGTGCTTTGGTTAGTTATTGTGTGGAGAGCCAAAAGTAGATGTTAGGATTTCTTAATGCAGTGTGTGCTTATGCTTTAGTGTGAAAGACGTGAGTATACACTTAGCAATAAAACAAACTTTCCGGAAGTAGAAGGTCTCAGATGGCAGCCACTTTCTTCACTATAAATGTTAAATTGTTATACTTGGCATTTATTAAGGTGTCGTAGTTACAGTAACTGTTTTGACTGAGATTCTGGAAATGCTTGTATGCAGATTACATCTTAAATACACACACAGTCAGTCTCAGTATCCTGCAGTAATTTCTTTTAATATATTATATAAGGTGTTTGTTTAACATCATTTGGCTCACAGCAGATTTCTCTATTGTCATCATAATTAATCCCCATTTGTTCGTAAATAGGTGTTCACCTACTGTGTGTATGCATAAAATGCCCATTGACTAACAAATGGGAATACAGTAGTCACTAAGAGAAACAAAATCACTGTTTTATAAAATCAAGTTAAGCCTTTTGTTTGCTTCCTAATTCTCAAAATTTCTGTTCAGAATGTCAGTAGGGGATTAATGAAAGTAATAGGTTAGGTCTTTTTACACTCCATGAATACTAAATCAGTTGAAGCACTGACAAACCACTCAAAGTCAATGGAAAAAAATATCAGCAAATAATAGCCCTAAGGTAGCCTAACAAACAAAGAACCATTCTTCTTGAGAGAAGATTTTAAACTCAGATTTTATTGTAATTCTACTTTTCTGTACTGTCTAATGGAAATACAAATGAAACCACTGCCAGAGGGGTTTATTTGGTTAGGCCATTTGACTGAATAAGCACCACATTTCTATCTGAGGCTCTACAACCCACTGTCTGAAGTTGGCTACTCTTGCCAGATCCCTACATCTGGGGGGTTTTTGCTTTCTCTGTTTTGTTTTTAAAAACAAATTAAAATAAACAGTTCTCACAAGTGCATATTTTTGTGTTAATAAATTCAGGTTTAGTTATATTGAAGGGGGAGAGTAAGATGATGTTGAACAGAAATGCATGTCATTGGGCTTAACCTTGTAAGGTGCTTTGCCTTACATTTTGCCAGAACAATTCGGAATATTGGTATGCTAACTTCATTTGCTGGAGGCAAATAATCCTCATTTTATACATCACATGAATAGTGGTAAATATTGGTTAAGTAAGCATAAAGTATCTTTTATGTAGTGAAAAAGGGGTAAACAATATGTAATGAATGTCAGACATTTGTCTAGATTATTTTAGCAAACCTTTAGGCACCTAAGAAAAAGAAAGATGTCATATAAGAGTCTTTCTTTTAGTGATTCACAGTTGTTTCCAAATGCAGTGATCAATGAAATGCTTATTTAGGCTATGTGAAGTATCTTCTACTGCCACAGCAAACACAGCTTTTTAGACTTGAGGAAAGTATGTCTGGAAACTGTAGAAACTGGGATTCTAAATATGTAAAATTTGGCTTTTACCTCTTGCTTTAAATAAAACTTCTATGCTTGGTCTGTCAGTAGGCACTGTTAACAAGCACTGATATTTTCAGAAAGATAAATAGATAAATGTTGCAATTTCCTCTAGAAGTCACAGCACTTGAAATTTTAGAGGAAAATCACTGTGTATAAAGGTGGTCTTTGCAATTCAGTAGTTCTGGTAAGTTACGATAAATGTATTCTATAAAAACTAAACTTTGCAGTAGAAATACAGTAGTAGTAGAGTACAGCCTTCTGAATGAGGTTTTAATTTTACTGAGGATTCCTGAGAAAATTATCTGCTTTTCTTTTCAGTGCAGCGCATATTTCTTTCTTCCTGATTTGGCTGCCTACAGTACAAAAGTTAATGCTATTTATTCTTCATGAGAAAGTACCTAAGAAATGTTTTCATGATGATTTTGTAGGGGGAAAAAATCACATGCAAAATCTCTCTTCTTATTTTCAGAGAGCTATTGCCTATCTCTTTCCTTCTGGCCTATTCGACCAACAGGCCAGACCCATGATGAAGGTAGGATTTTTTTTTATTGTATGTCTGAATAACTGTAGCATGATATTTTGAGTAACTTTTTACTTTTGCTGATATTTGTTTATTTATTTATTTACAGCATCCTACTGAAATTTTTCCAGAGCAGAGAAGTGAGTGTTCCTAAATATTTATTTTATTATTTCTATTAAAATTGTTGGATATGTAGAATTTTTTTTAAATGGATTCACTCTTTTACCTGTATTCCTTATGACTGCCAAAACATGAGCAGTAAAAGTCTAATCTGATCTTCTACATTTTAGGATAAAAATTATTGCTGGATTCCGGAATACCAGTGGTCTTCTCACAAATCGTGTTAAATGACTCAGATAAATGGTTTTCATTGTTTAAAAATAAACAATAAGTAGGATGATGTTGAAGTCATGGGAAAAACTTTTCTTGGATTGAGTAGCTTTTTGTCAGAGCTGTCTATCACGTCCATAAAATATTCATTAATACTATTTTAAACTGAAAGTTTTCCTGGTAACTTTGTTGCTCTAAATGATTAGAAATTACAGCTTTAAAATTGCTGGTTCATAGAATAGGGAAAGTGGAAACTCCCACTCAGGTCTTTGACCTGTAAGTCCTAACTGTGCATTTCTGTTCCTGGTGTCTTTGATCTTGCTCTTGAGACACTGTATAAAGTCCCAGTTGTCACTGATATGCCAGTATGTTGGTCAGTTCACTAAAACTGGCAGATAAATTTTACATAGAACATTTAAAAGATAATGTCAAAACCTGTTGTCCATTTTTGACTAGCATTTTAGTATTAACTAGTAGCACAAGTGGGAAATTCTACAGTCACTGATCTATCAGGTCCCAGATAAACACTTCTGATTATCAGAAAAATCTTAGAATTTTCCTTCCTTTTTTTCCTGCTTCTCGAAAAATTGATACTTGTCTTTTGGTGAGGCTCTGTATGTCTTTTGGAAAGCTGTCTAAATTATCGGAAATTTTGGAATTTCAGTTTTATAATAATATCATGCATTATTTTTTAACTTCTTTATACTGTGAAGTAAAAAGAAAGTGAAAGGGTAGGGGAGAGTCAATCATTAAGCAGTTTGAAAATCCAAGGGCTGTTTTATGGCAGAACTAAGCTACTATTCTTTATGCTCTCAGGACTAAAGAATTCTTTGAAACGTTAGCTATGTCCCGAGGAGTGTAAGAACAAATTAGAATAAAGTGTAGTTTTGTATTTACGTCTAAAAATAGCACTTCCAATAAGTATCTCTTATGGCAGGTTTGTCTTGCCTGAGAGTTGTGTTGTTGATAACTTTGAAGTATAAAATCTTAAATTTACACTTCAGAATATTCGCTGAACAGGAATTTCAACAAAATGATTTCACA
>VWZG01011257.1:0-57883 GCA_013396735.1 Grallaria varia | reverse complement strand
CCCAGCTGATTCTATGATGACACATGTTAGGGCTTTTGCTTTGAGCTGCTGTTCACCTCACTCACAGCCTCCCGATTTCTGAACTGTGTGCATTCTTGTGCCGCAGCATCAGCCCTTCAGCTGGAGAGCCAGGCTCACTCCTGCAGCTGCTGCTCAGGCCCAACCACTCTGCAGCACTTTGCTCCTGAACAGGAAACTTCAAATGGAGAAAAGCCCCTTGTGCAGAAATCTTCACAGCTCAGGAGCTCCAGCGCTCTGTAGGGCAGCATGGCCATACCCTCTGGGGCTGAGGACAGAACTAGGCGTGGACCTACAGCCTGTTGCTTTAGGTCTTCCAGATGCACTTTTCTCTCTCATGCACCCATCAGGAGAGCACAGGAAAGCCCATAGGATCCACTGGGTCTTTCCTGTCTGAGCATTTGGCAATGCTGTGTCAAATGTGGAGGTTAGAACATACTGCAGAGGCATTTAAATACTAATTCCATGTGAACAAAGCTTACGTTGTCATGATTTCTGGAATCATAACACTGTGAAGCTCTAGTCTAAAATTTAAAAGATGGGAAGTTTCCTTAAAAGTTTCAACGCAGGGCAAAGACAACGAACAGCTTAAGTGGAAGCTCAGAGGGAAAGAAACTGATCTATAGAACGTTGTTGTTACTGGGGTGTATCTGAAAGCCTGGACTGACTCAATAGCTCTGTTAAAAGGACCTGACATTGCAGTTCTGTTGCTATTTAGTTTAGTGCAACTTTTTAAAAACTGCCCTCTAAAAGATTTCTGATAACCGGTGTCCTCAGTAGTCATTGAGGCAGTGCTTTTCATGAAAACAGTTTGTCATTTTGGTGCTTTGGATTATGAGGTAATGTGAAGAAGTCAGGGTATAAATACTAACCATTAGATTCTGTTGTTAAATCAGCATTTGAGTGGTCTAAAAATTAGTGTGCAACCTCGTATTGGACTGAAATGTTGCACTTCAGAATAATGACAGTTGCCAGCAGGCAGCACAGCAATACAATTTTGACTACAAAATATGACACTAATACAATTTAAACATAGTACAAAATGCTGCAGGGTGAGAAAACTGATTTATGTGTGCTATCAAAACCAAATTTTAGTATTTGGTCTGGACAATATATTTCTGTGTTCAGGAAAGTTAAGATTCTTTGCTTTATAAGACCTTTTGAACAAAAATACTAACTTTTCTTCTGAGTTTGAGCTGCTAAAATTGACTGCCTGTTGATGCTGCAGCTGTCCTTACAGATGGTAGCATAGCATGCACGTCTGCTTGGAGTTAGGGATGTGGCTGGGGAGAGTGGGTACCTCTCACTTCCGCAGGCCAGTGGCCCCGATATCCACCCACAGACTACTGGAATCAGCAGAGCCTTGCCTGAGCACAGCTATCTCATCATCAGGGCCATTTTCTGCCAAGCTCCAAGTCTGTAGTGATTTCCTTTAAACTCTGTAAATGGAGATTGAGATGTTCAGATGACACTTGAGCCTCAGTTACCAGTTGTCTGAAGGTGTATTTCTGCAGGTTTAGAAATCAGAGGCAGTGCAAGGAGCACCGGTGGGAGTGCTTGTAGCTGAAAGAACTGTGAGTTGGTTGTGCAAGTGCAATGTGTGTTGAGGCAACTTGCTGGAGAGGCCAGATTTTCAAAACAGAAACACTGGTGAGATACCAAAATAAGAGCTAAACATTTTGAAAACTCCAGCCACCTTGTTGCCTGCAAGGAAGTATGATTTCCAACACAAAGAAGTGGGTTCACCTGGGCCATAGACTTGAGGGTATTTTTTTAGAACAATGTGCAATAAGGCAATTTTTTTGTCAGTGCAGAGGTCCTCACCTCATCATTAGCTGCTTTCTCATTCCTGTGCTTGCTAAGCAAACACCCCTGCTGCCCCTTTGACTGTCATACCCCATCCGATTGTGCTAATCTGGGCCTTGGCAGAGCTTGTTGTTTTGGTTTTTTATAGTTTTTTTTAACCTGTGTCTGGTTTAGAACAGGACACCAACAGTTACATCATCAGAAATAAGGAGATGATAAAGATGGAACCTGAGGAAGTGCCAGTGTTGGCGAGAGAAATTCTAACATCACGCCACACCTTTAATCTCTCAGTTGTCCATTTCATGAAGTCAGGATAATCCTTGCCTAATCTATTATAAACACAGAGTAAACTAAGCATATGTGAGTACTACACAGTTCACTATGGACATGACAAGAGAGCAGTGGTCTGATGTTTGCCTGATGGTCTCACCACTGTGTTGGACTGGTTCCCTCCTAGAATGTTAAAATAGGCATACATATTGAACCAAATGGAATTAGTGTAAATCCTTTCTGGAAAACTGTGGTGCCTTCAAAGCAATGCATGCTCATCTCTTCATTACTGCTAATATACTAGAAAGATAAATAAGCAGTACAAACATCCCTTTGTCATAGCTCTTAAATCTGTGTAATGATGATTTGTTTTCTCAGCCTTCATGAAGTGTGAGATTTGCATTTTTGCAGTATGCTGTGTTTTGCTTACCTGAAGAATGCTTTTTAACTGAATGAAGTAGTTCATGAGAACAAGAGAGATGTGAAAGAGGAAATGAGATTAATATTTTCCTTATTGAGCAGGCAAGGCAAACCCAAACTTACAAACATAGTGGTTTCACTTCTTTTAAGGCAAAACACTTCAGAGATAGTTAAACAAAAAGTTGAAGACAGCAGAGTCTTTGTCAGGTCACAAGATTCTTTGTGGTTCATCACATGACTCTTCCTCATGGACTGGCTCCTTATTCTATGTTTGAAAAGAAACTTTCAGAAAAGGAAATGAATGGAGATGAAACACAGTTAACCTGGGAACTCCAGGATCCAGTTTTAGTGCTGGATGTGTCGTGTATCCGTGTGTTTATATACATAGTTTTGTGTGCATTCATGACATACCTATTTTGCCCCCCACAGATAGTGAAATATGCCTAAAAAGAAGACTGGTGCTCGTAAGAAAGCTGAGAACCGTCGAGAACGTGAAAAACAGATAAGGGCTTCAAGAGCCAACATAGACTTGGCCAAACATCCTTGTAATGCTTCAATGGTAAAATAACCTAAAGTATTTTGTATTAAAATACTTAATTTTAAATTATGTTAAACCAGTGATAATACACTGTATTTAATGCCACTAGAATGTCATTGTTCCTACTATTCTTCTTTTATATTTAAACTTACATTTGCATTAGATGTATAACATTGAATAAAAAAGTTTGGATCCTAATAACTTAATTCAGAGTCCCGGGGGGGGGAGGGGGGGTCTGCAAATTTCATACATTTTACTTAGAGTGAAAATAATTACCAGTGTTTTATTTCTTTTTAGGAATGTGATAAGTGCCAAAGGTAAGAATTTTTCCCCTTCTAAAACCAGTAGTTTAACATTAGTTGGTTTCAGACATTTTACAGGTCTTTTTTTAATACTTGCTCTCTTTTTTTCTCCCTTTCCATGTGCCTAGACGACAGAAGAATAGAGCTTTTTGCTACTTCTGTAATTCTGTTCAGAAGTTACCCATTTGTGCACAATGTGGTAAGTAGAATTAATGTAGGAAACATGCTGTCCTCAGCCCTGTTTGTGGTGTTAAACTCTCAGTACCTTTGTTAGAGTACCTTGCTCTTAAAGTACCTTTGAGATTTGTGGAGCAGGTTCTTTTAACTCCCTCCTCGAGAAGTGACCTTGTTTGATCATGCACTAATGTGTATGCCTCTGACCCCCAGAGGTCTGCAAGTTTGGGTCATGGATTTCTCTTCAGCATTTGATCTTTGGAAAAATTTCTCTCACTGCCTTTTGGGTGTGACAATATCTGGCTGACTTTCTCTACATTCACCATGTGGAATATTGTTTGTAACGTCAGCAAAACTAAGAATGCTCTGACTGCTAGCAAGGCACCAATAAGTACTGCTTTTTTAGGGATTATAATTTCTGATCAGTTCAATATCAATTAAAGCATTATTCATCTTGCATGGGGTTGTAATGTAATATACTGCTCATGTTATTTATATGGGCTAGAGGGCTGATGCTTTGGAATTAGAAGGACTCCTAGTGACACACCTCTGCTGTGAATTAGGTTAAGCCGCTTGCTTGCGGGAGATGTTGATATTTATTTCATACAGGGTTGAATTTGTTGTTTCACTGTTCCAACACACCCTTGCAGATTTTCAGTTTGTCACTAAGCAATTTGGCTGTTTTGTTGTTTGACTCTCAGAGCTGCTGACATCTGCAGCTTCTGATGCCTTTGTTGTGACCTGCAGATACTGAGCGTTTCTGGAAGCCAGGCTGTTTTTGTGCAATGGCAGCGTGTCATCCTTCATAAGTCTGCCTTCTGTCATCATGCAGTGAAGTACTAAAAACACGCTCTCTGTCTTACAATACACATCTGAAGTTGACTCCTGTGTGCTGAATTTATCTTAATCTGGAGTGTGTTTCTAGAGGAGAAGCATTCCTGTCAACAGCCATAAAATTATATTGAGTCGAAGGGTTTTCCAAACAAAGACCACTAGAGCTGGTAAATGCTTCATGAAGCATTGGGGACAGACACTATAAACCAACAGCATCTTTCTTAGAGAGGTCCCTGAGGGATGGGAGCAAGGTAGCTGTATTGCAATGCTCCAGACAGAGGAATGTTTGCCCACCCCTCATTACCCAGCTCAACACCCCACTGGTACTTCCTCACCCTCTGACGGCCATTGGGCAACTGAGCTTTGGTTTAATAGGAACCTCTGCATACTGGGATGTAATTATTTTCAGAGTAGAATTGTTTTTTTTCAGGTCTTGAATGGGTGGACAGGGAGCACCCCTTTGTGGGTTTCTCTAAGCAGGCAATAACAGACACACTAAAGGGGTCTGTGTCAGCACAGCTTATATCAGTGATAAGATGCCACTGCAGTAGCCTGAGCTAAATACAAGGTCTTTTTGCTTGTGTAACTGCAGAGTGTGGATCTTTCTGGTTGAGCTATTTATGTCAGAGACAAGGAGTAGGGGAAAATTGTCACCTTTGCTACTTGCTTGTGTTGGAATGACTTTTAGGTGCAGGCTGTGGCTTTTTCTCCCCTGCATTTTATGTGAATTATTTTGTCTAGAAACTATTTTTTTTTTTTTTTTTTTTTTAAAGAAACTACCAAGAAAACAAGTATCCAAGTACTTGCAAGTATTTTAAATCATCAGGTGGTTTTGCTTCTGCCTTGCACACAGCACGTGCTGCTTCTCTTGCGGGGGGAGGGGGACAGAACTAATAGCAGTTTTAAATACAACTTTTTAGGATGTCCTGGCTTGACTTTGACCATGGTTTTGTTCTTTGGTTTGTTTTGACATTTGGCATTTTTTGCCAGTGCCTCAAAACATAGAGCAAGACCAACACATTGCCTTTTAATCTCAGTACAGGGGCAAGAGGTTTTGGCTGAAAACAGACAATAATTAATTTAACCTAAGGGAGATCTGAAAGTACGTTGCAGGATGCAACAACAATACAAACATCTTTGTTTGCATCATTTTAACCTAGATTTACAGTTAAACATGGGCATTTAGTTCATTATATGAACATGGATTCTACTTTCTTTTTCTTCTATAGTTTTCTTATGGTTGCTTGCCTTTTTATTTTAAACAGGAAAAACCAAATGCATGATGAAGTCTTCAGACTGTGTTATAAAACATGCTGGTGTGTACAGTACTGGACTAGCAATGGTGGTATGTATACAAAATTACAGCCTTTTTAGCAGTGTGAGGTTATTCTGTGGAAATCCTTCTGAAAAAAAAGATGGAACCCATTTGTGGAATGATAGCATGTACCATGCAAAGTTTTCCCCCACCTCATTTTACTATAACAAGCTGATTTTTCCCTTATACTGAAACCCCAAATTTTTCATTTTTAGATTCAGCTCCTGCAAGCTCCAACATGTCCTGGATGGTAATGGGTCTGTGTTGGTGGGAGGTCCTAAGCACATGCAGGAACAGCACTGAAGCTCACATGCCCCATATCCAATTCTCAGTATTCATTTAAAATCTAGGCCTTCATTGAAATCATTCTGCAAAAACCTGCAGGCTTTTGTTGTTGTTGTCTTAGTAGTGCAGAGATCATCAGTATCACAGAGAAAAATCTGTTCCATAGCATTAGATGGGAATTTTATTTAACATAAACCCTCATTTGGACTTTAAGTAGAGATAGTCATAGCTTCAGATCTTTGAATTTTTGTTCTAAGAAGTTAGTGTTTCCACTCTGGAAAGCAAGGCATGACACATCATAGCCTCTGGATTAAATGCTGTATGGACTAAACCTCTGTCCTGTTTCCACGTCCAGTTGTCAGCTTTTCTCAGTAACACATTTTACATTCTGATGTTCCTGAATTCATCCCATGCATTTGCTCATTCAATAGTGAATGCCTCAGCAATTAATTTGGATTCACCATTGTTCTTTTAGTTTTGTCTGCATGTAATGCACTCGGCAGTTAGTTACATATGGGCTGAGGAGGCTTCTTAAATGCTGCAGTTAAGGATCTTATAAAAATGAAAGTTAGAGTCTAACTTATTTCTAATGAGTTATTTGATCTTTGCTTCCTGCAGAGATCTGCTCTAATACATCTTGGTTTAAAATCCAAGAGTGATTTCAGCTGTAAGAATATAGTGGCATTTTTCAAGTCTTCTTTGAAATTCCATTTTTACCAGAACACTGTTATCATTTATGGATCTCAGGTTTCAACTGGTGGACACAATTTTCATGCACACGATTTAAGATAAGAAATGTATAAAACAGAAAAAGGAGAAAAGCAAGTTATTTTGCATCATGTGTAGTTCTGCAAAAATTAAGAACAAACAAGAACTGAGGAGCAGGTTGATAGAAATACAGATGTGGTTCAATACTCTCAACTGAAATGAGCCCACCGAGAGAATGGATACTAGGATACATTAAGGACTATGGAATTAAGAGTCTCTCTCTCTAGGTATTGCAGGAGTCCTGAGATTCTATCTTCCTGTAATTGCAGGGTGCAATCTGTGATTTCTGTGAAGCTTGGGTGTGTCATGGGAGGAAGTGTCTCAGCACACACGCCTGTATCTGCCCCCTCGCAGATGCAGAATGTATTGAGTGTGAGAGAAGTGTCTGGGACCATGGTAAGTTGCTCACATTGAAAAATAAGAAAATATAAATGGCATTGCTTAAGATGTTGCACCTGTATTAACAGCGTTTTTAATCCTCACTGATTAGTTCTTGCAAGCATGTTTGTTCAAAGCAAGGATTCTCCACGTTTTAAAAATAGACGTTATGCAGTGGGGAAAGTAAACAACCCGCTCAAGAACAAACACTGCTCAAGTCAGGGATGATAATGTAAGCTAAAGTATAGTGGTACTATCAGCTTAATTATTCACATAATTAAGCACTCTGTCAAATTGCCAACACAGTTTTCTGCCATTCCCATTCCATTCTTCTGCACTAGCACAGGTATTTGGATTTCCAATTGCTCAGCAAACCACATTGGTCTCCATTTGTGGAATCCTTCAAAGTGTTTATTTCAAGTGTGTATCAGAGGTGAGGGGGTGGCAGGGACGGCGACTGGATGAGGATGTGATCTGATTTAAGAAAAATGCTTAATGCCATAGTTGAATTAAAATGAGGAAAAGTACTAGAAGTAACACTCGCTTTATGCTGCCTTGTACTGGAGGATATGAGGTATTTGTCAGTGTAAAAATGGATGGCAGTGTCTAATATAGGAGTTTGTTGAAGCATTTGTGTCTAAAGGGAAAACTGGTCTTCAGTCAAAACCGCTGCCTAAACTGTTAGCAGAGCAGAACCTGATACTTGTGCCCATTGCTGATTATTTTGCCTTGATGAATCTTTCAGGAGGCAGAATATTTGCCTGCTCTTTTTGCCATGATTTCCTCTGTGAAGATGATCAGTTTGAACATCAAGCCAGCTGCCAGGTTCTGGAAGCAGAGACATTTAAATGTAAGTTCGTTATTCATTGTCCCTTTCACCACAGCTAAGCAGATTCTCCACTTGCTTCCTCAGTGCTCCAGAATACTCTCCATCACCTTTCCCAAATAGCTTTTACCACTGGGAAGGGCCTTTTTCCTATGTGTCGCCTCTTGGTATCCAGTTATCCAGACTAGAACTTTTGTCTCTGACCTACCTCCGTGCCAGAGTATTCATGGCAGTCATTTTCCTACCAGGCTCCTACAGGCCTCCCATGGGAAGCTGCCTTTGCAGGAGCCAGCAGTCTCCAAAGTTGCAGTGTTGGCAGTGGCTGGGACTGCAGCGAAACAGCTGGAACCGCTGGATGCTGCTTTTTCACTCCACAAAGCTCTGCAGGCAGAACGAGCTGGCTTCCACTCTTCTGATCATATGATGAGCTATTTCTAGCTGCCTGTTCCTCCTGAAAAACAGCTGCCCCAAGCAATGCCACCTGTGTTAGTCTGGCAAGACTTTCCCAGGTTGCTGGGAAGGGTTTAGCAGCTGTTGAAGTCCTGAGGAAGGCTGTGACTTAGTCAGCAGTCATCATCTGATATGGTGAGCATGGAAGGAAGTGACAAAAGTAGTCCAGAGCATGATTTCAGGTTTCACTTCCTCACTGACCAGTGGACATGTGTGTTAGTAATGTATCAAATGTTGATACGTGCCCACTTGTATTGAGTGAAGAACAGGTAGCTGAAGACTTCATATCCTTTTGAACTTTGGTTAATTGTGTGGACAAAACTGAAATTGGTGTTTGTAAGAGGACATGATGGCCATGCCTGACTTTGCTCACCCACTGCTAATCTCTGAATTGAAACAGGCAAACTTCATGGGAAGTTAAAAAAAACCCAACAAAACACCAACAAGCCAGGACTATGCATGTTTGAAATAATTAAATTTTTGTAGAAGTATTTCTTGTCTACCCACCATTAATGACTATTTGGTTTATCCCATGGGACATTTGTTTGTCCTTTTCAAAACTTGTATGCCTGTATTTTGACTACAACAATTTTTTTTCAATTTTTATTGTAGAAATTCAAGGTGCTCTTAAGACTGTTTTCCTTAGAACTGACTAATCTCTTGTCCTAATTGATTTCTCCTAGTTCAGAATATTTGTTGATTTCAATGTTCTAATCGGTGTCTTTAGAAATCTCTTCTCTCCTTTTCATCTCTCATCCTTTTGTTCCCAGCTGGCTATTTTCTGAGCCTTGCTTAGTTTCCCTTGATGTATTCTGCCAGAATACCTTCCTGAACAGCAATGTTGAAGCATCAACAGCTGTTCCACAAGAATGTTTATTCAATGATGTTAGAAGCTTTTAATTCACAGATGTGATCACACCTTGAAAAGGGAAAGAACTGCATTTAGTGTTTTGTGGACTTAGTAGAGATACAGGATTTTTGTCGGTGTGTGGTCACAAGATTATAAGACCTGTACTTTTAGAGAATACATGAACTTTAAATGTGGTCATGCAATTGTAGTGTGAATCCATTCTAGCTGTGAAAAAGGTACTGTTACTTTTCATCACTATCTGAGAGAAGTTTTTTGAAGTGCAGATGCTCAAGAAATAATGAATATATATGCATTATCATTTTCATCTTTAAACACATGGCAGCTCTAAATCCCCTGCCTGTCCTGCTCATGTGGAGAAGTCATGATATTTATTATTATTATTATTAAAAAATTTTGTTGTCACAGGGGTCAGACAAGTTGGAAGGGAATAATAGACTGATAAAATACATATTACTGCTTCTTGAGGAGTAACCATTCATCCAGCCTCGTGTTGCTGCCTGTTCCTGAGTGTTTGCCTTTACTGTACTCCCTCTAGTGGAGTAAAAAATTTGAAGCTCAGGACAAGTTCTTCCATGTGAGGTTGTGTGCAGTCAAGTAGATTTCCAGAGGATGTGACAGAAAATACAGAATGTAAGAACTTTTCTGTGTTCAGAAGTCTGCAAGCTTTAAGTGTTCTCACGGTAAGTTTCTTCTGCAACTTCTGTTTTTAAAAGTTTGGAAGCTCAAGAAATAATTAAATGTTTTCCCTCTTGAATTTTTTTTTAATATAAAATTACATTAGTGTCATGAGGCTTAGAATTGAAAAAAATCTAGTAAACTGGTACTGTGTGGTAAAATGACTGATTCACATTGCCAGTGTGCAGTTGTGTCAAGGAGTGTCTCAATAATGGTATTACGTACTTTTACAAGGTCTTAAAAACATCACAGGCCTGCAGTTTCCAAGTACTCAATTTGACATACTGATTTTCTCCAACAGGTGTTTCCTGTAACAGGCTTGGGCAGCACTCGTGCCTGCGTTGTAAGGTAAAGAGTAAAGACAGTTGTGAGTAGCTGTGATTTTAGGCTTATTCTCACTTTTGTATTATATATTAGGGGGCAAACCTCTGGGGGACAAAAGGTAAAAGGTCTTTTATCTGTGCTTGCCTGGTGACCACTAGCCAGTGTTGTGCATCCTTGTACCAGGTGAGGTGATCCTCACTTTTTCCACCCCTCTTAGTTTAAATTGGGCCGATACCACGTTTGGATTTCAAAAAGAAAAAAAACCAACACAACAATATAACAAATCCTTGGTCTTGAACAGAATCCAAGGCTTTGTAATAACATGTTTTGAGCCAGCGTGGAACTACAATAATTAAAAAAGTTGGTTTTTTAAACAGTCAAGTGATAATCTGACCAGAAATTGCTGCAGCCTGGATGCAGTAGAAATAATCTCCATAGCTAATTTAGTTTTACACTTGAACAGACTAACTTGTTGACATCAGGCTCATGGCTTTGCACACTCAGAAATATTTTTGTATAAAAATTCCACCTATCTCATCATCAGCATTGCCCAGATTTCTCCAGGTGCTGGTTTATTGCCTGCTCTTACTCTTCTTACCCTCCATATGTTTTCCTGCACTCTCCCGTGGCATTGATGGCATATTCTAAATTGTTCCTTTCTCCAGGTATCTTCGCTGCACTCTGGTGCTCAGCATGTGAACTTTCCATCTCTAATTCTTGCCTTCAGGCCACTGCATGGTTATGTTCTGGCAAACATCTCATTGTATTTTATGTAGGCTTGTCAACATAAACCCAAGTTTGGCAGGCTCCTTGTGGGTAGCACTACAATGCAGCCCTTGAGTACATGACTTTCTCTGCTTGTTTATTGGCACTTTTATGCAGCCTCTTCCCCAGGAAGCTGTGAAGCTACGTCTAGCACAGTGTTTGCAATGTGCACAGACCCCACATCCACTGCAGACAGACCTCATTAAATTTTAATCCCAACCAGAAAGCCCTGCTGCTGTTAAAACAGTTTTTTCGTTGCTTCTTGCTGAAGAATATGCTTCTGTGATTAAATCATTTAACCTTTTTATTCTCACTTCAACTCACAGGCTTGTTTTTGTGACGACCATGTGCGAAGTAAGGTTTTCAAGCAGGAAAAAGGAAAAAAGCCCCCTTGCCCTAAATGTGGCCATGAAACTCAGCAGACAAAGGATCTGAGCATGTCAAGTAAGCCAACTTCTCTAGCTAACAAGCCATGCAAGTGCCATGGGTGACTACTTTTCTGCCTAGGAACACTGAGTAAAGTCTAGTTACTTCTAATTGTTTTGCACAGCTTTGCTGCATTTGTTTTGGGGAAAACTTTGTGGTTTTGAGTTCTATAATTCAGCAGTCTCAATCATTAATTGGTTCCAATACAGTGAAAGCTTTTGTTTAGTTTGAGATTTTAGTTGGGGGGGAAAAAAATGCAAAAAAAAAAAAATCCCCATTTAAATCCTTATTTCATCTACAAGAAGCTGGTTAATGAATTTCAAAATGTGTTTTGATATGTATACAATTTACCCCAACTACTCTTGAATAAATCACCGTATGTATTGTGTCTGCAAAGCACACATCCCGTTAAGGTCTTCTTGGTTAGAGTAGCAAAGGATTATCCTAAAAACCTAAGACATACTCTGAGGGCAGTTCCTGTTTATACAAACTTGGCTGCAGTTCTTTGTGCAGCAGAAAGGTTCTGTCAGAGTTAGGACTGACTCTGGAAATGTCAGATTTAGAAAAAAAACTGCCTAACATTGTGTGCTCTTTGAGTAGTGGAAAAAGGGTAGAAAAGAAATGTGGGATTGCTGTTGAGGGGTGGGAACATGATTGTTTCTCTCTGCCTGCAGCGCGCTCTTTAAAGTTTGGCCGACAGAGTGGAGGAGAAGATCCAGATGGAGCTTCTGGTTATGATGCCTACTGGAAAAACCTCGCCTCCAACAAGACTGGAGACGCAGGTGACCGTGAGGATGAGTATGACGAATATGAAGCAGAAGATGATGATGAAGATGACAATGATGAGGGAGGGAAGGATTCAGATTCTGAGACCACAGATGTATTCAGCAATTTGAATTTAGGAAGGACCTATGCTAGCGGGTATGCACATTATGAGGAAACAGAAGATTAAGCCTAGTGTGCTGGCAAGCTAAAAAGACTTGGAAGGAGCCAAGCAATGCTTCACTGAGTTGTGTACACACCAGTAGGATAGCTCTATCAGGTACTTACATATCAAAGTTAGAGAATTGAGAGTGTGGGACTTCTGCAATAACTCCAAGGGAGATTTTTGTTTTCTATGAATTAATGGGTTTGTGACTGGGGAGAAAATCAGAATATTCTCCTAAGCAACAGAAGTGGTTTTATCCCTGAGTTACTGAGTATAATGGTTCAATGCCACTTTCTCATCTCAACACAGAAAAGTGAGAGAGCTGTAGAACTTGCCTCCATTTGCTTATCAGAAATTAAGTTATTTTTTACAATCATTTTGTTAACTGATTTCATACATTAATGCAGTGGTGGGTTGGTGACTGCATTTTTTTTGGTCTGCACAATAAAAGTCAACTGCATTCTCTAATGAACTGTCATAAATATTGATTCTCCTTGAATAATTGGAAAGCAGCTTGTGGACAAAATGTGAATTAACACTAAAATAACTTCCTTGTTATGCAGGTATGGCAAATCAATGTAGTTCTCTGTGTACTTGCCCACAACCTTTTCAGCATTTTTGAGTATTAGATATTAATTGGTAGGGCTACATGCAGTCATTACAAGTGAACCCAGATAGTCAAAACTTCTATGGCAATAAAAAATGTTGATGTATCTTCTCTGCCACAAAAATCTATAAGGCAATTTCTCTTTAGATCAAAAAGAGACTGTTTCTTCTGTGCTTAGCCTTCAACTCTTTTCCTTGCATATGATACAGAAAAAACGAATTAAATAGGAAACAACACATATATATGTGAATTGATAAGGTGAGAAAGCAGTGGGGTTCAAAATGCTGGGTCCAAATACTGTTTGTGCAAGGCAAGTGATCAACACGTCTTAGCAAGGAAGTGGCACCTGCAGAAGTGTTTGCAGCGATTCTGATGTGAAAGGCAACACATTAATTACCAATCTACACATCTAAGTGATGGCGTTTATTTTCTTTCTGTAGGGGGATGTTTTACAGCAGACAGATCACAACATAAGGGCAGCCACCTAAAGTGTTGCTCCAGCTTTCCAAATGCCATGCTTTAATGCAAGAGAGCCATTTCTTGTTATCTGTCAAATATCTTTACTGATTATAGCGTTACCTGCTTTTGTGGTGCTTTCTCTACTGTTTCTTAACAGCTAAAGGTCATATGTTGGCAGAGCATACCCTTTTGAGAATAATTTTTAGTGATGTTTGGATTGCCAAATGAACTTTTCCTAGCAAAACAGGGTTGGAGAACCTGGCATCAGTACTTCCCTCCTAAATGCATCTTGTACCAAATGCATGAAAGACAAGAGCTGGAATGCACCCAAGACAAAAACAAACTGACAAAGAGCACAACTTGGTTATGGCAGCTGAGGGAAGAAACTTTGGGGGAGAAACGGACACAACTGGTCAGTGCATGCCTTCAGAACTGAAGATGAAAGGCAGTTAATGCACTGTCTGAAAGCCAAATCCCCTTCAGAAATTGAAACTCTGGGGCTATTCCATTTCATGGGTTAGCAAAGAGCCATGTTAAATGATGTACCTGATAGATGTCTTGATTAGTCTCTTGCATAACCAAATTTGAAGTGAGTGAAGCAGGATGCCTGCCAGTCCAACACTGATTACTTATTTGTGAAATTGGCACCTGCAAGAGAATTTCTGCTCAACTTCATATGGTCCAAAAACTTCTAAGTTGAGTCAATTCCAGCAAAAAGGCCAGTTTTTTGTCATCTGATGTTTCAAATAAAAACAATTATACATCAGTACAAAGTCTTATACAGAACTGAGGAAAGTATATGTGTTTCTGCTTGTATGTAAAATCATAGCTGCTTGTGTACCATTTATTGATATTATGTCTTAACTGCACAAAATTCCTCTCTAAGGCTTTTGGCTCTCGAATTAGGTTTTTTCCTCTATGAAATCTGCTGTCACTGGCCATGCCAAAGGCTGCTGACATAACAGAATTAATCATCATAATCAGAGTAAAGAATTAACTCATTTTCTCATTGAAATGTCCTTCCACTGATCCTTGCAAGATCAATACTCCAGAGCTAATGTGTGTTCCTGTGATCCTATTGTAAGTGCTGCCTGCAGCATTTGCTTGGGCTACCTGCTGTAATTTAGCAAGGTCACTGCTCAATGCACAGTTGTTTGTTTTTCCTTTGTGCTGCTGCTCCTACCACTGAAAATGCCTGAGCTATCAACCTGTCCGGAAAGGGGGCCCAGGTATTAGACCTGCATGGCCTGGCCTTCCAGGGGTCAAAACAAGCAAGGTTAAACTACTTCAGAGTAATCCAGTGGATTCAGGCTAGAACAGACAAACATGCCTGTGTTTTCAAATGGTCACTTTGTGGCAGGAGAGGCAGGATTTATTTTCTCTGCTTATTTAGTACAGCTGAAAACATGTGCTCTGTTGGGGATAGGCCCTCAGAACTTGCTTTCAGAGAAAGTGCATCGATTTGCTTGCGATAAGGTATATTGCAGGAGCGCAAAATGAATGTGTATCTTGGCTTTACTGAAAAACAGGTCAGGGACAAACTCAATCCTGTTGGTTCCTTTTTTCTTCATTGCTGTTAGTCTGCTCTGAAGGGTCTTGGAGGAATGCCAGGAGGGCACTGACAGGGCAGTGTGCCCCCAAATAGCTTTTACCACTGGTTAGTGCTGCACTTACATCTTCCTCTGAATTCAGCAGCTGGTTTAGGTGTTGCTAAATCCAACGGTGAGGGTGCTGTGGTACTGGTGGTGTACATTTTACAACTCACAGATCTCAGGCTAGTTCAGACACTACCCCAATCCACCAAGTACTTTCAGGTGACTGCTGAACTCCTTCTGTCAAAGGCACAGACTGGGGTCTGGGATGTGGTACCTGGGCACACAAAGCCCCATGCAGAACCCCATGCTTTTAAGACTGCCGTACTGCAGTGTGTGCTTCCTGGTGGGGCAAGAGTAAGGGAAATAAAATCCTGAGATTGTAAGTTTCCTTTGAAAATCCTGTCCCTGACTAAAGGGAATTCTGAGCTCAAGGAATGATAGTTCTAATATGTAATCAGGAATACCTGAGAGTTACATATAGCACTCCAGAAACCCAAGACCTTACACTTAACTTTATCTTTTTTTCCACCTCTGCTATGACCATTTGACCAAAGGTTAAGTAGAACTTGGGTCAAAATCACAGTAACATTTATTGTGTCTGTAGGTCCTAAGAAACAGGAACTCTAGCCGCCTCTGTAAGCTCTTGTGTTTATTATGGTAACAGCACCAGCTCTTTATGAATTCATTGGGTGCTCCTGTGGATTTAATGTGTTTTCCTTTATACTCAGGTATAATTTAGCACCTGTGACTGGGAGTCTTTTGGTCAATCCGGCATTGCTGGTTTTATTTCCAGAAAATTAGTTGCAAGATCATTATAATGTACTGAACAGCTGAAAAAGTAGTAGCAGACATGTTGCAGGGAGCTTGAGGACAAGATTCAGAAGTGCCCAGGGTACTGTCTGTTCAGTAAGAAGGATATTAACTTGTCCTACAAGGCATTATATGTGTCTGTCCAGGTCCCGATCCTATTTCCAGAGGAACCAATGTTAAAGCTCCCATTTATCCAAGTGGGAACAATTCAATAATCTTTAATATCTACAATTGAAGTGGGAAAGGTGAAGCAAAATTTGACGTAGGGTTAATAAGATTCCATTAGCATAAAAATATTTCTTAATTTCACCAGTACTGCTGGAAAGTGCTCTCAAGACTGAAAGATGAAGCTGCTAAAGCAGGAAGAGTTAAGATTCTACAAGATGCAGAAATTTAATTACTCATCTCCTGAAAGTTTGCACCGAGTTCATAAATATTTGTTAAAAGCTCAAAGCAATTAGGACATAGACAAATTTTATCATCCCTGCTTTTTAGGTACATAAATAGAAAACACGGCAAGGGACAAAATCACAGCCTGAGTCGTCCAGTTGGCCACAGCCCTCTGCAGCTTGGACTCTCCATCCCCTACCCATGAAACTCCAGATTAGATACATTTTATAACTAATGACATTCCTTTATTAAGGTTATGTGCACTGTACTTAGCTACCACACATTAGAAATTTGAAGCAGGGCCTAATTTTTAGTTTCCATAGGCAGGATAGGCAAAAATCAGCAAGACAGTGTCACAAATATGGAATCTTCCCCATGGAAAAGCTGCCGGTTTCCCTTTGCTAAGCAAAGGGTAGGTTGACAAGCCTGTACCTCAATGTGAGCGTGGGAGCAGGGAAAAAAAAAATTTAATTTCAAATCTCTCACCAATTTAAGCCCCTACAGATGGGTGTGCAAGTTTGCTGTTAGGTTACCACATTTTACAATATCTCATTTTTAAATACTACTCTGGTTTTTTTTGGAAAAAGGAAGAACTGCAAAGCATAAGAAAGAAAATAGTAGGAGTGGAGATAGCTACAACAGGCTAACGCTGTAAGTGTACTAAAATATTTGCTGCATCCTTTTTAACCTCACTTCTTCAGCCAGTGATGCTGCCACAGTGTTCCCCAAACTTAAGCGTAATTGGAAATTCACTTTTATTTCCTTCTGAAATGAGAAGTACTGAGTGCCTCAGGGCCCAAGTAATATTTTCACTTCATCTTTATGCTGCATGACATCTGTTGTAGATCTTTGCATTACAAAACCACTGAGTAAGTTTTTTTTAATTTTTTATTAGGGTGTTAGAATGCCAAAGACCCACAATTTCTTTAGCAGATAACACAAGTATTTTACTGCTTTAGTTCCCTGTTGCTGTTTCTACTGTTTTATTTTTGGCATAGAGAAAGAGGCTGATTATTTTGAAAGTGAATCCCTGCTAGTTGGGCGTATAAACCCTTGGGCTTCCTCCAGTGTGATTTAAATTCAGTGCCTTACTTTGATGGCACAGACAAGGATGAGCCCCTTGGAGATTTCCCACCAGCAGGAGGGGTGCACAAGGACCTCACCCTGAATGTCAGCATCAATTCACAGGGTGTGCTCTCCTGCCAGTTCAAGGTGGTAACAACTGAAACGTGACCTTTTACTAGAGTACTTTAAAAGACTGCAGAAAGCCAAATGCTGCAGCCTCTACCTCTTCAAACACAGACTGCCTGGAAAAACACCTACTGCAAAACTGAATCCCAGGAGGAGGTGTTTACAACTCAGCTTCTTCCTCAGGGGTAACAGAACGTGTCCACAAGCTTGTACAGAACTCATTATTGCCATTTTTACCTTATTAAAAAAAAAAAATTGAGCATGGATTTAAGCAAGAAAAATATGCAGAAAGTGATGTTACCCTATCAACAGCTGAACAACAAAGCCATACCTACTGCTTTGAAAGAAGGGTATGCAGAGGACAACACCATATACACATAATTAGCTTTTTCTGCACCCTCCTCGTAAGTCTGAAAATGCAGGCCAAGAAAGCATTATGAAGAGCTTAACCTTGGGGTATTTGTTCACCAAAGCATCAACAGTTCCAGTGGATCACCACACAGTTCCTTTCTAGGCATTTAGTGCACACAACCCTGTGGCCAGATTTGGAACGTTAATTTAGAAGTCAGATGAGAAATTGCATTCCTTCCGTATTCTGCCCGCTTACTTGGTTTTCCATGTATTTCACACGTTCCATCCTGACATTTACCTGCTAATGCTACACAAGAACACCACTGTGATGTCCCATCAAACCACTGCTGAGCAGACAGTGCCAACATAAAACGTAGCTTTTACCATCCAGGCGTATCACACCTTCAGAAGAACACTGTGCTTCTTTTGTTTAGCAGTTCACAAAGCCATCAGCAAATTAACAGCTTCAGAAGCCTTTCCAGCAAGCAACATTTCTGACCTTGGTTTAAGTCAGTCTTAGTCCACCAAGGGTGGACCTGTGCCCAACATACCGCTGGTGCTGGAGCCTGGACACCTGCCATTCCCTGGGTTCTGCACCCTGCAGCCGGGACAAACCCTATCCTGAGCTCAGCTACAGGATGCAAGAACAACACAGTACTTTCCCACAGTAGTCAGAGCTTACTCAAAAAGGAAACCACTCACCACCACCAGCTCTCCCCCTCCAGTCCAGGCCTATGAACCATCTCCTCTCGTGGCCACCAGGTGCACCTCACCATCACACTTCCCCTGTAGAGAAAGCCAAGCTGTCACTCACAGGTGAACAATTCCGGACCAGGGTGCCAGTCAACACTCTTGTAAAAGAGAAGACTCACAGCTCACCCCCTTGCCTGTTCCCTTCTTTATAAACTTTCTCTGCACCTGCACCCCTTCAGCAGGGCCCATCTGACCCTGCCATGTGGAGCAGGTGAGCGTGGTCTCCCTCCTCAGCTGGCCTGGTAATCACTGCAGCTCTTTCCTATCACTGTCACATGAGCTGCCCTGGCCCCTCTGCACATCTGCAGATGTTGTGTGATCAGCCACTGGGTCCTGCTGCACCTTCCTGCTGCTTCAAAAAGTAAAATGTTGCAGCATAAAGTATAAGTAGCATTTATTCTATTTAAAATGTGACAGATCTCCTGTGCTACTTTATTTTATCTAAAATGAATTTGCAGATGATGATATATATTTTCTACTGACCCTGGGTATTTATAATTAAAATCCTAGCACTCTTGTTACAATGCCTTCATAATATATTTATGTGTCTCTCTCAGCTTCTAGAAAACTAAAATATAACCTCATGGTCTTTTATATGCTATAATTTCTCTTTGGGTATTAAAAAAAAAATATAGCTGTATCAGATTATTAACACTGAAAACGAGCCAGGGTCCCTAAAGTGCCACTTAAAAATATCTGAAAGTCTTTGTCCTTTAGGAAATGTTTGGTTCTCAGATAATAACTTGCTTCCAGGTTTATGGAGAAAGTTAAGAGGTCTTCCCACTTGCTGGATCACTGGTCTCATAAGCTGCAGCCCAGCAGGAGAGTGTGCCCTGGGGTGACAGATGTGGCTGGAGCTGACAGAAAAGCAGTGTCAGCCCAAGCACTGCTCTGACCTGTGAAGCTGCAGGAGAGGGTATTTTTTTTTTCCAACTAAGCTCAGATCCTTTGGTGAAATATCCTAAGGTGAGAGCAAAAGCCAAATAGTCTGTCATGTTCTTTACTAGACTAAGTCTAGCATCTGCATTTTGTTCTAATACATGGAATATTGCCAAACTACATTACTAATTAACCTGGGGATTGTTTTTCCTGTACTTGTCTATTGTAGCCCTTCAGCTCTCCATGTGCCAACAGCACTCTGTGGGCTGTGGGCCTTTGTTTGGTACAGTCTCTGCCCTTTTCCTCCTGCCAAAGGCCCCAGTGCTGCCACTGGCCTTTAGGTTCAACTGAACTGCAGGAGCTGATGTCTAGTACCCAGTCAGCCGTGACTGTGTTAGGATGGACTGGGTGCCAGGGACATGTGTCCTGTGGACTGGGTGCATGTGGTCCTTGGACAACCTGCCACTTGGCCTGAGTCTGCAGGACTGGGGGAGGTTGCCTGTGCCCTCTCAGAGAAGCTCAGACAAGTCGGCGACTGTGTCAGGGACCACACCTTAGTGTTGCCTTTTTCCCAGTGTTAGTGTCCCTTCTGTTGCTAACACTGATCACTCAGTATGTGAGATCAAACTTACGAAGCCTTGGGATTTGCTTTTGTGGTACAGTTAGTGATGGAGAGCCCAAGTACGACTCACTTCTATTTACCCAGAACTGGCAGCTGGGAACAGCAGAAGGCAATTCGTGTCCCAGGATTCTCAGTCCAGCACCACTCTGGTTTCCACAGAGCCATTTCTGCCTAAAGAATCGAGTGTAACCAAGGACCAAGGCAAAGAGCACAAGCTCCAGCTGCTTGCAGAGCCCGTGCTCCCTCGAGCAATGCCTCTGCTCACAGTCTTGCAAAACTGGGCTAGCAGCACATGACATTTAATTCTAAAGCTGAACAAAAAGACCAGCACAGAAAACTGTTTGTGTGCTTTGGGTTTCTGATAATAAGAGGACACTCCACCTTCTGAGATTCAAAATTTGTGAATCTATATGTATTCTAGAATTAGTAGCTGTAGTTTAAAAAAGCCACTCACTGAAGACTCGGGTCTAATTGCCTCAGTGTTTAGTGTAGGAAATCAGCAAATGATAATTTCCTGTCATTTAAATTTAAGGGAGTTGTGCAATTGATCCTAGGAAAGTTAGAAATGTGCTGCCATAACAAGTATCCTCTTCCAATTATAGAATCACAGAATCAATCAGGCTGTAAAAGACCTTGGAGATCATCAGGTCCAACCTTTGACTGAACACCACCTTGTCAACCAGACCATGGCACTGAGTGTCACATCCAGTTGTTACTTGAACACCTCCAGGGATGGTGATTCTACCAGCTCCCTGAGGAGCCCCTGCCAATGTTTAATCACCTTTTCTGTGAAGAAATTCTTCCTTATGTCCAACCTGAACCTCCCCTGGTGCATTTTGAGCTGTGTCCTCTCGTCCTATTGCTGGTTGCCTGGGAGATGAGGCTGACCCTCACCTGGCTACAACCTCTTTTCAGGTAGTTGTAGAGGGTGATGAGGTCATCCCCGAGCCTTCTCTTCTCCAGGCTCAACAACCCCAGCTCCTTCAGGTGCTCCTCACAGGACTAACCCTCCAGACCCTTCACCAGCTCCATTGCCCTTCTTTGGACTTGCTCTGCACCTCAATGTCTTTCTTGCAGTGAGGGGCCCAGAACTGGACACAGTACTCCAAGTGTGGCCTCACCCATGCCAGGTACAGGAGGACAATCACTTCTCTGGTCCTGCTGGCCACTACCTTGATACAGGCCAGAATGCCACTGGCCTTCTTGGCCACTTGGGCACACTGCTGGCTCATGTTCAGCCGGCCATTGCCCAATTGTTGCTATCTGAACAACCAAACAATTTACCTTGCTTCTGAGAGCCCAATATGAAAACAGTTTTTTTCCAAACTCAGCTTTCACATATCCTGAGACCACTGTTGCCATCTTAATTGGAAATTTATGGCACCCTGTTTGCTGTTACAGCCACACTCTGCAGGGAAGAGAAAACTGATATGATGCTTGACTGAAGAAATACTTTGTGAGAACGTGGAAGATTAGGTAGAGGTGCCAAAAGAAGGGATTCCCAGGTCTACTCTATACTGTGGTATATTTTGAGGTGTTGGAATTGTGTGAGAACCTTAGTCAGTTCAGACTGATCCTTAGATCTGGCTGCACTAGAAACCCCTGGTCATCATTCTTATTTCTGCCATGGAAATATTTCACTCTTCCATCCTGTTAGCCACCATGAAATATTCCATCATTGCCAAAATGATGAAAGCTGTTACTCCATCTGTGCCTGTAAGCAGGGTTATGTGCATATAAAATTCAGGCAACGACTTAAGCTCTGGCTTTCGATATATATCAGCCTGAGATCTTTAGCAATTTGAAGATCCAGCAGATTTGCAAAGTTTTCTGCATTTACTAATGCCACTACCCCTGGATCCAGGTTTATCCCACAGTGCCTTTATCAGTAGAAGAGTAGCTTCTGACCAGATGGTCTTAAATTTGTTCTCCTAAGTATTATAGAACTTGCACTGTCAGGAAAAAGGGTCCTTCTGTCACTCGTCCATTTTACACAGAAAACAGTCAGTTACTTGGTACATAAACTATCACTGCCCAGTTGAAAGAGCTGACATAGTCCTAACTTAGCTTGAGTTCCATCTAGGAGATGACATGATAGCCCAGGTATCAAGATACCTTTGTGATTTTGATTACCTACTTTTTATATGCCTGGAAAGTAAAGTTATAAGCATGAACTAATGAAGCAGAGGGTTCTATAAAAGCGGCAAGTGAGTTATTGAAATTGCTTTAGGCAAAGGAACTTACTTCTGCACAGTCACACATGGGGAAGGTTTACTCGTTGCCTGAATTTTATATGCACAGAAAGAAAAGCAAAACATGAAAGCAACCCTGCTTCCCCTCCAAACTCAGATTTTCCTTCTCCTCACTGCTCCTCCACCCCCCAGCAGCCAAAAAAACCCAAATCAATTTTTTTAAAGGAAAGGGATGGGGTGGAACTATACTGTGAAGTGAAGGAGAAGGTAAGGTGAAGGAGAAGGTTATTAACTAAAATTATATTGCAGCTTAGGGGAGAAGAGTAACAGTCTAAAGATGTAATGGATTTCAGAAAACCAAAATGTAGCTGTTTAAATTGTATTTTTATATTTGATTGATCAGGCAAATGTGTTACTTTAGAGATAAGGCAAAAGTTACCACTTTGGGAGACGGTTTCTGGCCACATCATCATCTCATTAAAAAGATGCAGCACCCAAGGGCTCTGCTTGTTTATTAAAAGCATCCATTTTATTTCCATAAGAAAAATTAAAAATCATTGCTTCAAGAAGGGTGTGACAGAACTGGAAAGACTGGGTTAGTTTACGTCTGAGGAATGAAAGGGATCCTGACTCTTCTCCTTCCTAAATGTGACTGTCAGTCACACCAGAGTCCTGCTAATTTCAGCATAACCCCTTTACTGCCCGAGAGTACTAACTGGAGTATATCAGCTGCACAATCCATGTATGGATTTAACTTCTGCAGATGAACCCAACCCAGCTGGAGCAGTAAAAAACCCAGACCTAAGCCAGCGGAGGAGCCCTCAGCTCCCTGAGCAGTTCCTCCATGCAGGGCCCATATATGTACATGCTCCAGAAGGGCATGGCACATGTCAGGGATTGGAAGGATCAGAGTTTCTGCAGCTCTAGCATGGGGGTCACCCAGGAAATCCCGGCTCGAGGCACACTAACGTGAATAAACATTATTTATTCACACTAACAAGTGAACCACACTTAATGTGGGTAAGGCTCCTCACCAAGGCAAGACTCCTGCTGAGGTCTTATCTCAGTGGTGCCAAGCAACAGGACAGGAGGCAATGGACAGAAACTGATGCACAGGAAATACCACTTGAATATGAGGAAGAGTTTTACTGAGCAAGTGGCTGTGCACTGGAACAGGTTGCCCAGTGAGGTTGTGGGGTCTCCCTCATAGGAGATACTCAAGAACCATCTGGGCACAATCCTGTGCAATGTGCTCTGGGATGACCCTGCCTGAGCAGGGAGGTTGGACCAGATCACCCACTGTGGTCCCTTCCAACCTGACCCATTCTGTGATTTTGTCTCTGCTTGAACTGACAGTGGGCAGAGAGCCCTTACACTGGGCAACTGTGGCTTTGTAATTCTGCTGCTCTTAAGATCCCAGTATGCCAAAGGCAGAGGGTAGGATGGAGAAGCACCTGTCTTCAGATATGTTTCATCTCCCCTGCCTCACAGAACCTGAAGACAGAATACTGTGAAAAGGGTATTTGAGGATTGAGTTACCTTTCTTTTCAGCAGTGGACTGCCTGCTTTTAGTGTTTACAAAGCTTTGGGCTGTAAATGATGTACATGGCTGAGAGGTTTCTCTTGGTCTGTATTCCCTGCCACAAAGGAATTCCTCCAGGCTCCTTTGCCTTCCTTCCTGAGCTCCTCAGAGACCTCTGCTGCTGTCCCTGGAAGCAGACAAAGGGGAAAGAGCTTCAAGTTAAAACTCTCCTTGCACCTACAAAACTCCGTTGATCAGACACATCTGTCAGTGCCAACAACTTTTTGAAGCTGGCACTCTTTTAATGCCTGGCTTTTTATTCAGGTTTCAGGTGTGCAACGTGCAGAAAATCCTCAGAGATTTATTTTTCTTAATTTCATCCTATTGAAAAGAAAGCCTACTGCAGCTGAACACCCCCTGAAAACATCAGTTCAGATCCGTCAGGCCAAGCCTGGGAGGTCCTACTCCTAACCTGCAGGTCTGTAGGTGAAGCAAAACAAAATAAGTGAAAACACTCACTCAATAGTCAACGCCTGGCAGAGTGAGCAGAAACTGCTGAGCAATGTAACAACAGCATCACAGTTGTCAGTAGTTGTCAGAAAAAGGCAGTGGCACATCAGGATCTGTACCAGTGAACACTAGTAATCGATCTGCTCTGCCAGGAAAGGGTGAACACATTGCCTTTGGGTGCTGGAGCTGAGGATGAAGTGTTAATGACTGACTTTTAGAAATGCTGTTTACAGAGTAATTCATGCAAACTCTTTTCTCCACTGAGATGTTGGATGTCTCCACTGGGTATTCTTGAAAGGGTAAAAATAAAGCCAAATAAACAGAATAAAACAAAAGTCCCCAAGGAAATGACAGTAAGTCCTAGGTCTGAAGGAAATACCCCTCCCTCACTTGGGAGTAGGCAGGAGAAGTCCACAATGTCCTACACTGCTCCTGCATGTGGCTGAAGCTCTCTGTGTACCACCCTGTGAGCTGCCCCTGGCAGTGCAGAGCATTGGGCACAGCAACCCAGAGACACCCAGACTGGGGTTAGAGGCCCTGGGTCATCCTCAGCTGCATTGGTGTGAATTCAGGGCAGTTCCTTTAAGTAAATCAGAGGTATTTTGAATTTATACCTACGCGCTTACTGTTGCGCTGAAAGATCCTAATCTTGCTTTAATCCCCACGGGATATTGACTTCAACAAAATGCTCTATGCTTCATTTCTCAGCATTGCAAAACAATGTAATGGGTCATGTACTTAGGGGAGCACTTCCAGTAATTTCTAGCTTACATTCTCACTCTTTCACAACACCAAAATGTCACCAGCTTTAGCCTTTTCGATGTCGTTCCCCTTGGGAGCAGGCAAGTTAAAAAGAAGGCAAAAAATAAGCTTTTATTTTAATAACACCATTCACATATTACCTTTGAGCATGGAAGAAGAGTCATATAAAGGCTCTTCCACTTACCTTTTCTCAGAGCAGGCTGAAAACCCCACTTATTCCTTTATGATTGACATTTGTTTGCTTAGTGTGAGCCTTATTCCATTCTTGTTCACACATTTATCAAGCATGAAGGTTTCCTATGAGTTACGTCAGTGGAATTTTATCAGCAGAAAAGCAAACAAAAATGTAAGCACGGCTGACAAGAGGCAGGATCTGAAAGCAAAAATATGCATTTGCGGTTACTGAAATGAAAGAAATGAAACTTATACTCGTCTATTTGCAGCTATATTCCTTTGAAGCGTTACAAAAGGCTGTGAAAATCTAGATCTTAGAGACTGTATAATCACTTAGAGAGTTAATGTGCATAAACATACATAAAATGATTGTTTGCTTTTTTCCTGTGCTGCCTTTTTCCTGTATTACTGTATAAATCAGACCTATTTTATTTTCACTTGCTAAGCCTTGTACTCCTTTTAAAGCATCTCAATGAATGAATACATATTTCCACATCCTTACGGCCTTAAACCGCAAATTTATTATTGTATTTTCACGGAATAAAAAAAGGCCTTCCAGACATTTTTCTATGAAGCATATTATTGGGGATAAAACTGGGAGATTTAATGGCTCAAAATATGATTTCCAGCTTGGGAGGTGCGTGACAAATCCGAGTGCACAATATCATGTCATAAAAGAGTAGAGAGTCTTTAGAGGAAAGCTGGAAGCTCACCAGCCTGGTGTTGTTACGGTGGCAGCCACACTAATGCCAGACACACTTCTCTGAAGAACAGAAGTCTTTTCTCTCTTTAGTTCCTGCTGGTACCCAAAGACCATATGGCCATCGTTGCATGGACAAGACAGCTACAAGTAGGACCCGTGCAGAAACCGGGAGAAAAATCACCCTGATCACTGGAAGCGTATGGATCCAACGAGGCTTGAAAGCCGGGCCGAGCGGAGGGCTCTGCACGCTCTGCTGGCAGCGAGTGGCTGTGCGTCTCAGGGAGGGTGATCTTGCAAAACAGGGATGAAAAATGATGTCTCCCTCATGCCAAATGTGAGTAAAGGCTCATCTATAGGGAGCAGAAGGAGCCAAAGAGTGTTAGGGGAGGTGCTGCTCTGGATTTAGCAAAACCACAGGCAAGTCAGGAAAAAGTTGCAGGAGTGAAGGAATGCTTACCAATTTTTTCTGCTAATTGATTGGAGTTCTATTAGATAGCCAAGCCCTGGCTGTCCATGGTGGATGTTGTACACCCAGAGATTTGCTTTGCAGGCACATTGTGTCTCTTGTCTTCAGCAATGCCTTTGACTGTAGTGACGTGTGGGGCTGGTTCTGGATGGGCAAGGGGTGAAGAAGTACCACCTTTCTCCACGTGAGACAGACAGCCTGGCAGGTTTTTCTTGCTGCTCTTACATCAGTCATGGCTTTCTCAGTTGGCCCCTGTATATTTGCACTTTATTACCTAACCAAAAGGCATGCAGATGGATGTTCTGCCCCCAGAGACCACGGAGGTTATGAGCACAAGTTGTGCAGCGTCCAAAAGTGATTAGCTCTGCTTCCAAAAGGGGCCTTCAGTGAGAAAATGTGTCACAGCCCTTGGTCCTTGCCAATGATACAACAGCTCTGGCTGTAATGTGCATGTCTGTCTAATGGGCACTGGGCTAAGACCAATAAAATAGAATTCATACAGGCCACTGAGCAGCTCTGATGTTAATGACTTTTGATTAACGCTGGCCCAAGTTGCATCTCTATTTTATTAACACTGTGTACAGAGTGAGTAGAATTCCAGAGGGAGCACAAAGTAACTTTTTCTCTTGTTTTGTCCATAATTGCAAACACTCGAATTGTACTTATAGCTGTTTTATGATTGACCTTAAACTCTGTGCATTTGCTACTGTGGAGCATTGTAATTTCTAGGGAGCAGAAAGATCACACAGAACTGGTCGATGATCTCTACAATGCAAATAAAAATAGTACCATGAGTGTTCAAATAAATATTTCTTTCCGTTCTGTCTTTTCATTTTTATTGCTTCCTCAGGTCACTGGAAATGAAATTGTCCTTCACAGGTCAAGCTATGGCTGCTTTGCAGACAGCAAAAAAGACAGTGCTTTAGATCATTAGAGCCCCGGAGATGTTACAGCAATCCAAATGATTTGCATTTCTCAGGGAAAAGCTTTTATTTCTGAACTGTTCACCTATTATAAATCTAAAAATGTACTTTTTTTCTCAGGAAAATGCCTGTCCTCAGAACTGAAAAAAAAAAGACATATTGCTAGCCTTGATATGCCACCTCTCCATCAGCTCCCTTAGGGGCTACCCACTGCGCTTTGGGTGGAAGTGATGATGATGATGAAGGAAACGAGCACTTTGTGTAGTCGAGTTGTGCTGGGACTCAGTGGATAATGTGGAGGGAAAGGAGGCAGGAGACTCAGCCCCAGCTCAGGGACCAGATGGGCCTTCTGCTCTGCTCCACACCTCCCTCACAGGAAGGGCTTCTGCCCTGGCAGCTCTGGAGCCCAGGAGCTTCTTATCAGCGCTGTGGCTTTGGGGGAGTTTGAGTCTGAAGCGGATGTTTTAATGAGGTTCCCTCACATCTCCATCAGACAGAGGAGGCTTCACTTCCCTGGGATGTCTTTAGATGGTTCTTGCCCTCAGCCCTCGTGGTGGTTGCCACTGGTGCCACCAAGAGAGGCTGGGGCAATGTCAACTGTGGAGTTGAAGTCAGGCTCAGGAGATAAATGAGGATGTGTGAACACAGTATATGGCAAAAGTTAATGGAAAAAAGTGCCTCATTGCTCATGGAGAGGTTATGACATTTTTAAGGCATTTATGAACAAATAAAATGCATCTGCAGCTGGAGAAAGAGCAGACCCAACCACCTGCCATGTTCCCCTCCCCATCTTCCAGCAATCCTCTTACTTATTAGCATTTCAACACTGCTTTTCTTTGAAGTACGGACTGTATTTTACTATTTCCATTCATGCTGTGGAAATAAAACTTATGACAGTGTTGATTTCTCAGATCTCCTCAGAGTTTTTGAAATTTGCATTAGATTATTCTAATCACTTAGCCTCGTTGTATATATTTACACAAGAACTTTTGATGTTTAAACAGATCAGGCTGCAATGAGACGTGCAGGGGGAAATACGTACCCCAAAGGAAAGGAATGCTCTTTTTGCTCTCAGACCACATCTTCAACTAGAAGTTTTCAGACCAAACCATGGGTCAATGCCTTTGGGACCTGAGACTGTACGATGGGAAAGATGGAGGGATTAGCTCTGCCTTCAGAAGCAACAGGAAGAGATGGAACAGGTCTGGGTCCCTACGAGTGCAAGGAAGGCGGTGAGGACTTGTCCTCTCACACCCTTTATCACCAATGTAACCTGTGCTCCTGGCCATCTGATAGAAGAAATTATCCAGCCTGAATCCTCTACCTACAGACACAGATTTCTGGGGACTGAGCAGAAGGATCGGCTGCTTTGCTGAATTCAGTGGGAATAGAAAAATACCCTTTTTTGGGGACAGCAAAAAGCCTGGGACTGCAGTGCAGTTGTGCCAGCTCACGTCATGCGGGCAAGTCCTGCAGGACCTGTGCTCCTGCAGGCAGGAGGGAGGTGATCCAGGAAGCGTTGAGCTGGTGAAGTTTGTGGGTAAGGACCCTAAAGAAAGGATAAGACTGTTCCAAGAACATGCATTTCCCTAAACTCAGCGACAGGGGAGAGCAGACTTTTCAAATCACATGCTGAAACTGATCTATCCACTTAGACATGCAAATATTATGTTTTGAATGTCTAACATTCTGAGTTGTCACCAGTGAGAACTGCTTTCTCCAAAGGCACGTTGGGTTTTTCAGCTCTCCTAAGGTTGTAAGCCATGTAGAGTGAAGGAAAAAATTCCAGAACAAAAGCAAAATATTTTGCTTTACAAGGATTCAGAGATCTAAGAAGGTTTTTAAGATAACATTTTCTGATTCGGAACCTTTTCACAAGGAAATATTTCTGGAAGAATAGTTCCCTTTCTACCTAGGACTACCTAGAACCAGGGCAGCCAGGGCCTTCCTGGGCTGGAAGAGAATGGGTTCGTTGCCAGCGCTGGATGGGCAGTCACAAAACTCCTACTGCCTTCCGAGGATGCATCACAGGAACACCCCAGGCCTTTGGTTCTGGCTGATTTATTTTGTCCTTATTCCTGACTCATGTGTTATGTGCCTTGCTGCACTGGTGAGGAGATGCTGTGACCCCCATGAGGAACAGTGAGGAGGGCAAGAAGCCACTTCTCACCTTCAGGTACGTGAATTGTGAAGAAATTAGAAACACCATGAGATCCATAACTTTTCTTCCCCACAGAAGTACTATGACACTTAGTTAGAAGATACCATTTTGACTTACAGCCCCAGTACCACTTCACCTCCATGTCTGCAGAAGGAGAAATGCATTTGGCTGCCCATCTAACCTTAGGAGAAACCTCCAGTGGTGACAGGTTCAGAACACATTCGGGCTAAAGCCTTTTGCTATAGTTCTTTGAGCCTAAACGGGATCTTGTATTAGCTCTACCCTAAAATCTCATAGATGTCTTGTAGCTTTCTTGTGACAATAATCAGCTTTCCATCTTGACCACTGTGTACAGGAGATGTTACAGCTTTTTTATAGTTAAAACTTACAATTTGCTAAAAATGTTACCATTTTTATGTGCTCCTCTGACATAAAACATGCCTGTAATTATCAAGACAGTGCTGTGAAGCCAATGGGTGTGAAAGAACTGTGAAACTCTGGCTCTATGTTACTTTCTGGGTTTGACACTATGGTGATGAAAGAAGCATTTAACATTAGTGATTCAAGTATTGCCTGGGTGTGTTAAAGCTGAGAGTGATTTTCATGTTAAACAACTGTAGTAATTAAGCTTTGAGTTCTAGTTCAATTTTTGGAAACAAATTCTTACAACAATAAATATCTGTGACCAGGAATAAAAGATGTAGTGAATGGACAAGTGCTTTGAGACAACTTCTGAAGTTCATTTTGCTCAAGTTGCTAATTCCTATGTTAAGGAAGAGTGAACCAAGTGATTTGCTTGAGAAGTTTCCAAAAGCATTTATAGTTTTTCCTAGAATAACCTAAAAGTATATTAAAAACTTCATTCCTTTTAAAAAGAAACATAACGAAAGTGTGTATTTCAGCATCACAGAATTACAGAATATGCCAAGTTGGAAGGACCCACAAGGAACATTGAAGTCCAGTTCCTCGCCCTGCACAGGACAACCCCAAGAGTCACACCATCTGCCTCAGAGTGTTGTCCAAATGCTTCTTGAACTCTGCCAGGCTCGGTGCTGTGACCACTGTCCTGGGGAGCCTGTTGGTGGCCAACCACCCTCTGGGTGAAGAACCTTTTTCTAATATCCAACCTAAACCTTCCCTGACACAACTTCAGGCCTTTTCCTTGGGTCCTGTCACTGTCACCACAGAGCAGAGANGAGCGGGACAATCCCCTCCCTCACCCGGCTGGTGATGCTTTGCCTGATGCCCCCCGGGACACGGTTGGCCCTCCTGGCTCCCAGGGCACTGCTGCTCGCGTTCAACTTGCCATCGACCAGGATTCCTCCCTGAGGATTTCTCAGTCTAGGAAAAAAAACAAAAACAAAAGGCATGGATTTTCCAATTGCATTCAGAATGTTTGCCTGTCTGCCAAGTGGTTTGCATCTGACAGTCAAATACTGCTGGTGAGAACCATCTGCTCCTTCAAGGACTTGACACTGCAGCCAATTTGTATCCCAAGTGAGTATAAAAGGAGGTGGCTGCAGCTATTATTTTGTTAGATTTAGTTCAAAACGTTCCCAGAAGAGACAGGGGGGCATGCTGGGAATTGTCTGATGAGCCTGCTGGGAGAATAATTACATGGCCAGCAGTTTGTTCGCTTCATCTTTTGTGGTGCTTTCTTAGTGGGTTTTGTGTCATTTGAGCATTTGGCTTTTTGAACTAAAGAATCTTTATTGCCATTGTCTCTTTAGCTAATTAGTGGATTATGCAGTCTTGGACGTGCATTCCGGGGCTGCTTTTGCATTGCAGGAGGTATTAGAAAGCTGAAATACCTTCTTAAATATTTCCATTCTTATTTGCGATGAAATTTTCTGCACCATAGCTGTGATCGAATTACAAAGAGTTGCCTGTTCTGATTGCAATGCTTGCACAGACCTTAGGCCCATTTGTGTTTTAATCCTGCTTCTTCAAGCAGGATGAATATAAAAATTTTCAATATATTTCATTATTTTTTGTTAAAATTGCACATATAAACTTTGTCTTTTTTTTTTTTTAATGTTACAAATTGCAGCTTAAAGAGCTTTTCAAGAGCAACTGAGGTATCTGGGAAACAAAGATCTGTTAAGAATTTTGACTCAGAACCTCTTGGAAAAAAATAAATGGGTCTGAGTCCCTGGAAGACAGCATGTGAAAGTATTAGCAAAATATCAACTCTGACTTGACAGGAAAATCAAAAGCTATGAAAGGAGTCACATTAAAAACTAGAAGCTGCACTTACTCAACTAACTACAAGAGGTCCATGATAGCTGTGAGTGCCTTTTAATGAGCAGGTAGGCAATTAAAAAACCAGTGGTAACAGCAAACCAAATCCAGCAAACCAGCCTGTGAGGAACAGCCTGACTGGTCTTTTCTAGGCCAGTTCCCTTCTCGGCTGCTGCTCCTGATAAAAACAGACCCCAGGCTCAATTTATCCTCGGCCAGCCCTGGTTTCCCCTTCCCTCCCGTGGGTGCAGCACACGGGGCTTTCAGCTCTCCAGTGTGAATGCAGATACACAGCCACGAGACTCCTGGATTACACACATCAAGGTGAACACAAAGGAAGGTGGAGAGAAAGAGGTGAAGGAGGTAAAAATTACCACATCAGAGCCTTTTGCTGCTGCATTCGGATAAAAATGTATTGTTCGTGATTCCGGTGAACTGAGAATCTGTTGTTAGAGAGTTTACTACAGCCTATCTTGTTTGTGCACTGGGGACTTCAGAAGACTAAGTTTATTGGAGTGAAACTGGAAAAATTGGATCATTGGCCAAAGCTTACAAAAAAACCCCAATTCCTCACTATGGAAAGATTATTAACATTCTCACAAACATGATTGTACCAAAACAAGAAATGTACCTTAGAAGCTAAACTACTTTTGATGTGAATCCTGAAAAAAAGCACAATAAAATATAAAAGGGCCTGTGGGATCCTATTTTCTTCTGCATGCGCTTCCGAATTCCTCTCTTTGTTAATGGGTCACCTGGGATGTGTCTTCTTTCCAGCAGCTGAACTAGGGCATCTTAGGAGGACAGCAAGGATCCAAAGATTCCTAAAAGGCATCCTGGTGCCATAACCCATTTCTTCAAAGGGAAATAACACTGTCTCTACTTCACCTCATGGTTACTTACACAACAGAAGTATAACTTGATGCACCAGCCAGAATCAGCTCCAGCAATCTCCTCCTTACAGAAATTAGAACTGGAGAAAAGTCCCAACAAATTACCTTATGGACAATGAAGAAATGACAGATTTATATAGCGAAAGTTGCTTTTTTTTGTTCAATTCATTAAAAATTTGGCTTAACTCAGAAGCATGAGAATTTATAATCCTTTTAAGTTTAGTAAATTAAGGTAAGTAATATCTTTTTGAATACTGAATACTGTCAGAGGTCAATTGTGTGTTTCGTGTTCCTCATAAGATTATTTTCTCTTATATTTTTAGATCCTTTGAGCTCCCTTTAATTTCATTTTTACATTTAAAAAGCCACTCTAGCTCAGGACTACATTACTTACAGCTAGATTTAATTATCATTCTATCTGACTTCTTTTATATTGAAGCAACACTCATTCATCTTCAATTTACAGTTATTTTAATTAAAAAAACCCCAACCACTCAAAGTACAACAAAAAGAACCTCTAAAATTCTTTTGCAAACAATAGCTAACTGGGGCAAGATTGCAAGTAAAGTGTTTTTTTGTTGTGTGCAGGCTTTTGTTTTGTTTGGTTGGTTTAGGTTTTGCTTGGGGTTTTTTGTTTTGTTTTGTTTTGTTTCTTTTTCAAGATGGGAGATGTTCAGAAATGATACATTCCAGCAAAGAGGAAGGCAGGCAAAAATGCCAGGAGGCCTGCGTGGATGAGCAAGGAGTTACTGTACAAACTCAGGCACAAAAAGGAAGCCTACAGAGGGTGGATATAAGGACGAGTAGCCTGGGAGGAATACAGAGAGACCCCCTGAGCAGAGTGATCACTTTAGGAAAGCTAAATCCCTTACAGAATAATACCTGGCCAAGGATGTCAAGGGCAAGAGGAAAAGCTTCTGTAGGTATGTCAGTGGTAAAACGAAGACTAGGGAAAATATGGGCCCTCTGTGGAAGGAAATGGGAGACCAGGCTCCTCAGGACATGGAGAAGGCTGAGGTACTGAATGACCTTTTAGCCTCAGCCTTGTCTGGTAAGTGCTCTAGCCACGTGGCCAGAGTTGCAGAAGGCAAAGGCAGAGGCGGTGAGAATGGAGAACTGCCTGCTGTAGGGGAAGATCAGGTTCAAGACCATCTAAAGAACCTGAAGGTGCACAAGTCCATGTGACCTGGTGAGATGTATCTGTGGGTCCTGAGGGAACTGGCAGAAGAAGTGGTCAAGCCACAATCCATCTTCTCTGAGCAGTTGTGTCAGTCCAGTGAAGTTCCCCTTCCCACCTTCTCCATTTCCTCAGTGAAACTTGTCAATGCAGTCACATGTTCTTAAGAGACTACTGTTTTTCAGGGGTGCTATGGAGACTCTAAGTTACAACAAGCATACCAATATGAGGTGTTTTTCTCAGAAGAATCCATAAACACTTGAAGGAATGACATTATTATCCTTAGACTGTCCTGGGGACAACTTTGCTCTTTCTAAATTCAAAACTTTTTAATAAAATAAGAAAAATTCCCAGTAGGATGACTTGCATCAAATTTTACTGTATATTTTTCCTAACATTGCCTGACTTATTTTGCAAATAGTCTTTCTGGGGCTCCAGATAGAAGAGCTCATGAGTTCCTGGCACATCCCAGTTCTAGTAGGCTTCATGAATTATTCATGTCTACACACCTCCTCCTATCTCCCAACTAAACATCACCACAGACATGCTAAGGAAAGGTGCATGAAGTGAACAAGTTTAATTGTAGCACCTGAAATGCAGCCTCACCAATATTCTGTTGTACTGCAGCTGCATTTTTTTACTGCTAATTTCTTTGTATTATGTTTGGTTTGGTTTAAACAAGCCGCAAAAGTCCTTTCTGACATCAACATTACTCTGAAGTAAATCCATGAAAGCCTGTGTGGGCATAGCACCTCCTGATGTGCAGTCAGATTTTGGCACAAAGCCACGATTTATAAATCTGGAAGTAAAATTTATGGCAGCACTTAAAAATGACACAGTTTTAATAAAATTTAGACATACTAGGGTTGATTCCCCCCCACCCCCCTTTCAATAGTTTCATGGCCAGACTGCTGTGCTAATTCTCCTACATATTAGGACCAAAGAAGAGAACTAATTAAACAGAAAAAAATGGGAAATACAAAAAAAGTTAGGGTGGGAAGGTTGGGAGGGGGGAAGAAGCACAACAATAATTGCCAAAAAAAGCCCACCTCATCAGCAAGCAGAGTTATTGAGGTTTTATTCCACATAGCATTCTCTTACCCCAGTAGTTCTGCCTTTCCTTGCTGTGTGAGGCTGAAATCGTTAATGGCTTAAACATTGTTAAAATCACTGAATGACTTTTGTCTACTGCAGCAAACTGTGCAAAGAGGCAGCTCCCCACCAAAGCCCACCCTTCCCTGAACATGCCTGCTGATTTAGACTGTGACAGGAGCTTGAGAAGATAAAGGTTGTATTGTTGCCCAATTATCCCAGGAGAAAATGCAGCCACAGCTGTGACAGGCTGGAATGCTAATAGCTCAAACAATTCAAGGTGCGAGCTGAGGATGAGCCAAGTAATGTCTGAACTGCAGTAATAGAGAAAGAATTGGGAACAAAGTGTAGCTGCAAAAGTTAACTTTCTCAGGATTAAAATCCCCAACAGTAGGACACAGTAGGTGAAAGCTAGACTCTGTAAATTTTCAGCTGCGTGGTGCCTGGTGAAGCCAACAGGACAGAGAGGCCAAAAAAAGGTGGTACAACTACTGGCGATGGATTGTGCTGTTCCCAAATGAATGAGATCTTCTTGACTGAGCAGGTGTCGAGCACGGAGCAGCTCACCTGCTCTTCACAACACGCCAACACCAGACCTGCTTCCACAGCCCGATGCCATAGATGGTCCCAAAGGTCTTTTTGTGCAGAACGGAGCAGAGCCTCAGCTGGAAGCACTTGGCTCCGCAGCCTTTACACTCCCACCTGACATCTGGGAGGTGACTCTTCGCTGGCAGGAATGTTCTGGACAGTGGTAATGGAAGAAGAGCCCAGTTGGAATTCAGGCAGCTTTGTTTCATGCAAACTGCCTCGAGGGTACATAAGGAGGCAACTTGAGCTGAAGCTTGTAGCTCCCAGCAGGGTCTGCGTGGTACCCCATGCCCCCCCGAGAAAAGGTCTACAGGCATCAGAAGGCAAAGCTGGCATGGAGCAGTAGAATTTTCCTCAGGGATTTTTAGGGACGTACTTCCATCTGGTCTCCAGAGGAAAAAGTGGTGGCGGTGTCTTTCTTTCACAAACTGATCAGCAAACAAGTCTTTTTCAGCTGTGGTTGGAGAGTCTCAAGTGGCGCAGCATTCCCATCAGGACAGTGTGAGCCAATACCATCTAGATTAGGGAGACCCTTGGTTAATGCTCCCTTCTCTGCTACGCAGGGACTCGAGCCCATGTGTTCTGTTATCCCTGGCAGGCAAGTTTCTTTGAAAGACAAGAAAAGGTCAATAGGATGAGCATGAGAAATCAAGGAAGGGAAAATGACTTTCTTGCCTGTGCTAAGACTGTTTTTCCTAATGTAAAACTACTAGCAAAAATAAAACAGGGAAAAAGAAAGAGAGGATCCCAAAGACTCAACTCCGGCAGGACAAGAAATGACACTTCTATCATTTTTCTTTCTGACCAAAACCAGATGGACAATTTTAGGAGGATGGTGTGAGTAATCCTGTGGTGCTGGTTTCCATGCAGTGCTTCTCACACATTTAGGTCTACAGGGTGTCCATATTCATTAAGCATTCAAACAACCTAAAAAAAAAAAAGAAGCAAAATTTGCTTTAGGAAAGTACCAGTTAGCCACAGGCAGTGACAGGATTCCAGTAAATCTTGCCCATATCTCACTGTAAGTAGGCTACATTTCACTCTGACAGACAGCTTTTTTATTTTTCACTTTGGGATTTTGCCTTTTTTTGTTTGTTTGTTTGTTTGTTTTTGCCCCTAAGATGTTGGATGTTTTTTACTGGCAACTAAGGAAAAATATAATAAAAGCATAATTCTTTTTATTTCAGTATTAATTAACACCTCAGTCTCTGCGAAACCTCCCAAGAGCTATCTTTATGGAGTGGGTTACACCAGAAAGCTCTGATTTAGATTTTTTAATGATTAAACTCTACATTGTATAATCAGAGCAGCACAGCTTCATTTAAAATATTAATAACAAAATTCCATTATGGAAATTAATTCTCATAGGCATAAAAAACAGATTTTATTGCCATCTGACAAGGATTTGTGCTAACAAAAATTTGTCTTCAGTCAACAATATAAAAGATCACATTTTCGTTCTTGCAAATGCAGTTTTGAAAACAGTGTTGTAGAAATCACTGTCTCATCCAAGATAAACAAACACACTGTATCCAGACGTTTAAAGAACAAGATACCATCCATGCAGAAAATAGAAATATGTTTAGTCAAAGGTCAAATCAAAAGGAATATGGTGGAAAGATTTCTTACACGTCAGCAGAAAGTAAGTTTAGTTATTCCACGCCACTGCTCGTCTCATTGGAGGTTATGAGCTCCATGACAAGTCAGCGGCAGGCAAGTGGAAAGTCTTTGTTCCAAACAGAAAATTCAGATAACAAAAAAAAAGAAATTTCGTAGATATATTTTTAAAAAAAAGAAAAATTAATGCAGGGAAAAATTCAAAGTCAAATATCTTGACATTTAATGATGAAGATATTTATTATTTCCTTTGAGAAGTTACAGATGCGGATCAAATTCTTTCAGACTAAAAGTACTAGCAAGCTTATTCTCAAATCATAAACTTGCCAAAAATCCTGCACAAGAAACTAAACAGTCAAATCCACGTTCTCTAGGTTGATATAGGTTGGGACAGGGCTGCCTGTGCACTGAAGTCTGTGTGCAGAGGACCAGACCCAAGCACAGCCATTCAGATACAGCCTTGTTCTGTAACAGTCTTTGGTGAATAACAACCACACAGGAGATACGAAGAAGGTGATTTTGGGTGAAGTGAACTGTGAAATAAGCTTTACAAAAAGCAATGTCTGCTTCAGGAGAGTTTATTTTCGGAGTTAAGTTTCAACGTGCACAGGCGTATGCAGGTGTCTGTTTATACAGATGTTTATCCTGGTATATTCCAATTTTGGAGACTTAATTGTGATGTCAAAATCAGGAGGCTGGGCTCTCAGGAAGACGAAAGGCTACTCTGAAAGGCAATTCAGAAGAAGAGTCTAACCTGTGTGGTTTCTTTTCCTCTTTACAAAAGGGGCTCTCTCTGTTAGTTAAGAAAGGGAGCTTTGCTCCCAGAGTGAAAATACCTTCTTACATGCTCATTTACTGAATATCAGTGTTCATTATTGCCAAATCACCCTATACCAATTACTGCTTAGCCCCATACTCTACATATATTTACATATATAAACACTCTATATATGCATAACAGACCTTGAAAAGAAAATACACAGCAAGAGAATTTTGTACTTCGATTGCATCTGATTGTGAAAACACAATCATGAAATAGCTTCTCTGTTCTTCAGTTCTGCTGTTGTTTTCCAAAGGGCTTCCTAAGTACTTGGGGCTGCATTACCTTTTAGCCTTTATATTCAATAGCAATATGCCCAGATACCACTTAGCAGACAATACCATTTCCATGGCTTTGATTCCTGATATATTCCACATTTTTTTGTGGAGATTTTCCTACATAATTTAGAAAGATATTTAGAAAGGAACAAAAGAAACTGTGCTTTCAAGTGAAAGAGGTTCTTTTTGAAATGGAAGCCAACCTGGAATGGGTTGTTCAGAGAAAACACAGGTAGTGGTACAATGCCCTACACCCAGAAAATCTGAAGAATTTGTAGTGTAAGAAGAGTTTTTAAAGCTCCTACAGGATTATACCTCTTAAGAAGAGAAGAAATCTAGATACTTGACTTTTTTTTTTCGGTTGGTTCGTTGGTTTTTTGGATGGGAAATTAAAAAAAAACACAACCCAGTCAGGTACCAGAATGCAATATAAAAGCATTGGAAACAAATTTCAGGACCTTTAAGGGACAGCACACTTTCCCCAAATTTCTTAAAAGAGAATGGCATTTAAAAATGCACTCTAAATTCCCCCCCAAATTAATTTCCACATGTCTGTGATATATCAGACAAGTCAAGATAGCAACATAATTGTGAGGCAGACATACATTCTGTTTCTATAATGGAAAATTCCAACAGCCTGAGACTTTTTAATTAGAGCATTGAATCTCTTCTGCACCACCAAGCTCCTTCTGCCAGTGGACAGCTGATTTAGTGACCACCCGGGCCTTTCCTGCCTTCGTTAAATCAAAGATAAACGAATTTTCAGGATTACTATGAAATCTGATCTACTTAAGGAAAGTAATAGCAGTTTCTTTCTCCTCTCTCATAGAATACGGTTTTATAGGTAATGAAATTGAAGTATGATTGTGGACACATTTATGTCACAGAGCTGCTGGCTGCTGTTGTTGCACACAGTGTGACTGCTATGGAAGGACAAGGGATGTGGCCACTCTACCGACGGAAGCGCTGCAGCAGGGATGACAAATGGGAAGTTTTCTCCCACCTACAGCACAAACAGCGTATATCAACGGCTTCTCTGCATGCAAGGAAAGAATATCCTCAGATGTTTTCTATTTAGTCCCTACCAAATCTAAATCTGTCTAAGAAAGATACAAAATTACTATTATTATATACTTTTCTGTTTTCTATTTCCAGTTAACAAAGCGAAAAACACAAACCACTGGTCTGTCTCCCCAGCATTTGCTCAATTAGCATTGCAGACTGAACTAGCCAGTGTGACTTTTTTCTCCCATTTCTGCTTGTGAAACGTGAAGCATATTCTCACGGATCCTTCAGCATTCTCCAGACCTAGGTTTTAAATTGCTAAAATGACAGCCTTCTAATTAAACTATTTCTGAGATGCTGGGGAAAAAAGTGAAGTCAGTGTAATCTCAGTTTACTTCCTCTGCATTTTTCTTCCAAGAAAGTATGAAGAGAGTGACCCATTATGGAGAGAAGTAGATTTCCATGAGGGTGGTTATTTGGGGTATCCTCACTGCAGTCTTGGCTATAGATAGTTTCAGATTTTATATGAAGTACACTAATTCCAGAAACATGAATCTGAATTAACATGAAGAAGCAAAGCAAAAAGGTCTTGAATTCACACTTACAGAAGAGCAGGCTTTCTTAAGTGCATGTTTGGTTTTCTACATCGCCCTCCAAAGGAAAGCTGAAGAGGTGCCTACATCCTAGGACTAAACATTTCCTGGAGTACGAAAAAAAAGGGGAAAAGAAACCCACTCAGAAGAACAGACTCAAAAACCCCCACCAACCAACCAACCAAAACAAACAAGTCCCATGTCCCAGGACAGCATTAAAGTTATAGCCTAGTAAGGCTTTGTTGCCCATTTTACATTAGCTGTGCATACCAGATGCTCTGACATTATCCTGGATTTAGCAGATCTGAAAATAAAACAGAAATCATGTTTCCGGTATTTCTAAGCTCCTGCCTTCCTCATTCTGTAGCTCTGGACAGCGGCAATTAACTTGACAGAGATGGAAAGGTCTCTTGTATGTCATCTTTCTGCACATTTCATGAAAGTCGGTAGGCAGGAAGAAAAGAGGAATGCTATCTGTGCACCAGTTGAGCAAAATCCTTCTTCAGAACCTGTGGAAGTTGTATGCTAATTCTCTTTGTGGACAGTATTCCATAAAAAACTGTGCACAAGGAGCTCCATGTTATTATTGTTGAGTTTGATAATAAGATGTGGTCACAGATCAAAGCCGTGCTCTGCTGGGTTCTGTACACATTTAATCTCTGCTTCACACTTTTCATAGAACACAAATCAGCAGAGGGGGAGAACATGTGACAGCAGAGATCAGTGAGGTGGGCAGTACTATGGGACGTGGCCTGCTATCAGTGTCCATCAGGCATCACTACAAAAGAAAAGATTTAAAGGGGGTAAAAAGCATTTTATTCTCCTTTACAGATGGAAAAGCACAATTGCTTTGTGTAACGAAGTAGAGCTGAAGAGACAGAACATCGAGGAGTTCCCTTTTGTTTGAGACCTCACCAAGTCCACCACAAACAGGGAACACCTATGGGCCTAAGCTTCTCCCAGGTACTATATTTGCAAACTTCAAAGCCAGCGACCCAAACTCCTTTGGGGTGACCCATTTAGCTTACATTTATGGAGTTGTGCCTAATGATACTGCACCAATTTTTCAAGCTCTATCCTCTCTCAGGGAAGACAAGCACTAGGGAGGCTTTATGTTCTGGTAGACATTGCCCTGTAGAATTAAACACCTCTGGGCTTTTACTTCTTCAGCCTTTTACTCAGAACTAGTACCATGCTTAGTTTAGGCTTGTTTTGCCCATACTTCTCTCTCAAGTCTACTTAGTGCACATGCTTCAATCAGTGATGGGGCATTCCATCCACACACACACGTAGAGGTGTGTTGAACCAATTAAGAAAGTTAAGTATCTAACACAGAAAAATACTGATGTAAAATGGAATGGCAGGAGGAGGGGTAAATAAAGAAATCCCCCAAGCAGTCATGGATTTGGATAGTCAGCTGATAGTGCGCACATCTGTCCTTCAAAGTCTCTGAATGTTTTGTATGTTGAGAGGCTGTTTTCAAAAGAGCACATCAGCTGGAGGCATCACTTCAGGTATTGTCTGAAGAAGCTGGTCAAGGGAATACCATCAAACAGGCCTGGATATTACCATGAAAAATGAAAGGGCACGTGTGGGGTGCATAGATGATTAGAAGGAAATACATTGTACTGGAGAAAGAGACTGCGTTTCAAGAAAGAAAAACTGCAAGCAGGGATCACAAGAACAAATACTTTCATCAGTTTGATTTAAATTTACTGAATTACATACAAGTGGATGAAAAACTTATGCAAGAGAGTACACAAGAGCAATATGGAATGATTTTGGCTGGTTTCTCTGGATTTGTATCTCTCTTCTGCTAATGTTAGAATATTCATTTCTGTACCTATCCTGAAGTCTATGCACCTGTCTAAGATGGTGGCATCATGCCCATGAAGATGTGACCTTTGGAGCCAGTACAGTGACAGGACAGCTTCTTTGGAACCATCAGCAGTGAGTGGAGCTGACGTTCTTCACCCCCATTTCCTGTGGACAGAGCATTCGTATCAAGAATGGGAGAAAGGCTGGAAATTGGTATGCAGCTGGGTCCTACTGGCAGAGCAGAGGAGGGATACCACCACCATGGCCAGACACTCAATGCTCTCCAATGCATCCTCTCAGGTGTTGTGATTGCTAATGTTCACCATCACATTTACATAAAAATTGAGTGTAGCAGGTAAGACAAAATTGCCTCAAAAACTCTATTGCTGTAAAAAATTTTAAATGTAGAAGAGATACTTAACCTATGTACTTAGGGAGTTAGATAAAATGTCACCTTTGTGACTTTTGCTTCTTCTTACATGCAAACCAGAGTAACCTATTTTCTATCAACAAGAAAGCTGTATTAACTATGAGGAAGGAACCTCATAGCAGTGTACAATTTCCTCACAAGGGAAAGTGGAAGGGCAGGGACTGATGTCTGTGGTGACCAGTGACAGGACCCAAGGGAATGGCCTGACGTTGTGTCAGGGGAGGCTTAGGCTGGATATTAGAAACAGGTTCTTCCCCCAGAGGGTAGTCAGGCACTGAACAGGCTCCCCAGGATAGTGGTCACAGCACCAAGCCTGGAAGAGTTCAAGAAGTATTTGGACAATCTCAGGTACATGGTGTGACTCTTGGGGACGGTCCTGTGCAGGGCCAGGAGCTGGACTTTGATCCTCGTGGGTCTTTTGCAGCTCAGGGCATTCTATTCTCCTGTGATTCCAAATATAAGGACAGCCTGTTGTGAAAATGTGCAGCTCTGTCTCTGGCATCAGCCTGTGCTTGTTGTCAGCACACAGTGACTGCAGAATCACAGTCTCAGCTTTATTCGCCTTTCCCATTGTATTGTCTTGTGAAAACAAAGGAGAAATTTCAGCCCATGACTTGAAGGCATGCCCTTCAATGTCACCTTTACCTCTACAGCCCCGTGTGTCAGATCTATTGAATATTTCTATTAATAGTTAAAATTAATATCATAATTTAGATCAGTCTCAAGAGTCTGTAGCAATAAGAGCAGCAAGGCTCTTGTACCTTCCCCCAGTTAGTCTAGTAACCATTGGGTTTCCACATCTATGCTTTCCACCAACAAAAATATCAGCACAACCTGGACAATTTCTTTTCTGCTTGAGACTGAAGAACAATACAAAATATTACTTTTTTTTTTTTTCTTTTTCCCATTCCTGGCTCACAGTTGAATCCTGTTCCCATCTTGTTAGGGAAACAAACCATTAAACCAAACAAAAGCCAAAGTCATCTTACCTTTCTTCCCTAGGACAATTTGAGTGTTGACTCCTCTAGCGCTGACTCCTCCACGAGAGACAACTGGTTCGAGTTGCTTACAGTTCCTCTGACAAATCATCTCCCTAGGGCATGGCCTGTGCACCCTCCTTGTGCTTTCAAACCAGAGGGGTTATTTCTCTCATTGTAGGTCACATATCACCAGGATGAACCTAACACATCTACAATTGTTGCTACACAGAGAGTGCAAAAATGGTACTTGGGAAATCCTCAGTAATATCTGCTGTAGTAGAAAACATTACTTCTGTGCAATATACTGAAATAGGCATTCACAGAATCACAGAATTTTTAGTGTCGGAAGGGGGTCATTTAGTCCAACCCTCCTGCCAAGGCAGGGTCACCTGAAACAGGTTACACAGGTGTTCAGGTGGGCTTGGAATGTCTCCAGAGAGGAAGACTCCATGACCTCCCTAGGCAGCCTGTTCCAGGGCTCCGCCACCTTCAGTATAAAGTTATTCCTCATGCTGAGGTGGAACTTCTTGTGTCTTAGCTTATGGCCCCTGCTCCTCCTCCTGTTGCTGGGCACCACTGAAAAGAGTCTGGAACCATCCCCTTGGCACCTGCCTTTGAGATATTTAGATGCATTAATGAAATCCCCTCTCAGCCTTCTCTTTTCCAGACTTAACAGGCCCATGTCCCTCAGCCTTTCCTCATAAGAGATGCTCCAGACCCCTCATCATTTGTGGCCTCTGCTAGACCCTCTCCAGTAGCTCCTCATCTCTCTTGTACTGAGGAGCCCAGAACTGGACACAGCACTCCAGATGTGGCCTCACTAGGGCTGAGTAGAGGTGGAGGATCACCCCCCTCGACCTGCTGGCCACGTTCTTCCCGGTGCACCCCAGGATCCCGAGGGCCCTCCTGGCTGCAAAGGCACACTGCCAGCTCATAGTCACCTCATAGTCCTACACCAAGACTCCCAGGTCCTTCTCCACAGAGCTGCTCTCTGGTAGGTCAGCCCCCAACCTGTGCTGGTTCTTGGGGTTATTCCTGCCCAGGAGCAGGACCCTACACTTCCCCTTGTTGATCCTCATTAGGTTTATCTCTGCCCAGTTCTCCAGCCTGTCAAAGTCCTGCTGAAAGGCAGGACAACTCTCAGGTGTATCAGCCACTCCCCCCAGCTTTGTATCATCAGCAAACTCGCTGAAGGTACGTTCTATCTCTTTATCCAAAGGTCATTATTAAACAAGTTGGATAAGTCTGGAGCCAGTACTGATCCCTGAGGAATGCCACTGACTGCGGGCCTTCATCTGGATTCTGCTCTGCTGATTATGATGCTCTGAGCTCTGGCATTCAGCCAGTTCTTCATCCACCTCACTGTCTGTTCATTCTAACCCCCATTTCCTGAGCTTACCTACCAGAATGTCAGGGGAGACAGTGGCCTTGCTGAAGTAGAGGTAGACAACATCCACTGGTCTCCCCTCATTAACCCATCCTGCCACACCATCCTACAAGGCTACCAGATTGGTCAAGCATGATTTCCCCTTGGTGAGTCCATGCTGACTGCTCCTGATGACCTTTTGTTCTGTACGCTTGATGATCATCATAGTTGAGAGTTGAAGCAATTTCTCAGGGTTTCAAAGACAACATTTTATTCCCAGCCAACCTGCATATTAGCTGTAGGAACATAACAGATTCTGATTTTTGTTTTGTTTTTAAAAAGAGTGTCACTTACCAAAATTAGCATGGCCACAACAGATAGTCATCTTTGCTCGTATGACGACAGTCCTTGAGTTTCCTGAAGTAAGATTGGTATTATCAGGGCTTTAACTTTACTCAGGCCAGTTTAACGTGCATGAAAGGAAGTATTTCTATGAACACAAGTGGGAGTCAGATGAGGGTTAATTAAAAAACACCCAGAAGAGTGTGAGCTTTTGCTTTTAGTAATGACATAAACAAGAAGATAAAAAGTTGAGAAAAACAGTTTGGATAGTCTTAAAGTTTTAGATTCCTGAACAAAAATCTTCTCACAGGATTTTAGAACTACAGAAAAGTACTGTGCAAGCTGTGAGGATTTTTATGCTGATATCATTCTTACATCAGCAATAACAAATAAAACTAAAGTTGTGAAAGCTTGAAGATTCTAGCAGAGGAACTAATTTCAACAAGAAGAGGAACCAAACCAGAGGGAACTGAAATAATTAGATTTGCTGAGTTGCAATTGTTTCTAAATAACAACAGGCATGGAAATTTTCAGTAATTTTGTCAGAGGAGTAACCTGTGAATGGCAAAAGCAGTGTTTTCCTTAATGCACACAGCTGGCAAGAGGAGAAGCAACCTGTTCAACACAATTCATGTTCATTCTAACGACAAACTGCCTTAAAAATTCATCCCCTTTTCCTCTGGTAAAACTCTGGTTCAGGTTTTCATTGTCTCACCTGTCTACAGCTGAAGTTTCCTTTTCCTGATTTCAACAAATCTACTTTCTCTATATATAAAACTGTTAAACATATTGCAGAAAAAAATACCTTGCTGACTTACCACCTCAGTAGTGTTTTCATACTCTGCATCCCTCATTTACCTCTTTCTTTTCCTGTTGCATCCAACAAGCTCTGCTCCTTGCTCTTATCCACTTCTATCAAAGCACAGGCAAGCTGACCAAGAAGATAAGAGATGGCTCTCCAGCTGCTGGTGCTCTCCAGTGCTGCTCCCTCCTCTTTTAACACATTCCTTTAGGAAATGAGAAGCTTCCTGTAAAGAAAATCTACAGACACTTAAATTCCTGCTTAAGACTCACTGATGCCTTCCAGTTAACAACACCGGACAGTGACTCATTGCCCCCATACTATTGTTACTCCCTTTACATTTATTCCAAACTCTCAAGCACAGCTGGATGCTGCCTTTGGTTTTACATCTGCTCATTTTCTTATTGCTTACTCAGATTATAAGACCTGTGAGGTGAGGGCTGGGCTTTGTCTCCTACAGCTTCAGAAACACTCCATTACCAGAGGAGCAGTTAAGCCTTTCAGAGTGCATGCACAAGATCTCAGTTTATGTAAAGCCTGGGACATACACGGCTGAAATCCAGCTTCCTCATGTGCCCCAGAGAGTGCTGAGCCTGTATTTAGTTTTGAAATCATCCCTGGTTTTTGTTTTTGGTTTTTTTTTTCCCTTTGGCTGGGATAAAGTGGTATACTGCCTGGCCAGCTGCCTCAAGGACGTGGGCATGGATCACTGTGATACCCTCTGTGAACAGCCACTCACTGATACTCCTCTGACTCATTATCTGATAAAGAAATAAGGTCCCTAAAAGGACCAGGGCCATAAAATGACAGTGCTGCATTACAATCCACTTTATTAGGCTGATATGCCTAAGGTTTGGTTCCTTTCAGCTGTCTTCAGTCATCAGCTGTGGCAGCGCTGCTGAAGCACCACGGGGTTCATCACAGCGAGAATCTCCTCATTGCACCTTTTTATTCATGAGGAATTGTCACAGGGCAACCACGTGGAAAATAAATAATTGCAGACCTGTACGCAGAATAGCACCTGCCTTTTTTCCCAGAGCCAAACTGCAGTCACCAATCTTGTCACCGAAGAAGACAGCCATGCTGTGGAGTGTGACAGCAGGAACAAAGAATGACTTCTGCTGGATAGAGAGGACCAGATTTCTGGGTAGCCTCGACTCCTCCCTTTGCAGTGTTTTCAATCTTTTGGGGTACATATTAAAGACTGCCTGTAGATACACAGTCAAATTTGTCATCAGGTCATAGTTGTCATGTGACCAAGGCAAACTTTCTAATAAAAGTCAAGATTTTTAATTTAAGTGTTCTTGTCATTATTTGTGGATGATTCAATGCAGCTGCACAGCAAATCACTGCTCATACATATCCACTGACATCAATAGTTTTCAAAGAAACAGTCCCTTGAAAGATGCTCTCATATCTTTTAGGAAGGAAAGAACAAATACATGCAACTAAACAAAAAAAAGAATAGGAAGAGTGTCTGCATTGTTGTCATAATTTTAATTAGTCAGGGACCCACAGTAGACCACACAACAGTATGAAATCATAGCAGAAAAAAATGGGTCTGTAGGTGTCTACTGGAATTGGATTTTTCTATTTACTTAAATTCCGGCGTGGGGGGTGGGGGGTGGGGGTGCTGCATGCAGACATGTAAAGCCAAAATCTGTAAAGAAAGGAGTTAAGCAGGGAATCGAAAATGGGGAAAAAGGGCAAGAGGAGGAATGGAACAAAGCATCACTGCAGAAATGAAAAACAGGTTCAGAAGTAAGAGACAAAAGGCCAGCAAGAAAGGACTTGGACATCAAGCAGCAAAGGCCACTTCTCAACAAGCAGTGACAAATTGCTCAATCTCCTTCCTTTCACACTGAAAGGAACGGATGGCAGGGGGCATTGGGGAGCAGGAGATATGCCCTGTACAGATTTGACAGAAGCCACAAGACCTCTGGTCCGCAGCGCTTGCACATGCAGGTCACTGCACAGTGACACACCGCTGACAGTCAACAAAAAGAAAACTATTTACTTTAGAGATTGGCCCTGGAAAATGGGAACGACCATCCAGGGACCCAACGGCCTACGACAAAAGCAACATCATTTCTCATTACTTGACTCTTTCACAGAGTAATTAATCTTTTCAGAAAGCTTCTAGGCAGGAGACTCTTAGATTCATCTCCCCTTGTCCCTGCTGAAGAGATTTTCACTGGGCAAGCAGCCCAAGTGATCTGAGTGGCCCCTCAGAAACCCTGGGCTGTTCAAGGTGATTGAAGGTGGCAGAAGCAAGCTCTTGCCATGCTGAATCCTGCCTGACCTCAGAGGAGCGGCTTCCTTTATAATACCCTCTGCTTCATTTTCTGAGGCTTAAATTATCTCAGGGCATTTCCTGCTTATGAGCATTTTAACACTGACATTATATTGCAATGTTAAAATTGGAATGTCATTTCTGGAAAACCTATAGCCAGCCACGAAAGGAAAATATAAACTACAACAAATAAAGAAGTCAACATGAAAAACTTCTTGGGAATAATACGGAGGTGCCTGTAAATAATACAAATACAGGTTTAATAGAAAATAGTCACAGAACTCACTGAAAGTAACTACGAGCAAGCTGATAAGAGAAAACATTGTGAGGCTCTATGTGTAAATACTGAGAAAGCATGAGGGTCTTATGATATGACCTGCTTGAAAAATAAGGACTCTAAGCACACCTCTATAGCAATGAATTTGGTAACATATATTAAACCACTATAAGGAGTTTCCCTTTTTCCCAACATCTAAATTATTATTACACACAAATTAGTTGCCTTTAATGATACAAATGCTATTCAAAGCAATAGCATGTTACTTCATGAAATTGGCCCAAATGCCACAAATAAGCAGTATTTGGAAAAGGAGTTTGTTATGAAAATCTCCTTTCCCCCATTCTCTTTTTTCAGTCAGATTTATTTTTCATGTTTAGTTAGAGCTTCTGAAGATCCTCCTTTTCTCTTGCTGCCAAAAGAACCAATATTGCATGGAATTTTTCAAAACGTTTTATCAAAGGAAATTTCAGGTAATTTCTTAGGGGAAACTGTAGTCTTCTCCTTGTGCCCCTCAAAAACTGGGTACCTGGCAAGGCATGGCTGAACACCTGGTGTGCAGTCAGTGCAATCACTTACATTTTCAGAACCACTTATGCTTCCCAGGGCAGGTCAAGGGCCAGTGCTCGGGTGCACATCTCAGTTTCCAGGCAGGCTTTGTGTGGTGGGCTCTGCTGAGCAAGTAGATTCTTTCTCCTGTGTCCCACTAGAAGACAGTCTGTAGCTGCGCTGCTCAAGTGTTCCACTTAAAATAAGGTATAAAATGAGGCAAAATTCAGGAGTCACTGAATTTTGGTCACAAAAGACCACTTTTTGTCATCTTTTCAGTCACGTAGAAGGGACCTCCATAATTCCTTCTCCTGCATGACCCATACCAAGGACTCCAGCATTAGTGACAATTAATCCCACTTTTATCCAGTTCCTTTAAAGAATGCATCAATTAACATTCCTTGACAATTTTATATCATAATCAGAGTTCTTTTCTTTTAACCAGATGAACTGGAGAGAGGGCTCTACTTTAATACGCAGCTACCATTAGGATAGTGTTTCAGTGTAGGGAGGTATAACACAGCTCTGCCCTGTATCTCTGTGTATTGTTTAATTCTCCAAACAGCCAAGAGGCAGACAGTGGTAAAAGAAGTTCAGCTCACAAACCCAGTAGTGACACAAGTCGCTTTAGTGGAGCCCTTCTGACCTGTATTTTTCTCATGCTTTCTGATTTTGCCTGTCACCCAGGGCAGGCATCTTCATAGTACAGATATCCTTTAATATGATAAAATCCATATCCTCCAAATTGGCCCCAGGAGCTATCCAGGAGGTTATTAAGTGATATGACCATTAAAAGAGTGTGACAGCCTCATACAAGACAGAGCATTGGGGAACATCAAGACTTGGGGACTGTCTGAAAGTCTTCCCTGACTCAAAAAGCACAAAGCAGGTGGGTAGAGGAAGGAAACTAAACAAACTCCCAGAAGAGCCCCTTTCTTATTTCAGTCTTTTCAGATGAATCACTTCCACCTATTTTTCACTCACCACCCTGACTGTTGGCCAGGCCTGATAAACAAAGCAGGTGACTCCTTTATATACACAAATGGAAACTGGCGCCTGAGGCAAAGCCCAGACGGAAACTTCCTCTGGCTTAGATGTTGTCAGGAGAAACCTGGGTACTGCAGGCCTGCAGTTCTCTGTGCAGGACAGATGAAGCTGGCAAACAGCTCAGGGGGGAATTAAACAGCCTCTTCACTGGGCTTGGGATGTAGATTTTACCCATCTTACAAGGATTCAAGGCACAAGGCACTTGTGTCCCAGGCAGATTCTTCCTAACAGTTTGTATTGGTAGATCCAGCACAGAAACTCCCAATGTTTCCCAGTGGGCACAGCTATTATGGATTCAAAGCAAAGGCAAAAGAAAAGGTGGGAAGAGCTTGATACAGGTTCAGCCACTGCTGATACAATTGTTCTCTTACAGTAAGAGCAGCTTTCAAACTCAAAGGCCATCCTCTCTGAACCTCAAGTATCCAGAGAGCCACCAGAGTGTTCCTTGGATTGCCTAGAGAAAAAGAAGGACATGGCTCTTTTAGAAAAGTCTCAGCTGCAAAATTACTTTCCATTACTGACCTTTGGTCACTCTCTCCCACAGACTCACCCAGCAGACCTGCTCTGACACTGCCCCACTGTATTTGAACTGCACGAGACAGCCCCAAAAATCTCTCTCAACTTAGGAAATAGTCCAAATACGCTTCAGTGCCCCAGCAAATCGCCAGCAGGTGTGCGAAGACATAATACTTAATAATGCATAGCCTAAACTATGGGGTTTGTAAGATTGACACGACAGGGTGGCTATATCCTGTGGATTCAAATCTCTCTTCCCAACATATAAAACAGAGGAGCAGCCAGAGAAGGGACAGTGCCTATATTTTCATTCAGCAATGGCACTCAAATTACACCACCTGTCACTAACATCTAGTGATGACTGCTAGCTTGTGCAAACTGAAGCTTTGAACACGGAATAGGTTGAAGGGCTTTGTTTTGTTCTGCTGCCTTTTTTTTCTCTTTTTTTTTTTTCTTTTTGTTGAACATTTGCTCAGAGTACTGAGCTACTCTGAGGGGTTGGCCCTAGTCAAACTGGCAATTGATCAGAGTACAAAATCTCTTTTCCTCAAAGGAAATATAAATTCAGGGGATATTTACCACAGGAAAATACAGGAGGTTAAACAGTTAAAGCTACAGAAACAGGAAGGAACAAGTGAGGACCATTTTCCACAGAGACCAGAGCCAAAACAGTCTGCTGCCCAAGGCTGAAGAACAAAGATTCTAATTTATATGGCCTCTAAGGTTTTTGTGGTTCTCCAGCTTCCCTTTCATGGCATCAGCGGACTGAATAGCAACACCCAGAGCTCGAGCTCTGCCAAGAGCTCCAGAGCACCTACTGCTGTGTGCTTGTCACTGCAGGCCCACAGCAAATAACACCAGGGCTGAACATGATCACCCAGCAGTAACTCGTTAGATCTGGATCAGGCCATGGTGGTTTTGGCAGATTAGCCTACACATCACAGAGTGTTTTTTATACTGCTTTTGTGAGAGTAAACAATACTTGAGCCGACATAAAGCATGCTAGTACAACAATAAGCTGTTAAACCTACTGCTTTTGAACAAATCTAAATCATCAGGGTGAGTTCATAGGGGGTCACTGCTGTGTGCCATGTAACCAGAATCTCTCCAATCCCAAGTTAGAGGTTTTAAAGTTGGATTTACCATATAAACAATGGACGGCCTCAGCTGAACTCTTGAAAATGAATCTGCTCGATGTACTGCGTGCCACCTGGTACACTGCTACTAAATATGCCAGTAGAGAGGAATGTTTCAATGACAGCTGGAATTTCCCTAGTGCCTCTCCCTCTTACTTCAGAAGTAGATAAACTCCCAGTAGGGTGAAAAAGGAGGAGCATATGGCTAAATCCATTACTGATGTTCTTATAGCATTTAACTTCTGTCCCTGGGCTTGTTTAAATGCAATTTGTGATGCACCTTCTCTTTTTCCCAGCAAGGACCACTGAGACGGAACAAGTATGCAGGCTAAAGCTAAAAGAGATCCAGTGGAAAAGAGGAACTCAAACTGAGGATGCATGTGTCAAGGGCCATGAAATACTCTCCAGAAAGATCATGCCTCGCAGGAAGATAAATACACAGCTGAGAGGCAATTATGTAAGAGTTATGGGAAACAGCAGTTCTGGGGCCTGTTACCACAACTGCCTCAAGAAAACAGTACTTCATGTTATGAAGCAATGATAAAGAAGGAGAGGTTTCTCGTAGTGTGACTAATGCTTGCAGTGATACTTGGCTCACAGGCACCCAGGCGACAGAAGCTGGCTGCCGTTCCTGCAGCCAGGGTGGATATACAACGGCCAGTTGATGGCAGCTGACACACAGTCTCAGGAGCATTGAGAACAGCAAGATTAGACTTGATAAGTACTTGGAAGAATTAGTTTCATTTTGAGGCAAGTGCAGTTGCCGATACGAAACTCAGAAAAGCAAGTCATGCTATCACTTAGAACATGCTATGGCTGAAGTACAGAATATCAATCATAGCTGACCAGCAGAGCAGGGCAAGCCACAGGCTTGAATAACGAATTAGGCACCAGATTTCATTTGAAATACAAGGTGGAAGAGAATATTAATCAGGAAGTCTCTGTTCTCTTCCAAAGAGGATCTCTCTAAAAAACCTCTGTAATTTTAAGCAGAGAATTTCCAGGACAGAAGACGGAGTTTAATTCCCTCTGTGTCTGACAACGAGTCCATCCCAGTCTGCCCAAGCTCAGGATTCACAACATGGAAGCTTGCCAAGTGCAGGCAGAGCTACAAAGAAATTGCACCACAACCTCTTCTCCAAAGCTGGTGTACACCCAAAGCCACTGAGCCGGGTACTATAAATAACTGAGGTCACTCAACCTCACCAAATAAGCCTTCCTACTTCATAAACCCGTGGCATCTGCAATGTCAGGCTGAGTTTCTCCTGGGACAGAAGATACAAATCAGACATTCAAACCTTTGCCACATCGCCAGGTACATGGAAGACAGAACCTCAGCTGCCTGCCAAGGGACCCCCTGTCAACCAAACCAGATCCAGAGAGATTCATTGTTTTAAACATCACAACACTCCTCCCTGAAAAGAGGAGAGGTAAAAAAACAGAACGTGCTGAAGTGTGATGACTATTAAATGTGCTGTGAATGGAATATTAGGCAGAATATTCATAAGCCGCATCCAAGAAGAAATGACTCCCCCCCAAATATTAAATATGCACCGAAGAACTAAGAGCCATCAATTATATACCCACAAGACCAGTTGCTGCGTAAGACTCACAGCTTGTAAAGCTTTTAAAACGATCAGTTTACAATGAGTGCTGTAAGGTGAGAACAGACCCAAGAACTAGAATTTGTAAAACAAAGTAGAAAAACATGCTATGAGCAAGACACTGATACTTCATGACAGCAGCAGCAACAGTTCTGTGTCCCAATAGGAGTTTGAGGAACAACAGCGCTGGTGTAAAACTAATGGTCTGTAGCATACCCAAATGGACAGACACTCAAATGTGCATGGGTGGAGAAGCAGATATGATCTATGCTCCTAGGCATGGAGCAATTCTTTTGCAGCCTACAGTGGGTACACAGCCTGCTTACAAGAGAACATCACAAATGCACGGAGCAGAGGCTGTGCATGTTGTAGCACTGGAAGGAGCACAATGGCAAGTGGGCAGATCTCTGACTGCAGCAGACACTCCCGGCAGGGACTGTGTCCAGGGACAAGCACTGCACCCAGATGCACTGCTGAAGGCTTGGTAGAACTGTAAGCACTCTCTCAACATAAAACAATACTGGTCATCCACTGAGCCAAAACACTGCCAAGAGTCACAGAATGGGTCAGGTTGGAAAGGACCACAGTGGGTGATCTGGTCCAACCTCCCTGCTCAGGCAGGGTCATCCCAGAGCACATTGCACAGGATTGTGCCCAGATGGTTCTTGAGTATCTCCAGTGAGGGAGACTCCACAACCTCTCTGGGCAACCTGTTCCAGTGCACAGCCACTCACACAGTAAAGAAATTTTTCCTCATGTTCAGGTGGAATTTCCTGTGCATCAGTTTCTCCCTGTTGCCTCTTGTCTGCTGTTGGCACCACTGAGAAAAGCCTGGCTCCATCCTCTTGGCACCCTCCCTTCAGATATTTATAAATGTTGATGGGGTCCCCTCTCAGTCATCTCTTCTTGAGACGAAACAGGCCCAGTTGCCTCAGTCTCTCCTTGTAAGAGAGATGCTCCAGTCCTTTAATAACTTTGTAGCCCTCCACTGGGTCCACTCCAGGAGCTCCAAGTCTCTTACACTGAGGAGCCCGGCACTGGGCACAGCACTCCAGGTGAGGTCTCACTGGGGCAGGATCACCTCCCTCAATCTGCTGGCAATGCTCTTCCTAATGCACCCCAGGATCCATTGGCCTTCTTGGCCCCAAGGGCACACTGCTGGCTCACGGACAGCTGGTTGTTCACCAGGACCCCCAGGTCCTTCTCCACAGAGCTGTTTTCCATCTGGTTGGCCCCCAGCCTGTACAGGTGCTGGGGGTTACTCCTCCCCAGGTGTAGGACTCTGCACTTGCCTTTGTTGAATTGCAGACAACTCTCTTCCCCTCTCTCCAACCTGTAAAGATCCTTCTGAAGGGCTGTACAGCCCTCTGGGGTATTGGCCACTCCTCTCAGCTTTGTGTCATCAGCAAAACTGCTGAGGAGGCATCTGCCCCCTCATCCAAGTTACTGATGAACAAATTAAACAATACTGGACCCAGTACTGAACATTGGGGGACCACCACTGACAGGCCTCCACCTAGACTCTGTGCCGCTGATGACTACTCTCTTGGATCTGCCATTCAGCAAGCTCTAAAACCACCCCACTGTCCACTCATCCCTCCCAAACTTCCTAAGTTTGCCAATGAGAATGCTGAGAGAGACAGTGTCAAAAGCCTTGCTGAAGTCAAGGCAGACAATCACATTCCACAGTTGGTCATAGGGTCAAGAGTAATTCCCACACAGACTACACCCCGGGGTGTAAGTATCCGCCTAAGGAATGTCAGATTTCCTTTAAAATGAGAAAGTAAAATCCAGAAAATTATGGATTGGTTACTTCCCATTTAGCACAACTACCATTCTTTGGCACGTCACCAACAATACTGGACTCAGGACTAGCCAGCAGTTCTTCTCAAAGGAGCAAGTTATTTACACAGTACTGCCCTTCTTGAACTTTGTGGTTTTGAAGTTCCTGTTATCCCAAGTACAATTTATCTGAAGAGGCGCTTCTATTTCTCTCCTGTATTTATCATGAAGAATCTTCAAAAGAGTAATAGCGAATATCTCAATTTTAGCCGCTGTTGGCACATGCGTAATCCAAAAGAGGACTAAACCCAAGACAAAGTTTTCTCTGTTTTTTCAGGTTGCTTACATGATTTGTACATTTTTTTCCCCGTTGATCCCACAAGGTATGACATTAAGTATTTTAAAAAGCTTTTCCAATAGCAGAGTCTAAGACAAGAAATGGCACACTAGTGATGCAAGAAGTTTCTATCTCAGTAAAACGCTGTTCTACAAAACATTCTTGCTTTTTTTTTCCCCCTTCAGAAAATAGCTTCTGTATCCTTCCTGATTTTTTAAGTCTTTTCTGTTTCAAAGTCCACGTATGCAAAATATTTGTCAAATTTTGTTTGCTTGCTTGTAGTTCGTGGAAATATTATGTGTTATTAAAACCAGATCAACACTGATTTAATAGTCTCTCTGGGAGTTTTATGTTTGGTATCAGTCACTGCCACTGTCTTGCAGTAGTAGCCTTGCTTAAGACCAGTGTCTGAGGCCAATAAGGAGCGGAAAGCTCTTTACTCCAGAGAAATCTGGAGTGAAGCCTCTACATCCTCTACAAACTGCTTTGCAGTGGTATTGAGGAGAGATGAATGAAAGGGACTAATGAAATGTTAAGGAAAGCAATTTTTTTATGCTTACATAGTTTCAGCAGTCCTGCAATTTAAACCAGAACAAACCACCTATGCCCAAACTGGAGACTTATCTTTGAAGAGTCCCTGGGACAATGTGCTCCAGTATTAGTATCTCTTCAATAAACCTAAAGTTTCTGAATTGGTGCATGTAGTATTTCAAGTGGGGAAAACATTACACTCTGCATACCCTTGTGATTAAATACACACTGAGTACATGTGCTTTGTCTAATTATTCATTGACTGTGCACAATCAATTATATACAAAAGCATATGCCTGGACTGCTTACATGCTACATTGTTACAGCAGTAACAATAGTCTTGGAGGGGTGTGGATACTACTGCTGCCTTCATGGCTTTCCTCAAAATGGGAAAAAATAATGAAATAGCTACATTTCATAAATTAAACATTATGCATTGTCCTGGTCATCTCCTTTATTTGTGGTTTTCTGTTTTTCTCAGCAAGTGGTTATCGAAGACAACTGACTCTTTTTTACATGTTGGAAACATTAATCTATTGCAAGATAGTTAACTGGATTTATTATTACAACACTTATGGTTGGAGAGGTTTCAGCTCATTTTTCTCTCTTCTCTCTTTAATATGGTATCACCTGCTATTACCAACTGATTTGTTGCTATAAAAGGAGAAAACCAGCTCATTATGACCAGAATGATTAGGTTGATTTTCTGCATTTCTCAAGTTGTGTTTCAGTAATGGCTCATTTAAATTTGCCACTGTTCCCTGTTATTGCCAGCCTATTCACGGAAGAACACTTTTTCTTAACTACATCATTGGCAGCAAGAATAAAACTGTGTTTCCCAGTGTAACAATGATGTTATATAAGCTTCATGGTCTGGCAACAAAAGTCAGGATCCTGTAGAGAGCCATCCATAAAATGTCTCTCCCAGAAAAGACAGATATAAATGGTTCAAGTGAAAAATTCAGGCAAACTTCTCAGCAAAGAGGCTACCAAAACAGAAGCAATAGAACTCAGAGAAAGAAAAGGGAAAGGTTCAGAAGAAACATCAAGAAATTATACACTACTCACTCACACCTAAGAATTTTATCTGAAGCAGCTTTGTAAATAGGCGTGTAGTATACCATGACTTCATAAATTCAGTCAGCTCATTTGTGTCTGTGATGGAGACCCTGAGATGGAAAGCTCAGTCTATGCACAACACACACACAGGCTTCAGTGTGCTTTAAGCATACCCAATTTTAATTTTTGTCACACCTGTTCCTGGTCATCACTTTCAGTCCTACAGAACCATGGACTTCTCCCTTCCTTCTATTCTCCCCGTTTTCTTTTCAGCTTTAGTTGAGTGTAGGAAATAACCCAATGGATAGTGGAATAAGTCCAATGTAGATATCCAAAGTGGTCCAAGCTGCCTATGCTTCAGCAGCTGAACCATAATTTGTTGAACTCCAGCCGAATTTTGTGCAAGGGTGTGCTGAAAGCATGTTTCCTTGATGATTAAGGAATGTTTCGCATGAACCAGACTAACCATCTATAACACAAGGCAACCAGCATCACACTTGGAAACATCTTGTTTCTAATGAATCTTGAAGGAAAGTTCTTTCAGTTTGAGCTGTGGAGACGTTTATAAGCAAAGTTTTTACACGTGCTTTATCTCAGTTACAGCTTCAGGAATGCAGCTAAACATGGAAACATATTTAACAACACAAAAATCTGTGCATCTGCAACAGGATTCTTCAGGGGCTCTGACCATTTGGCTCTGATGAAGCAACATTTGGAAAACATTAAGGAAACGCCTCAAGGAAAAAAATCCCTCTCTAGTAGTCTTAATTTTCAAAGGGCACAAAAGAGACCCAGAGACTGCCAGAATGTGTTATCTTCAGTGTCTCTATTCCTCTTATACACCTCAGATTGCTGTTGGTTTTTGAAGGTTATCTTAAAATGAAGACTTATTTTAGGGGAAAACATTCAAATACTTCAGAGCTTTAAGCAAATACATTGCAGGGCCTCCCTGGGAGGCTGAATGGACAGCTCTACCTGAAAGGAGAGATGCAATTAGAAAGGAGCTTATTAAAACCCTTGAATATACAACACAGTAGACTGAGAATGACTCATTTCAGGAAAATGATACAGCATGTACTGCATTAGCTTTTTTTCCCCACTGAATAGCAACATAAATGCTGTCCTAATGTATAAGACTTTTAACACCTCTGTTTTGAAAGCCAAGTCCCATACCATTTTTAACCTGGAATGAGTTTAAGGAGAGAAAGTTTCACAGGGCTTTTTTTTCATTTGGTGGTTTTCCCTTTTCTTCTCCACAGACACCCCC